>BCLF01000038.1:123932-153310 GCA_001602275.1 Zoysia japonica
TTGTTGGTTGATGATCTCACCCGGTACATGTGGGTGACATTGATCTCCAGCAAGGATCAAGCAGCTGCAGCCATTCAGAAATTTCAGAAAAGTGCAGAGGTACAGAGTGGAAGGAAACTGCGTGCATTGAGGACTGATCGGGGAGGCGAATTCACATCAATCGCCTTTGCTGATCACTGTGCTGAAACTGGAGTTTCAAGGCAGCTGACAGCGCCGTATTCTCCTCAACAGAACGGAGTAGTTGAGAGGAGGAATCAAACCATTGTCGGGATGGCAAGAAGCATGCTGAAATCAAAAGATGTGTCGGGGGAGTTCTGGGGAGAAGCTGTAGCCACAGCAGTATACATTCTGAACAGGTCGCCCACAAGCAGTGTTGATGGCATGACACCATATCAAGCTTGGCATGGGAAGGTGCCTGCTGTGCATTTTCTGAAGACTTTTGGGTGTATTGCACACGTCAAGGTTGTGAAGCCGAATCTGAAGAAGCTTGATGACCGAAGCAAGAAAGTGGTGTTCATCGGTTATGAGGAAGGATCAAAAGCTTACAGGGTGTATGATCCTGTGGAGAGACGTGTGCTCATCACTAGGGATGTGGTGTTTGATGAAGAAGCCAAGTGGAATTGGTCTAAGACAGAGACTATACCAAGGGATGAGCCATTCACAATAGAGCTAGTGGTGCATCACAAGGAGCCAATAGTGCTGCCAGAACAACCTAGGTCAGTAGAACAGGCTGAGCCAAGGATGCCAAGTGTTGATAACACTAATAGGGAACCAGGGATGAAGTTTGTGTCACCACCTCCGAATGCACGTGAGTATCTTGATGATCGTCATATAGATGGGAAACCAGTTCGATACAGACCTGTTGATGATGTTATGAAATCATGTCTGAATCAAGGACAGGTTGAACATGAAGAGCTTCATAGTGTGTCGGTTGAGGAGCCAGCATCTGTGAATGAAGCAAAGATGGATGCTCAATGGAGGGCGATGGAGGAAGAATTGACTGCCACAGGTGAGAATCAGACTTGGTCATTGGTTGATCTGCCTGCAGGACACCGTGCAATTGGTCTAAAGTGGGTGTTCAAGATCAAGAAAGATGAGCATGGAGTCATCACCAAGTACAAGGCAAGGCTAGTCGCAAAGGGGTATGCACAAAGAGAAGGTGTTGCTTTTGATCAAGTATTTGCACCTGTGGCAAGGATGGAAACTGTAAGGTTGTTGATTGCAGTAGCAGCACTGAATTCCTGGGAGGTGCATCATATGGATGTCAAATCAGCTTTTCTAAATGGAGATTTGCAGAAAGAGGTGTATGTCTGTCAACCTCCCGGTTCCGTCAATAATCAGTGTCCAGGGAAGGTGTACAAGCTTCACAAGGCGTTGTATGGGCTTCGTCAAGCACCACGTGCTTAGTATGCCAAACTGGACAGTACCCTGTTGTCTCTCTGTTTTGAAGGTAGCAAGAATGAGCATGCAGTGTATACACGTGACACATGGGAAAAGATTGGTGATCGGAGTCTATGTGGATGATTTGATCATCACTGGCTCAAGTGCTCAAGAAATCAGGAGATTCAAGGATGAGATGAAAACCAAGTTCAAGATGAGTGATCTTGGTTTGCTCAGCTACTATCTTGGGATAGAAGTGAAACAGAGTAAGCGGGGCATCACACTGAGTCAAAGTGCATATACCCTGAAGATTCTTGAAAAGGCAGGTACGTCTGAGTGCAATCCTTGCAGTGTTCCTATGGAATCTCGATTGAAGCTAAGCAAGAAAAGTGAAGCACCAGCTGTGGAACCAACTCAGTATCGATGCATTGTTGGAAGCCTCAGGTACTTAGTTAATACTCGTCCTGATTTGGCATATGCTGTTGGATATATCAGTCGGTTCATGGAGGATCCCCGACAGGATCACCAGGCAGCTATGAAGCATGTTCTCAGGTACATAGCAGGAACTTATAACCTAGGAGTTATGTACAAAAATCGTGGAGGAAGAACGGAGCTGCTGGGATATAGTGACAGCGACATGGCAGGAGATATGGATGATCGCAAAAGCACAGCTGGAGTTCTTTTCTTCCTTGGGAAGTGCCCCATCACCAGGCAGCTATGAAGCATGTTCTCAGGTACATAGCAGAAACTTATAACCTGAGAGTTATGTACAAAAATCGTGGAGGAAGAACGGAGCTGCTGGGATATAGTGACAGCGACATGGCAAGAGATATGGATGATCGCAAAAGCACAACTGGAGTTCTTTTCTTCCTTGGGAAGTGCCCCATCACTTGGATGTCACAGAAACAAAAGGTGGTAGCACAATCAAGTTGTGAGGCTGAATACATAGCGGCCTCAACAGCAGCTCGGCAAGGTGTGTGGTTGATGCGTCTATTGGCAGAGTTGCTAAATCAAAGTGAAGAAGCACCAATACTGAAAGTTGATAATATGTCAGCTATTGCTATCTGCAAAAATCCTGTCCTGAATGATTGAAGTAAACACATAGAAGTGCGTTACCACTATGTACGTGAATGCTTTGAACAAGGGAAGATAAAGATCGAGCGTACCAGCACTGAGAAGCAGCTGGCAGATATTCTGACGAAGACTCTTGGGCGCGTGAGGTTCTCTGAACTTCGTGACCAGATTGGCATCGTGCAGATTCAGTAAGTGAATGATGCTAGAATTAAGAGGGGAATTGATAGATAATCCAAGCACATTCAGTCAATTATCTCTTAACGATAAGTTAGTTAGCTTCGCTGGTCAATCGAACTGAGCGAGTAATAAGAAAACTGACGTCGTGATGCGTTCACGCGGGGTGTCCATTTACCATTTCCTTAGCATCGTGCACGGACAAAGCGGAGTACTAGATCCGTAGTCCTGAAGTTTAGCAGGTTAGTTGTAATTTCCTTTATATAGAGATGAATACAACACAAAACGCTGCTCAGTTCTTCGCAGCAGAAAACACAGTGTGTTCTTCTTTCTCGCGTGAGTTCGTGTGCTGAGCTGAACTCGTCGGCACTCGCCGCCAGCTCTAACACCGGCTGCCCCTCGGTGCGGGCGCACAGGTGACAGGTGCCTCTAGCGTCGGCCGTCGTCGCAGCGATGCTGCTGACGCAGCAGGCCAAACGTCGGCCCTTCAGTCTCCCGTGAGAGAGGCTGCAAGCATGAACAGTCTTCAGTCCAGCTTCGCAGAACAGGCAGCCTCCCTCAAGCAGGACATCCGGGCCTTCTTGGATGCTCAGATGAGCACAGCTCTCTCTCCTCTCCGTGTGGCTCTGTCCGAGCTGCAGAAGGAGCAGAGGGTCTGGATGGAGAAGGCCCAGGAGCATCTTGAGAATGCGATCAAACAAGGTGACCAGCTCCTCCCTAACACTTGTCATGTTCTGGAAGTGCCTGGTCCGACACCAGATCGCCGGCACCATCAGTGGAGTTTGTCGACAACGCGCTAACTGTGATGCAGGCCCGTTTAGCTGTAGCTGCACAGCAGCAAGGGGAGCCTCCCCAATCAGCAAACTCCCCTGGCCGCGCACCTGCAGAACCTGCTCCCTTGGCCACACATGGCGACAACAATCAGACGCAGGGGGTCGAGGGGATGTTCTGCTCTCCCTCACGAGAGCTGCTGCAACGCCCAGTCCCACCTCCGGGGCTCAAGGCCAAAAGTCGCCGAGCTCAGACCACGGGTCCTCTTCGAAGGAGTGTGCGCCTCGCCAACCGGCCCGCAATGCCGGCAGCGGGGAAGGCCCGCAGAGTCCTGTGCAAACGCCTTGGTCTTCTCACAGACAACGAAGAAAGCAACCTTCAGAAGGCCCTGTCTGACTACACAGCCGTGTTCCAAGGCCCACTCCCGGCGCACATCATTGCAGCGCTCACTGGCATCTTTGATCTGGATGGTAATGCGGGACAACTTGATGCGGCTCTCCTGCAGGTTGCTGAACCAGGCGTGCTGGATGGATGTTCAGGAAGATCCCCTGAGCACTTAGCTCATGGATGCTAGCAGGACCAAGAGTTCTTTTGTTTCATTTATGTTATCCAACCAAGTATGGTTGTTGACTGTGTGCGCACTGCCGCCTCATTTTGTATGAAGTGCATCTTTGTACCTGGGAACCTTTTGTATCAAGTTTATCTATTTCATGTGTTGTTGTCATGTTTTTAGTTCATGTGTCTGCCGGTGCGATGCTCGCTCCAGCCAACAGCCTATGCAAGAGCCCAACACATGTTGCTCAAGGTGGCTGCTAGAGAAACTTCTTGTTTATTTATGGCGCTAAAAAACTTCGACGCAATTTGCTGGAACGTCCGAGGACTAAACTCCACAGCAAGATGTGCCACAGTGCACGAGACAATCCTAGCCACAACTTGTCACTTGGCTTGCCTGCAAGAGACGAAATTGAGGAATATTGATGCAACACTGGCAGCATATCTGGGGGTTCACAAACTAAACAAATTTGCTTTCAAACCATCCAGACGTACAAGAGGGGGAATTCTGCTTCTCTGGAATGACAACTTCATCGACGCCCAAGATATTAGAGTTGGTAGCTACTCGGTGTCAGCCCAAATAACCATCAAGTTGTGCGGTACAACTTTTCTTCTAACAACAGTCTACGGCCCAACTAGGAGTAATGAGAAGAACGCTTTCCTCAGACACATTAGGCGCTTTAAGCCGCCCGGGGGTGAAAAGTGGTTGATTCTAGGTGACTTTAATCAGATCTACGGAGCCTCTGACAAAAACAACTCTAATATAAACCTCCTCACAAATGAGACGCTTCCGAGCCGCTCTCAACCACTGCGAATTGAAGGAAATTCACTAACAAAACAGGAAGTATACGTGGAGCAATGAGAGGCGCAGACCAACTCTAGTCAAGCTGGATCGGATCTTCAGCAACACGGAATGGGACACTGCCTTCGAGCATCACGTCTTGCACGCCCTTGCCACATTTCACTGTCCGCTACTACTTCAAATAATGCAGGACCAGCTCGGCCTCGATCTTTCAAATTCAAAAACTTCTGGACGAAGCTTCCCGGCTTTCAAGAGGTGGTGGCATGCGCTTGGAACCAGCCTAACCTACAGACTGAGCCTCTGCGCTGCTTTGGACAGAAATTGATCAACACAGCCAAGAGTTTACGCCAATGGAGCTGTACAATTCTTTCGGATGCGAAGCTGAAGATGCACATGGCTATGGACGTGGTACTACAGCTGGACACTGCCCAAGAAAATAGAGAGTTGACTCAAGATGAGATTACCTTGAGAACTAACCTCAAAAGTAGAATCATGGGTTTGGCAGTGATCGAAAGGTCAAGGAAGCGACAAGCATCAAGAATTACCAACATCAAGGAGGGTGATGCCAACACCAGATTTTTCCACCTCAAGGTGAATGCAAGGCGTAGGAAAAATCACATTCAAAGCCTTCAGAAGGAACACGGATGGGCAGTTCATCATGAAGAGAAAGAACAATTAGTTCTGCAGCTGGGACCCGAACAATTGACATCAACTGGGACCGCCTTGACATACAGCAGTTGGACTTGACATCGCTGGCAGTTCCATTTACAGAGAATGAGGTGCATCACGCCTTATGTCAGATGCCTAATGACAAGGCTCTCGGCCCAGATAGATTCACGCCCAACTTCTTCAAATCATGCTTGCCAATTATTAAGCACAACTTCATGGCGGTGTTACAAGCTGTCTATGACCAAAGGCTCATCAATATGCATTTCTTGAACTCGGCAAATGTGATCCTCATCCCAAAGAAAGAGGGGGCAGACAAAATAACAGACAACAGGCCAATCAATCTAATTCATGCGGTGGCGAAAATCATAAACAAGGTACTAGCCCCGTATTAACAGCATCATGTCGCAAAGTCAAAGCGCGTTCATCCGGGGCTGTAGTATACATGATAACTTCATGTATGTTCGAAACCTAGCTCATCGCTTTCACAGGAACAAAGTGCCAACCCTGCTGTTCAAGCTAGACATCTCCAAGGCCTTTGACTCAGTGAGATGGGACTATCTCCTGAAGCTTATGCAGTGCTGGGGTTTCCCCCAACATTGGACGAACTGGGTCTCCGCATTACTAGCAACATCCACATCTTCAATACTCCTCAATGGTATCCCGGGCGAGAGTATCCAACATGGACGAGGTCTCAGGCAAGGAGACCTGCTGTCTCCTCTTCCTTTCATCCTAGCAATAGACCCTCTGCAACGTCTCCTTAATTTGGCCACAGAATAAGGCCTTTTCAGCAAGCTGAAGGGACATCAGACTTGACACCGCACATTGATGTATGCCGATGACGCGTAAGTCTTCATCAACCCCTCGGCGAGTGACGTGACAAACTTGGCATCCTTGTTGCAAAATTTCAGGAGGGCTTCGGGCCTCAACACGAATTTGCAAAAATCTTCCGTTGTTCCAATCCGATGTGATGAGTTTAATCTGGACAACGTCCTAGAAAACCTCTCGGCAAACAAAACCACCTTCCCAATCAAATCCCTCGGGATGCCTCTTTCAATTAGAAGACTTAGGAAAGTCGACTACCAGCCACTCATAGACAAAGCGGCTGCAAGGCTGGCAACTTGGAAAGGGAAAGACATTTCATTAGCAGGCAGAGCCACCCTGTCAAGTTTGTGCTCTCCTCCCAAGCAGTTTACTTTCTGACGTCCCTCAAGATCCCGAAAGAAGTTCTAGAGGAACTAGACCGGAAGAGAAGGCAATTTCTCTGGGCGGGTAACGAAACCTTAACTGGGGGTAAATGCAAAGTTAATTGGACACGTATATGTATGCCAAAGGACCTTAGAGGTCTAGGCATCCTTAACATAGAGAAATTTGCATGAGCTCTTAGACTCCGCTAGTTGTGGCACGAATGGACCTCACCTGATAAAGCATGGGTTGGGCTAGGAAACCCATGTGATGAGACAGATAAACTTCTGTTTGCAACAACAACATCAATCACCTTAGGAGACAGAGCACGAGCCGACTTCTAGCACTCTGCGTGGCTGCAGGGACGCAGACCAAAGGACATAGCACCGACAGTCTATGCTCTTTCCACTAACAAAAAGGCCAAGGTGATGGAAGCCCTTCAGAATGATAATTGGGTTAACGACCTTAATCTCCACAACACCATAACAGTCGCACATGTTCAGGAAGCAGTCCAACTCTGGAACTTAATCCAGAACATTCATCTACAACCACATGTACATGATACAATCACATGGAAGTTGATTCCAGATGGGACATACAAAACTGCCTTAGTATACAGAGCACAATTTCTCGGGTCCTCACTATCGATGTATAAGAGCATTATATGGCATGCCTGCGCTCCACCTAAATGCAAAATCTTTGTCTGGCTCGTGATTCAGGATCGAGTATGGACAGCAGATAGACTTCAAGCACGTAGTTGGCAACATAATGCATACTGTCCGTTATGCAGGCATACGTTAGAGATAGTGCACTATATGTTAGTCGAGTGCAGGTATACGAGAGAATCTGAAATTCCATCACGCAATGGATAGGCGCATCGCAACTTCAACCAAGCAACTGACCGCCTTCCAAGCAACTGACCGCCTTCCATGACAGTTCAAGAATGGTGGCTCAATCTTGACGCCATCCAAGGGATCCAGGGAAAGGGGATGCATTCCCTCATCGTTCTGATGGTGCGAAAATATGGAAGAAGAGGAACGAGCGCATCTTCGATCAAAAGGAGCTGTCGGCAAATTTGCTCACGCAAAAGATCAAGGAAGAGATTAGAACATGGGGATTTGCGGGAGCTAGGCACCTGGGACAGATCTGCCCTTGAGCTCTTCTCTAGTTTTGACCACTGTATAAATTCCTTTTCCCTTTTGTAAATTCGTCACACTTCTGTAACCTCTTCTTTAATTAATGAAACAAGCACTTCTTCGTGTCAATTCCTTAAAAAAAAAGGAGATGCAGCTGGTAAAATAAGATTGTTGTTTAACGGTCTGCTTCTCGAATAGGCTGGTGAGCTGTTGAGTTCTCATGCAAGGCTGCGTTTCGTTCGCTTTGCGTGTGGGTGGAGACGCGCTTGTGCTGGCCGTGGTTCGAGAAGCGAAACATTTGGCCATAGAAGCGCTTAATGTTACGAATAAGCGCCCCTAGAAGCGGCGCCAAACACGCCCTGCGACGCGGAATCGCCACCCCACCAGCTTTGGCCGAGCGCGCCTCTGTCCTTGCATCCATCTACGCCCAGACTCCGCTTGTGCCACCACCTTCGCGGCCACCCCCGCTTCCGCCTCAGTCCGCGCCCTCGCGCGTGTCTTCGCCTCAGTCCATGAGAAGAAGCGATGGCCCCGGCCCTCTGCGCCGCCATGGGCACCGGTGCCGGTAGGGGCGGCCCGGTAGCTCGGGGGTGAGCGAGCTGGAGACGGGGAGCCCCTCCTCGTCGTCATCGGGGAGCTTGACCTCGAGCTCGTCGTCGCCGGAGAGCAAAGAAACGACGGCTCTGGCCCTATGCACGGCCATGGGCACGGGCGCCGGCATGGGCTGCTCGGTACCCCACGGGGGTGAGCGAGCTGGAGACGGGAAGCCACTCGTCGTCGTCGCTGAAGAGCTCGACCTCGCGCTTGTCATCGTCGCCGGAGAGCTGGACCCGCGCTCGTCGTCGTCGTCGGAGAGCTCGACCTCGCCCTCGTCGTCATAGCCGGAGAGCTCCCGTTGCGCTGCTCGTCGTGTGCGCCGTCGACGGCTGCTCGTGGTTTGACTCCTCTCCTAGTCTGCGACACAGCTCCGGCCCGCTGCTGTAAAAATAATCTGTTGCCAATCACTTAGATTATCTGAGTAGCGATTCTGTATATAGCTGCTTGCTAGGTAATCGAGAGTTCTTGATAATCGCTTTAGGAATAAGTTATTCCAAACGGGGCCAGTATACATTCTTTCATTTGACAAGAGTTATGGGCTTCAGCTGCACTCTTCATTAATCACGAAACTTAGCAAATAAAAAAGATTTCACCTCTGCTGCTCATACATGTGCGTCATCTTTTCAATAATATGGATGCAATATTAGCTTTGATACAGTCCCCGATGCAAAGATTCTGATGAAAAAATAGAGTTAGCACAAAAATCATAAAAGCAAGACATTATTCCTTCATAAACAAAACACCCATTTGTATCCTCGAGATCCTGACTTCACATGCCTGCCAGCTATAACCAAGTTACAAGACATGAGGAATTAAAGGAATTCTAGATATGTACATCATGCTGGATACAACCTAGCATACTACCTGAAGAGTTCAGAAATGCAACAAACAAGTCAAAGATCACAGAGCAGTCTGGCAGAATCACAACCCATCAACAATTCTCATTGGGTACAAAGAAGTCAAAGGTAACATCCACGTTACCAGTTGATTCCCTAGTGTCCTTGAAGTCGACACCAACGATCTTTCCTCTGTACTGCTCTTCGGATTCCTGGTACTCTGGCTTCACACGGCGCACGGGAACTGTCACGGAGTACACAGTGCCAAGGCCAGCATCAGTTGAGATGTCAACTTGTACATTATCCCGTGATTCTATTTCAACAAATTCAGACAGTGCCTCAACGACGTTTCCCACAATCTTCTTCTTTGCCTCATCACTGACTTCACACCTGTCTGAGAATAGGATCATCTTAAGCCTCTGCTTTGCGATGTTTGCATTGGAGTTCTCCTTTATGATCGGTGCAGGAAAGATTATCTTCCATGCTAATTTCATACGGTCAAGGAATCCCATGTTTACAACATTTTGAAGGAAGCCTTCCACATCTTGTGCCATAGGAGAGAAGTTGTTCCTGGAAAGAGCATAAGTTTGGCTTGAGCTTTGTGACAAGTTTTGATGCTCGATGTATAGCTGCCTGGGTGCCAGCATGAGGTTGCTAGATGGTCCACGAGGAAAAGTACAGAAATGAGTCTGCAAAAACCAGATGGTGAAACTGTAAGAAATGTATACTGATAAAAAAATCAAGTACATAGTACCTGAAATATGTAAACATGATTGAGTCATCATCTCATTCAACAACTAATCATGTTCTATATGAAACATATTTCAAATGTAAGATATGCGGGCAACACATGAAAACATATGCTGAATGAAAAGATTAGATAATGACTCAATCATGTTTTATACTCCCTCTGTCCCAAATTTTGTCATCCTTGCTTCCCAATACACCTTTTTTCATTCCCCAATGCACCTCTATCTCTACCTCTCTCCTCGTTTTCAGCACATTCCACCTTTTCACCCCTCCTTAATTCCTATGCCCAAATCCAGAATGACAACTAAATTGGAATGGAGGGAGTAAAACATATGCTGAATGAAATGATGAGTTGATGACACATTTGAATGAGATGATGACTCAATCATGTTTTATATGAAAAGATATAAAACATTGTAAGAAATGTACTCCCTCTGTCCCTTTATATAAGGGATTCGGGGGATTGAAACTTGTCTCAAAATGTAAGGGATTACAAGAATACGACAAAATTTCTATAATTAGTTTGATAGGTGGAGAATGGGTGGGTAGATATAGAATGAAGGGTAGATAAGTCTTTTCCTTGTTATTTTTGATGTGGGAGGCTTGAATCCCTTATGCTACTAAGGGACAGAGGGGGTATGCTTTTAACACCATCTTTGACCATTCATATTTTAAAAAAAATATTTCAAATGTGTAAAATTATAAGTTGTATTTCAAATATCTTTAATGATAAAAAATTGTATAATATTTATTATATTTTTTAATAAGACGAAAGTCGAAGATGATGTCAAAGGCAACAACAATTTAAGAATAGGAGTACATCAGTAGCAAGAAATGTAATGTTGAGCTTACATTACCGTAATGGTTATACAATTTAAATACATTACATGAGAAAATGACAAAAAGGAAACTAGTGAGGCTTAGGTGTGAGACATGTTTACTATCAGATCCTGTGAAGAATGATTGATCCTGTTTAAGTTACCAACAAATGAACAACCTGACTTGCATGTTTCATACAAGGAAACATAGTTTGACAGCAAAATGAACTAACATATAAAAGGGCACACATCCAACCTGATGAGAAAATCACCCTTCTTTCAAAGAAATAAATACAGAGCACTATGTATTGATCAGACAATAGGCAACCACATAGAAATAGGTTCAGAAAATACTGGGCACATGTCACATGATTTCTATATCCTTATGAATCTGGATAAGCATAACCCAGGAAAGGACATTACGGCTAGAAGCCAGAAGAAGAATTTAAATAGCTGAATGAATCATGTAGCAAAAAATGCAGCTCACACCCAAAGCATCGATAAATTAGTGGAACTGCTGAACTTTCATGAACTTTTGTGAACATCTCAGAGAACGCATATCCAATATGCAGATAAAATCATCCTTTTTGAAGAGAATGAAATACAATACAGCAGTCTATGGCAACATTGCACAAACGACCTCAATATCTTCTAACATATGGGCTAGGGATGCAGGTTTCCTAGTTTTTGGGTCATGGGCTGATCCAAAAAGTCTACTAAAAATTCATCCCACCATCACAACTTCATCACACAAATGTACTATGATGTTGACCCACAACTACCCATAAGGAACCCATAGGTCCAAGAAATGCAGCGCCCACCTAAAATTTGGCTGCCGGCGAATTCTAGGATGCAGTGAACTTCCTTCAACACTCCTCTGACCCCTTCAACCTAAACCGTAGCTCAATACCGAAGTACCACCTCCTAGCTTCCAACCGCAGCACCTCCGCACCAAGAATCTTGGCCTCCACGGGAAGATCTTTGCGCCGAATCGAGAGGTAACGGGTAAAAGAGTAGGGCTTCACAGGAAACGGGGGACGGGGGATGGGGGATGGGGGAGGCGGACCTTGAAGCGACGAGGCGGCGAGGAGAATGAGGACGCGGACGGCGCGAGGACCGCCCAGATGTCGCCGCCGACGCGGCTGGAGACGGGCATCGCCATGAGCGCACCGTACGGCAGCTAGGGTTTTGGTCTTCTGTGTTATTTCCCCTGTTCTCTCCTGAGCTTTGGCAGCGGAACGGTCAACAGCGATCTAGTAGTGGGGGCCCGCTGGTCATGCTTTGTAAAGCGAGAAATATTCCAGTGAAAACAATCCTTGAAATCATAAAAATCTTCTCCAAAATACCGTGAAGTCATAAAGAAATCCTTTCTAAACATATATAAAGTTTTTATTTCATTTTTGAAAAATCAACATACATGTAGATAACAGGATAAGAAGCATGAAAAATGAAATTTCATCTCCAAACTTACAGTTTTTTAAATATACGAATATAAGAAGTTACAGAGAAAGAGAACAAAAATTGAGCATATACGCTATTTTATCTTTTACCATCCTTTTTATTCTTGATTTTTTATTTTTTATCTTTTAAATGCAATTAACTTTGAACCAGAAATTTGATGTGCATGCATTGTCACGGTGTCATCTGCACATATGTTAATTTTTACTCCCACTATATGAATTTATAAGTTATTTTGGGTGCGAACATAGAAATCAAAAGGAGTAAAAAATACGAAATATGCTGAAATCAGGAGAAGAGTGACAGAGAGAAAGAAGTATTAGAAAGAGAGAAAACATAGTATTAGGAAGAGAGAAAACATACTGGAAAGCGAGAATAATTTATAATTTAAAAAAATTAAAGTACACCAGAATGACTTCCTTCCTCCGTCCTAATTTAATTGCCATTCTAAGTCCGGAAACATGAATTAAGAAATGGTGAAAAGCTAGAATATGTTAAAAATAAAGAAGAGAAAGATAAAAATAACGATGTATTAAGAATAAAAAAAGCCGTACTGAGAAACGAGGATGACAAATAAATTAAAAAAACTTGTACAAGCTAAAATGACAACTAATTTAGAATGAAGGGAGTAGTATAATTTAGGATGGCGTGAGTAGAATTTTTAAAACTCTCAAATACTCTTTTTTTTTTACGGAGATGCTCGTATATAGGCACTTTACTAGAGATGCTCTGCTTTGGTATAATGTATCTCGGAACTGCGTTGACCCAAATTGGATGGGCGCATTACTGTAAGATCTAGGCTGGGGGAGATAGGACGTGTAAACTATAGTTACTTACCAATTGAAAAATAGTACTGAAATTAATGATAATTGATCAACAGCAAGTAAATCGAACTATTCCTGCATTGATATGCTTGCACTCTTAGGTACTCTCTCCGGTTATAAATTATTAATACCGTTGATTTCTAATATCAAGTTTGACTATTTGTTTTATTCAAAATATTTGTTTCAATATGTAAAATAATTAGTTATAATTTAAATTCTACTAATAATAAATCAAATAATAATAAAAGTTTACACATTTGAACAAATTTTTTGAATGAGACACAAGGGCAAAGTTGATATTGAAAGTGAACGGTGTCAACATTTTAAAATTGGAGGGAGTAAAATGCAAAAAATTGAATTCCTAGGAATTTAAAGTACTCAAGTAGATAAAGACAAGAGACAGATTCTATCCCATAGGTTAGGGCTGGTTCAATTAAGGTGGAATTGGGTGGATGAAGGGGATTTAATACTAATTAGAGATTAATGAATTCAATCCTTTTTAATCCCCCTCTAATTCCGATGAAACCGAACTGGAGTAGCTCTTTATCCCCGTCGAGGTGGATTTAAGCCCGTGATTGCTAGTGCTAAGTCCAGAAAAAGCTCGCATTAACAAGTAATGGACTTGACCAATCAATACATCGAACCTCTTGTCGGGATCATATACCCCGGGTATTTAACGATTCGTACTCGTACACGTGAACCAAGACTTGAGAAATTTTGAGGTCGAACGACGGCTCACGAACACGCGATCCGACCCCCGAGGCGACGATATACAAAAGCCAAGTCTTAGCCGCGCTAAAACACACGGTGATGCCGACCTGAGGGGTGGGTACGGCGTTATCTCGTATTTATTCCGGTGGCCAACCACCAACCGTCTTGATGAGACGGGACGGATTCACCACGATGACACTTCAACTGAAGCTACAGTACCAGACGACCCGCGGGAGTCAACGGACAAAACCCGACGTTACTGTGGCTGACGCTAAAGGGCCGGACAGGCGCTATAGTGCTCACCGGTGCGTGCGACGCGACGGACCACATCTACGCATAGACGTAACGAATGATGACAACACCAGTGGAGGGACCCACTTGTCAGCGAGACAGCAGAACCACGTAAGACCCACCATTTTGTAACCTCGGACCGCCCTATATAAAGGGGCCCGAGGGCGATAGAAGAAAAAAGAGAACAACGAACACACACACACAAAATCCAGATCCAGAGCTTTTGCGCGTAACCGTCTACACGCAAGCAACCCCATGAACACTTGCATCGAGCACCCGTGACCTAGGCATCGGATCCTCTCCCGAAGAGAGAATTCGACCCTTTGTGCTCCTCTACCGAGATAAACCATCCCCTAAACGTAGCGTATTACACCGTTCGAGGTGGTCCGAACCAGGTAAAAAATCCCTCTGAGTCTTCCGTAGTCTAAGCCATATCGAATACGAAGCCACACCACCCCTCGATCCTATTTCGTACTGTGTCGGTGATCAGAACGCCGACACTAGTACTAGCTAGAGCTGAAGCATAGTTTTATGACATCTAGTAATACACAGTGAATTTGAATGTCATTGATCCTCAGCCAACAAATTGCGAACATGTATTTGTCGTGCCTCTGCGCAGACAGCTGGCTAGCAGGGTGTCGTGCCTCTGCGCAGACAGCTGGATAGCAGTGCGACAGGTCGAAGGGACCATTTTGTGTACTACTCTCTCCATTTTAAAATATGAGTATTTTTAAATTTAGTCAAAATTAAATTTTTATTACTTTAACTATTAATAATGTATAATTAATATTATTTTATCATATATAAAATATATTTTTTAAATTCATCATGAAATAACTTTCATAAAAAAATATTTTTATACTAAAAATTGTGAGAAATAAAATTTGTATTGATAGGGAGCCTCAAAGCTTCGATACATAATATACACAAAACCCCTTAAGTAAAGAGAAAATACAAGAGAACATATATACTACAAACACCACCGTGCTCAAACTCACGGTGGATCAACAACATTGAGTTTGAAGAGAAAAAACCGATGCTCAGGTCAAGTCTATGCCTTTGTGAAGAAATCAACCAACTGCAACTCTAAAGGCACATACCGAAGAGCAACAATCCCATCCTGAACCTGCGTCTGTGTATAATAAACATCAACAATAATATGCTTAACGAGCTAATGCTTCGCTAGATCACGAGAAATACCGAGAGCCCATGTACTGTCAGTCAAAAGAGGGAGTCAAAAGAGGGAGTAGCCACTGAAACTGAAACACTAAAATCCTCAAGCAACCACCGCAGCCAAGTAACAGACAATGTCACCAGAGCCATAGCCTGCAACCCAGTCTCTGCACTCGAATGAGAAACTGCTATCTACTTCTTAGTCTTCCAAGAGACGAGCGAACCACCAAGAAAGACATAATAGACAGAGAGACCGGCGATCAGAAGAATCACTAGCCCAAGTAGCATCAGAGTAAGCATAAAGCTGTAGAGAGCTAGAGCGAGAGATGAACAACCTCCTAGGCATAGTACCACAAAAATAACGTAGAACTCAAAGAAGATGGCTATAGTGGTTCTGGGTATGAGCAGAGACAAACTGACTCAAGATACGAACAGAGTATGGAATGTCAAGACGAGTGACACACAGATAAACAAGACTCCCAATGATATGCTGATACCGCCTGGGATCGGAAAAAACCTCACCATCAGTGGCATGAAGGTGAACATTGACCTCCATAGGAGTCTCAACAAAGCGATTATCAGTGAGAGAAGCACGATCAAGAAGGTCCATAATATACTTTTCTTGAGACAAATAGAAACCCTCCGAAGTGGAAGATATCTCTATCCCAAGAAATTATCTAAGAGAGCCAAGATCTGACATAAGAAACTGATCACTGAGACATGTCTTAACAAAGGCGATGTAGGAGGGATCATCTCTAGTGATGATCATGTCATCCACGTAGAGAAGGAGAAGAGTCCAACCACCAAGTGTGAACAAAGAGTGTCGGATCATGATTACTAGCAGAAAAACCAGCAGCTATGATCACAGAAGCGAAAGTGCTGAAACCAAGTACGAGCAGCTTGTTTTAGGCCATAAGGGAGCGACGGAGACGACAAACCATGCCATCAGGGGCAGAATACCCACGTGGTGGCCGCATGTAGACCTCCTCATTTAGCTCACCGTTAAAAAGTCAAGCTGAGAAATGGACCACTGATGAACTGAGGCAATAGCAATCAAGGTACGAACAGTTGTCATATGAGCTACTAGCGCAAACATCTCATCATAGTCACGGCCATGCTCCTGCTAAAAACCTCGAGCAACAAGGCGAGACTTGTAACGCTAAAGAGAACCATCAGAGCGGTCTTAACCTTGTAAAACCACTTACACGTGATCGAAGGAAGAGGAACAAGATCCCAAGTACCCGTGCTCTCAAGAGCAGCAATCTACTCCGCCATAGCATTGTTGCCATTTCTGATGAAGAACGGCATCACGACAAGAGAGCAGCTCAGGGAGAACTGAAACTAGGCAGCTAGGGTGAAGACGTCAGTGGGTCAATACGATGACCACGCCCAAGAGGAGTATCATCAGGAGCAGAAGGAGGCTGCTCAGAAGCCGTTAAAGATGTATCAATGGAGAAGACACATCAGACGAGAGCTCAGAAGGAGATGGGGCATCAGAAGAAACAACTCGCTTAGTATAGACCCTGAGTAACAGGTGGCTTCGCAGCATAATCATGAGCCACAACAGAGGACTCCGAAGTAGGAACCACCGAGGGCTCAGGCAGAGGTGTGTCACTGGAAGGCACCGATGATGGCCTATCAGAGAGATGTGACGCAAAAGAAGGGACAATAGGAGCATCAGGAAAGAATAAAAAGGATAAGCATCAGGAAAAAATAAAAAGGATAAAGGCTCAACTAAAGATGCAGGGGAATCATTGGCAAAAGGACGAGGATAAAAACGTCTGGACTCATCGAAGACAACATCCCTAGACATCCTCATCCTACGACTAACAGGATCTCAACTGTAACGACCGGGTTTTTTTTACCTTTCAATAAATCCTGATCTTTCGTAACCTTGCCAATCTTTAAAAGTTGACAAGCACGACATCACAAACGATCAATCAAGAAACTATAACAGAAGCATTAAACAAGAAACGAGAATAGAAAATAGCAAGTCAATGCAAATTTATTAGAATGTAATCCTTCAAAAGGGTCCATCGGCACGTAGGCCGAAATTATCTCAGAGCAGAACGATCACTATCGAGAAATCCATAAAAAAGCAGCAACGAAACCATCATCATAGTAGCGGCAACGAACCTCCTCAACACAGGCACGCTTGAGCGTAGGAGCTGACATCACGGTCCGTCTGAGACGTAGTCAAAGTCAAAGTTGTGGGTATCCTCTGAAAACAATAAATTAAAAAGCCATGAGTACGAATACTCAGCAAACCGCGTACTAACTATCAACAATGTATGCATGCAAATAGTTTCAAAAGTATAGGGTGGCTCAAGTGCTAAATGCAAGTTTAAAACATTTTATTTTATTTGAAAGATGCAAGAAAGTTTGATTTTAAAACTGTCAAATTTTATTATCTTGTCCCGCAGGGATCTCTGTTATCCCGGATGGAGATCCATTTTAAATACCGGTGTAACCTCCACACCCGACCACAGCTTAAAGGCCAGAGTCCAAAAACATTTTAAAATAAAAGAGGAGAGAAGAAAACAAAACTACTAATCAAAGAGTACAACTCAGGAGGTGTCCATCGAAAAAAACGTGGCAATACGCATTGACTGTAACTCTGCAGAGTGTATGCGTCTGGACCCACGAGAAGTGCCATCGAAAACTACCGCCGTAGTCCCAACAAACACACATGACTCGTCCACAAGCTTTAACTGACGCTATCCGTCCTCCAGAAGAGAGATCTCAAGTGTCTACGCAATTGGACCCTGAAGCTGTGAAGAGCCTACCACTGATCAGATAAGGTATCTCGATCTAATGTGAGAAGTCATAGCTCTACACCACACTAACAAGTCACTGCTAACTCACGGATAAACAACCAGTCTCGACAAGCTTAAAGATCAAACCACTGTCCATACAGGGTAACATGATGTGGATAGTTGTCAACTGAACGTACAAAGCTCGAAAAACTCGGTCCTTAATTGCTGGAGCAAGCACTCTCCTCAACCTCAACGCCAGCAACCAACAAGTCTCACAGAAAATCCCAGCTCGAATCTTTCCGTTGTACCCATCACAGATACGCCCACAGGGACTTCCTAAAAGTCCCCCAGCTCCTCGTACTCCTCCTGCATCTGCTAAATAGTTTTGTATAGTTGTTTGCAAAACTCACACATTTGAATCACAGTTCAAAATCATTTAACACAAATTTTATTTTTACAGTGATAGGTGTGGAGTAAAATAAATGCGACTAAACATGGCTAAACATAAAATAAAATAATTATTCTAAAGCAATCCTAAAGGCTCATATTTATAAAACAATAAATAGACACGACTTAAGAATGTTGCTAGCATATTTTAAAACAGTTGTCATGTAATTTAAAGTTGCAAACAAAACATGTAGTTTAAAATGCTGGGTAAAAAATGATCAAAAAACGCGGCTTGCCTGGTAGCTTGAGATCCCGATCGTCGAACTGAGTAGGCTCACAGAACTCCTGCTCGACTTCACTAAGCTGAATAACAACACGAAAAAAGATCAGACAATAAGTACGCGACAATTTAAATTTAAATAATTAAATTCAAATTTAAATTATTAGGCTAAACGTGATCAAAACGGTTCTCGAAAATTACTACACGAAGATTTCAACGAGACGGATTTAATGAGACAACTTTGAGAATCTTTGAGTACCCAAAAATCTCCGAAGATTTACTGCACAGAAACAATAGAAACAATTTCAAAGAAGAGAATTCTCAAACTCCAATCCTTGGCCGCTAACCTGCCCAAGATCCAAGTCGCCACTAAACACTATGTCCAGAACCAAGCAACGGCAACAGATCAACACTGTCCGATACTTAAGAGCAAACCTGATTCAGAACTATCAACCTCTCAATCTGAGATTCCAAAGAATGGTGAACACTGAACCAGACAAAAACTGAACAAGACCAAGCACACCTTCTATCACACCATCGCCTTTCCTTGCTCGAGAACCAAGCAAAGCTGACTGACCACAGTAAACTACACCCAAAGCACACGCACGGAATTGCTGGGAAAGCACTTCTTCCACCTGCAGCAGGGGGGTGCGCCCTAACCAAAAGCGGCGCTGGCGAGGCACTCTAGCGGCTTCCCTGAACTCGCCCTGACAACCAAAACGAACGGCTCCAAACTGATACAACGGAAGACTAGGTGGTAGGGGACGGAGAAGCTCACCAAGGACTTGCACAAGGACGACGCGAGCAGATCGGATGGGGACGAACAGCCCGGACTGGAACACTCGACGACGAAGACGACAGCAACTCGGCGAGAGGCGACGGATCGATCGGAGACGGAACGACGCGGTCGACCAGACGATTCGGTGAAGCAGTCGAGGACGCGGCGAACTGGTGACGCGATCGAGGAAGTAGACGGCGCTTGAACTCGTCGGCGACGCGGACGAGTCGACGCCGGACGGCGACGGCGGGCGAGAACAGCGGCGCACGACGACGCGGTGACGGGGTGCGACGCGCAAGACCGGGCGAGGACGACGAACGGAGACGGCGCGCGCGGATGGAGTCAGCGAGTGGACGGAGCGTGCCGGGGCGACGCCGACTCCTGCGGCTCGGGACGGGCGACGCGCGGACCGGAGAACGTCCCCCGCTCGCCCGTGCTCAGCCTCTCCTGCTGCATGAAAGAGGGGAAAGAAAAAGGATTTGTGGGAAGGGGTAAGATTGAGGAAAAAAAAGTAAGGGAAGTGAGGGTACAAGAAATCAACTTGAGGCTTGAAAGAAATTTCAGCTCAACAAAAGCATACGCATCAAAATTATTTCGGCGTCAAAAAAAAATATATAAAAAAAATTCAAATTTAAACGAAACAAAATTTGAGATAATCTTCACTTCAATTAATTTAAAAATTTCGGATTGTTACGCCAACAATGATATCCTCTATGCTCAGCACTATACTTAAAAAAACACACTCAACAAACTAAGCAGTCAGCTTAGTGTGCTCACAAGGAGCAAGCAACACATAGCAAAAAAAAAAGCGAAGACTAGAATAGTCAGATGTCTTGCCACAGAGGTGCTTATAAAGTATCTCACCCTGAAGGGCTGATGAAGGCCGAATATTAATTAAGTGGCAGCGAAAACAGGGTCTGCTCCTTCTTCCTCTTGAAGCAAAACTAAAGAACATGACCATCCTTCCCATATACCGACGATGAAGACCATGGCTCTCTGTACTCCCAAAGTGAGGCGTTGAAGCTTCAGGTACAACTGGAGGAGGATCAGTAGGACGAGAAGAGTGTTAAGCAGCCAAAACTGAGGCAGCCAAAACGCAGGGATGACAAGCAAGCAGCTGAACACGAAGAGGCTCAAACTCATCACGCAGGCGGTCAGAAAGTCATAGGTGCGCCAGACCTCGAGGTCAGGCTGCTGACCCTTTCATGAATGACACATGTCGGGTGAAAACAGAAGAGACAGACTGTCAAGTGACGCCAAGTAGAAGAGAGCTGAGCATAGAAGTCTTCTATTGAGGCGTCTCCCTGTCGTAGCAAGTGCTCCTGACAAAGAGCAGCCATATACATAGACTGACCTGAGGGCTCATATCGACGATGAAGAAAGTCCTGCATTTGATGAGCAGTCTCAAAATTAATGATCTCTGCAGTAAAGCAATCCTCCATACTAGCAGTACGAGCATCCTCATCGACTCACATCCGAACAGCACTGAGCTGAGACTCGTAGGATGCCAAAACATCGTCATAATCATTAGTGAGCTGCTTCTTCTCTACATCAGTGGCCTTCTCTGGGAAGCCAAGCCACGGAACAGGAGTCGAAAGAGCTGGACATGGAAACTCACCCGTAAAAAACTCTCACAGACGAAGACCACGTATGTGAATGTGCATCTGGGATACCCACTCACGATAATTGGTGCCATTGAAGAGTACCGGACATCGAAACACAGGGACCCCACCGGAGGAAGTCGACGAAGAAGACATATCAACGGCGAGAACGCAAGACCTGGAGTGGTGCAAGCAACAATTTTTTTTTCCTTTGCTCGCTCGAGAAGTAACAGCAAGGAGCTACAGAAAAGGAGCTTTTTTTCTTTTTTTTACCCTAACCCTAAACGAGATGACACTTTTGCCCTCTCATAAAAAAAGAGACGGTAGCTACCAAACCGACCGTAACAGACCAGACCAAAACAAAAACTGCCGGCTCCAGACGGCGGCAGCAGCGGGGGCAGCGTGGTGTTGGCGAGATCTGGCGGGCGGGGGTGGTGCGAAGTCCATGAGAACGAGCGCGGCCGACAGCGGCAAGATCTGGCGGGCGGGGGCCACGGACGACGGCGGCCCGGCATCGGCGAGATCTGGCGGGCAGGAGGCGGCGCAAGATCAACGCGAACAACAGCGATGACAGGGGCTTCGGACGGCGGCAGCAGCGGCACCGGATGGCCACGGCAGCGGTGACGGCGGCCACAGAGGGCGGCGGCCCTAGACAGGGACGCACGGCGACCCCAGACGGCGCGCTCCAGTCGACGACGAGCCGGTGGTGGAAAACAACTCAAAATGAAGAGATAAAACACGTGCAAGTGCCACACACGTGACAGAGGAACAGAGAACCCTAACTTTAAAAAAATGACTCTGATACCATGTAAGGAATATCACTTGTATTGATAGAGGCTCAAGGCCTATATATATATATATATATATATATGTATACAATATACACAAAACCACTCAGGAAGAGAAAATACGAGACAACATATATACTACTAACAGAAATTATGTAACTTTCTTAATATTATTAGTAAAAGTTAAAAAAATTTGACTTACCAAATCTAAAAATGCTTATATTTTGGAATGTAGAAAGTACATAATCTATACTACAAATTATACAAGACGGATAAATGATGAATATATTTTTGTCGACTTTAGCATCTTAAGGCTGCGTTCGGTTATTCCTGCTCAGACCTGGATCAATCAGGATTGGGGATGATTCATTCCTTTACAAGTTAGATCAGAATTTAATTCTCCAAATTCTCGTCCATTCCCACTGGATCACTGATAAACCGAACATGCTCTAATCCACAACATTGGTTAAATACGGATGGTCAAAAAGATATAAAACTTGACATATATTTTGAATCAAAGGGAGGACAAATTTATCCTGCAAATGCTCAGTAAAGAACAGCAGATTCATACATTTGATCTGTACAGAATATGCAGTCACGTCTTTCATACACAACATTCATCATAAAGAAAGATATCATTTTGTTATACGGGTCATCTTTTTCCTAGGGAGAAAGTCCTCATCTGTTGAGAGTCACCGACAGAACAACAGAAAGTACGAATGCTCCAAGGAAGATGTAGCCAACAAGCTTCGTTGGATATTCATCTTCTGGTTCCTGTTCCATCAGTCATGTAAAGTCTCAGTTAAGATATTCGTGAATATGGGAAACATTGCACATGAACTTATCTTAGTAGCTAAAGGAAATAATTTATTTGCAAGGACTCCAAAATAATCTACATGTCTTCCTAGAACCGCATTATTTTGAGTGGCAACTACTAAAATTTTCTATTTTCTGAAAATGCATATTCTTCTATCCATATTTATCGCACCAGCTATGGAATATGTTGTAATAAACTTAAAATAGTAAGCCCCACAGGACCACTGTATAAAATTGAGTTGATGTTGCTCATAATTTGCTAAGAAGAGTTACATGTATATAACAACCATCAAGAGCCATGTTGTTCACTCAGTATCTCAGTGACACCGAAGTTTTTGTTTTTGTTTTAAAAAAAAACATCCTCATAAAAATCCTCTGTTTTGCTCTGAGATGATGCAAACCTGTGGAGGATCCGGTGCCTGCTCCAAGGGATCAACTTGAAAAGGCCAGACATATCGTTCAGGCTGCCCGCTTCTTGACAAGCTCCAATCATATAATCTTCTCTCTTCCTCAGTTGATAATATAGTAAATGACTCCTACAAAGTTGTAGAAATTAGCAAAAAAAATCAAAGCCAAGTTGCACCCTGTCTCCTAGCTTAGGATGAGAACCTTTAGGAGGTCATGTTCCTTGCTGAGTTCTTCTTCTTCCAGTCCTCTGCTGTTCAGTTCTTCGCATCTTTTCTCGTAGGCAGCCTTAACCTGACGACAAGGTTTAACTCTGTTATTCAAGATTATATAACTCAGGAATGGTTGTTATAGTCTTTTAGACTAATGATACTCTATGCAATTGAGCGGATGGGTAATACAAACGTTTCTTGTCCCAATGATATGCTAGGCTTAGGCTTTATCAGGCTTTCGTCCTGTAGTATGGACCTTTAAAAAGTAAAAAAAAAAAATACATGCTATCCTGGAAAAACTCATCAGTTCACCTCATCTGTAGAAGCCAATTTGGTGACTCCAAGCCTCCCATAGTGATCAGCATCTGTAATTGCTGCAAGTACGGGAAAATATACTTCAATACAAAACAGCTTTTCAAAACAAAGTGTTATGCGGGTCTATTTTCAGTTCAAACCAATCTTTAATTTCTGTACATCAGTTAATTAAGTTTAAATGCACCTGATTGAACGTTGGCTAACTGAATTAACAAGAAAACGTATAAAATCAAGCCGAATACGTAAAATGGAAACCAAGAAATCAACGCGCACCAAGGCCGCGCATCGCCTTCTGGACGTTGTCCGCGGAGATGAGCGAGCAGGGAGGCCGCGTGGAAGTCGCAGCTCCACCGGCTACGTCGGTGCCCGCGTCGGGGTTCCCCTCGAACTCGACCACTCCATCGGCCGAGGCGGCGGCGGCGGCGCACCGCGCGCGGAACAACGCCGCAGCGGCGGATTGGGTGGGGATGGAGCGAAGACGGAGGCGAGTGATGGAGCTCGACGAGTTGGAGGAGAGAGACGCGGCGGACGCGAAGGCTGACGGCGCCGGCGGGGAGGTGATGCCGACGGCAGCCATGGTGGAGGGGGAGGGGAGAGGTGGCGAAGAGGAGAGCGCGGGAGATAAGGGAAGTGGGGATGGAAATAAACGCTTTTGAGTTTTCCTTTCATTTTTTCAAATTTGGTTTTCATTTATCTAGAAAATAATTATATTGGTTAATCTAACTTATTCCATACAGTTTTAGTTATAAAAAGAATATTTTTCATGATGAATCGGAAGATATCAACTTGATAATGTTATTAATATATACAATTTCCAGAAGTATATATTCAAAGTTAAAAATGGTGCTTTCTCGCTTGTTGATCAGCCTTTGAAGAGATATGTAGTTGTTTTCGTTGTTATGACACGATTGTTTCACCACAAAATGTGATATTTTGTTTTTATCGAAAAAAAGAGTAATCACCCAGCCCAAACTTGTACTCCTACTCGTTTCGTTTTAAAAATATTAACACCATTAAATTTTACTTCAACTTTGACCAACTCATCAAATTCAAAAAATATATTCAAATGGGTAAAATTTATCATTATTTACTTTATCATTAGTGGTGTTTAAATTATAATTAATAGTTTTACATGTTGAAATAATTTTTAATAAGATAAATAGTCAAAATTGATGTTAAATGTCAACGGTGTCAATAATTTAAAAACGGAGGTAATAATTTAAAAAATGCTAAAAGAATGTCACGTTCCAGATTTAAATTTTTTCGTTGGTTGATATAAATGTTCACTAAGCAGTATCAATAATATTTAAAATACAACAAATTTTATTAATACAACGATTCACCTAAAAATTTGCTCATCAGGCAATTAAACCATGATGACAACATTTCATATTGTATTCTTCGTAGGAAACAAAGTATCACATTGACCAATTCGATCTTCTTCGTATCATCTACTCCTATACGAGTACGTGACACTTTTAATGCAAGAAAGACAAAACTCATAACCTTTTTTTTTTAAAAAAAAGAGATAGAGGGTGGCATATCTAAAAAGCACAAAATTTCAGGCACGGCAACATTTTGACGTCGCTCCGACCGTCGATCCGTTATCCGTTAAGTTGGTTGCTGGTCCCGGCCACAAGACAAAAAAAAAAGAAAAAAAGAAAAAAAAAGAGATCGTTATCACACTTTGTAGTTTCATCTATATTCTCCCTATGATTTTAAAATCTTGACACAACTTTTGACATTATATTTAACCATACATTTTATTCAAAAATTTGTTCAAATGTGAAAATATTGGCACTGTTAATTTAATGTCATTTTTAACCATTTATCTTATTTAAAAGATGTGTTGAAATGTGTAAAAAATTTCTGCAGCAAGAAAGGATATAAAATTCACTTTTGAGTTCATGCTCCAGATTTGGGACTCTACACAATTCCAAGAGACAACAAGATGAAGGTTTCCAATTTTTTTGCGTCACGCAAACAACCATTTTCTTTAGGTTATGATTAGCATTTCATCTGTGCTCTGAATTGTGTTTGCCCTTTGTACTTATAATAGCTATAAGCACGAAGAGATAAAAAACTACATCAGTTTTTATAATCTTCAAATAAGGATTGATTTCGATTCCTTTCAATTACTTCCCAATAGTACTCTTGGAAAAGCACTTCGATCATCCCAAAAAACCTAGGTAAAATGTGTATGTACTACCTCCGTTTTAAAATATAAGCATTTTTAGTTTTAAATAAAGACAAATTCTTCTAACTTTTATTAATAATATCTAAAAAATTATATAATTTCTAATATAAAAATATATTTTATAAAAGTTTATTGCACGATGAATAAAAAAAATAATTTTTATATGATAAAACATCATTTATTTTTAATTATTAGTGATCAAAATGATAAAAATTTGATTTTAACTAATTCTAAAAATGTTTATATATATTTTGGAACTGAGAGAGCAGTAGTTACGATGAATTCGTGGTCGACGAGCGCACGACATTACATGCTGCGGGACCTTCAGAACACAGTCGTCACGGTCAGATGACACTATGGAGTGCTCTTGCACATACGGGTACGTATAGCTGGTTATGTGTGCCGGATCAAATGGATCAGCACAGGGTCTGGCAATCTTGGTTAGGTCGCGTGGAGATAGAGTGGGCCGGCCCGGCCAAGCAATGACCAGGTTTTAATATTTCGTTTAAACCGTTAAAATTAGTCGGGACCGATTTAACGAAAACCGCGAAAACAAAAAAAATCGGTCAAAAACTGCTCTAAATCGAAAATTTAAAATTTGAACAGTTTGCTAAAGTAAACCGGCTGGTTTTACCGGTAAGCCGAGCGGTTTCACGGGTAAGCCGGTCGGTTTCACCGGTTTGCTACAGTACAGATTTCAAAATTTGAAACCCACCGATTTTACCGGTTAGCTGACCGGTTTTCGGTATTCCGAATTTTTTTAAATTTTCAATTTTTTTAAATTTTTAAAATAAAAACCGGCCGGTTTGTAAAATCGGTCCGGACCGGTTTCACCGAAAACCGCGAAAACCGGTCAGTTTTGAGCGGTTTTGTGAACCCTGGCAATGACACGGCCGTGCGTCAGTCTGGTGGTAGGCTCGTTCGCTCGGCGCGGGTACAACCCATTTAAGCTGGCCCGATCAAGCTGTTACTGGACCCATAAAACCCATTTAACTTGGCACGACTCATATAATTTGACCTATTTATGTTTAGAAATTAGGATTTTATTATTATATAATTAGTTTTAAGTAATTTTATGGAAAAAATAATATTTACTTTTTTTGTGCTTCGAACTGGCCCGGCTCGGCATGGTCCAACGGGCCCAAATGCACGGCACGGCTGTGAAAATCCAGCCGCCCGATCAACTAGCTAGGCATGCGGGCGGAGCCAGCCTGTGAGTGCAATGGGTTCATCTAGCTTGATTAATGAGGTCAATTACCTTATTAAATAGTGTTAAACAATATTTTTACTTTGATTTGGCCGAAAACCATTTGGGTCACGTGACCCCGATGATTGCATGGTAGCTCTGCCCTGTTGCCAGGCCACCTAGGAGTTGGCCCGAGCCCGACCGGGCCCTTGCCGTGCGGGCCCAGCCTGTTGGCTAGCTATAGGGGCACGGCATGCAGCGTTCATGAGAACATGTATATGATAATGTGTCTACAAGAAGTAATATTACGGACCTAAGATTTTACTGGCTACCTCGAGTAGCAAGCTCACCACCAGAGCCAGGCTTGCAAGTTACTAGCTCTCTGGTCTTACACAACTGACTTGACACATTCTCTTTTGAATGAAGTGACGTGGTCCTATATGTGGCGCTCAAATCGATGATTTATAAAGTGATGTAATGTAATTTACATCACTTTATAAATCATGTAATATATGTCGAGACTCGAAAAGTATAGTGGAGTAGAATTGGAGAAGGAAGAAGAGGAGAGTCGTCCAAAGAATGTCAAGGTAACTTTTCACCTGTAATTTCTCATTTCTGGCAGTTCTCCTTTTTTTCTGATACGCTTAACTGCTCGTAGCCCAACAAAGAAGACGACGATAAAATGAGAACGACTCCTGCAAACGTTGCTGCCCGGCAAGCAGTTGGTGGAAGAAGTGATGTGCTCTCAAAGTGGCAATTGATGGCTGAACAAGCTATAGACAGAAGCGAGAAGGCATTGACGTGGCTGCTGCTTCACAGCGAGGTAGAGGACCTGGTTCAAGGCCAGCCATCACCCAAGCTTGGGAAAGGGCCCAGGCGACCGCCAGGAAGGTCAACATAAGAGCCATTCCGCAGCACTCGAACTGGTAAGGTAGCAATCTTTTTCCCGTGACCTCACATCATTTTATCTTCACGATTCAATCCAGCACTTTAAAACGCTCCAAACTCAGGTCACACATGATATTGTTTCATTGCAGCGTTTTTTTTTGACAATTTAAGACTTATTTCGTTGAGCTTCGACAATTTAGGATTCGTTTGAGAGCACGAATCGTTTCAGTTTCATCTTGAATCGGTTGAAACGGCTCCAAAGGGCAAAAGAATGAAACGTTTCAACCTTGAATCACCCTAAAACATTTCATGTTTTTGACTTGGCCAAGCGAAACGCAAAATAGGTGTTTCATCAATGAATCACTTCGTTTATTGCCCACCACTCAACAAATCCAAAAGATTATAGCTCCCAAAATTTTTGAAAATTGTTCCATTAAATTCGTCTCGTCGATGTCTTCATGTAGGTGCACTCCGAATTATTCCTAAAGTTTACTAAAATTATCCAGTTAGTTCCCAAAATTTGCTATTTAATTGTGAATCACTAGAAATTTGTCAAACAGTTTCTAAAGTGATTTTATTTCTAATTAAAAACATTTCTACACTGAAACTGAATGTTTCTGATTTTTCACAGAATCGAAACCTTACCAAACGCACTCTAACACACCTATGTGTATGATACATGAAACCACTTGGGTAAATGACATGTAGGCTTAGTGTGTCAAATTGTCGAAATCCAAAAAAACGTGTCCTAAATTATCAAAATCCTCGAAAAAAATCGAAGCAGGGGATCTGAAATTGTAGCGATGATCTCCCCTTTGCTTCAACTAGGCTCTTCGACGCTGCTACTAATTGTGTGACATGGAACCCCCGTCGAAATATGTTGCCTGTTGCACGTTCTGACGCATATGCTTGTGCAGATAGATCACATACAAGAGGTCAAACTGTTTCACTCAAGTCAAACAAGTAACACAACGTACGAACAATTACACTGCACCACACTCTGATTTGTGTCGCAAGATAGATAGGAAACACTTGATCCCAAATATGCATCACAAATGTGCACGCGTGTTTGCAAAATGATTGGGTTATGCCACTTATGCCACCAGTCTCGGCTAGACGACGGGCTTATCCGGGTGCATGCTGAAGAGGCCGCGGCGACGCGGGTACCTCACCACCGGCCCGTCGCCACCTGGGGCGCCCGTGACGACCTCCTCCCCGTCAGGCCCTCTCGGTCTGCCCGCCAAACAGCAGCACCCGCCGCAGCAGCACAGGAAGAGGAGAACCGCGACCACCGCCACCGCAGGGACCGCCGCCGCGCGCGCCCACCGCGCCAGCGCGGCCGCCCGGTGCTGGAGCTCCCCGGCCAGCGCCTGCAGCGCGGAGGCGAGGAAGCGGAGCAGCTCGCCGAGCCGCGCCGCGATGACGTCCCACGGGACCTCGTCGCCGGGGCCGGAGCCGAAGCGGAGGGCTTCACGCGCGGCGTCGGATCCGACCGTGAGCTTCCTCGGCGCCGTCGCCATGGTTTGCCGTCTGCTGCGATTCCCAGTGACGAAGGTTCTTGTTTATTCTTC
>BCLF01000038.1:158514-168903 GCA_001602275.1 Zoysia japonica
CCGACGCGGTCGGGACGACCGGCCGGCCCCGACGGCCAGGGCGCGGGCGGCGCCCTGTGCCCAACGTCCAGGCGACAGAAACAGGGGCGGGGGAGTGGGCCGGCCCAAGAAGAGAAAAAAAATCCCTCCAATTTCTATTTTCCTAATTTCTCTAATTGGATTTTCTATTATAATTTGGCTAGGAATTTTTTTGGGGTAAAGATCCAAACTCCGAGAACAGAATTCGAAGCGAGAAAACAATCACTTGTCAAACTCACATTTTATATTTCGAAATTTTGAATTTTAATTAGCTAATTTCTAACTTTAGTTCTCTTAAAGGAAAATTTTGAAAATTAACCTAATCTAGGTTATCAAAGAAGCAATTTTTTTTTAAAAAATAACCCACGTTTGACTTAATGAAAAATTTAGGATGTGACAGAGCTACCCCACTTAAATGGAATCTCGTCCTCGAGATTCGGATGATTCTCTTCGAAGAATTGTGGGAATTCTTTCTTGAGATCGTCCTCTCTTTCCCAAGTGGCTTCCGCCTCGGAGTGATTACTCCACCGGACTCGATAAAATTTGATCGCTTTGCGTCGAGTCTGACGGGTGGTCACATCCAAAATTAGGACGAGAGTTTCTTGGTATCTCTAAGTCTGGTTGTAGATCCAACTCCTCAATGGCTACCTGCTGCTCTGGCACTTTCAAACATTTCTTGAGCTGTGAAACATGGAACACTGGATGTATATCTGATAACTCTACCGGAAGATCCAATCGATACGCTACAGGACCAATCTTTGTAAGAATCCGATACGGCCCTATGTATCTCGGTGCCAGTTTGCCCCGGATTTGAAACCGTCGGGTGCCTCGGATTGGAGATATCTTGAGGTATACAAATTCTCCCTTTTCAAACGATAGTTCGCGTCTTCGGTTGTCCGCATAACTTTTTTGTCGGCTCTGAGCGGTTCTAATCTTCTCTCTTATTTCGGTTACCTTATCTTCAGCGTCTTTGATGATAGCGGGTCCAAAAAGTGATCGTTCTCCGACCTTGGACCACAACAAGGGTGTCCGACATTTGCGACCATATAATGCCTCAAATGGCGCCATCTGGATACTGCCTTGGTAGCTATTATTATACGAGAATTCTGCAAAAGCTAGACTGTTCTCCCAGTCTTTCCCATAGGTCAAAACACAAGCTCGAAGCATATCTTCTAATATCTGATTTATTCTCTCGATTTGTCCATCTGTTTGGGGATGATATGCTGAACTGAAATCTAGCTGAGTTCCCAGAAGCTTGTGTAAACTTTTTCTAAAATGAGAGGTAAACTGAGATCCTCGGTCAGACACTATTCTTGTTGGTACTCCGTGCAACTTCAGTATATTGTCCACATATAGCTGAGCTAGTTTATCACCCTTGTAGACTGTTCTAACAGGTATGAAGTGAGCCGCTTTAGTAAGACGATCGACTATTACCCATATCGAGTCGTTTCCCTTCTTTGTTCGAGGCAGCCCTTGGATGAAATCCATTGATATCTCATGCCATTTCCATATGGGTACCTTTAATGGTTGCAACAATCCTGCCAGTTTCTGATGTTCGGCTTTGACTTTTCTGCAAGTGTCACAGTAGGCTACGTATCTGGCAATATCCCTTTTTCATAGCTGGCCACCAATATTTTTCTCTCAAATCTAAATATATCTTGGTTGTACCTGGATGAATGGAGTACGCTGAAGAGTGAGCTTCTTTTAAAATGAGGTGCTTCAACGGTTTCTTGTTAGGCACGCAAATTCGGTCTTGGTACCATTCCGTTCCTTGATCATCAACCCTAAATTCTGACGCCTTCTCTGACCTGGCCTGCTCTTTGATTTTGCGACATTGAGGGTTGCGAACCTGAGCCTTCCTAATTTCTTCTTGAAGGGTTGGTTGTATTGACAAAGCAAGAGGATTACTCGGAATTGCAATATGCAGGTTTAAGTTGGTCATCTGATGAATCAATTCTGAATTACTGGTTAGCTCCTCAATACCTCGAGGATGTTTCTTGCGACTCAAAGCATCAGCCACAATATTAGCTTTTCCTGGGTGATACTGTACTTCTAGATCATAATCTTTAATCAGTTCCAACCATCTTCTTTGCCTCAAATTCAACTCAGGTTGCGTAAAAATGTACTTCAGGCTCTTGTGGTCTGTGAAGATTTTGCACTTATTCCCGATCAAATAGTGTCTCCAAATCTTCAATGCATGAACCACTGCGGCAAGCTCAAGATCATGAGTAGGATAATTTTCTTCATGCTTCTTCAATTGTCGAGATGCATAAGCCACTATACGATCTTCTTGCATCAGAACACATCCTAACCCTTGTTGAGATGCATCACAATATACCACAAAATCTTGGTATATGTCAGGTAGTATGAGTACTGGAGCAGAGGTGAGTAGCGCTTTCAAAGTTTGAAAACTATGCTCGCATTTTTCTGTCCACACAAATTTCTTATCTTTCTTGGTCAACTCGGTCATGGGCTTTGCAATCCTTGAAAAATCTTTGATGAATCTGCGGTAGTAACCTGCTAACCCAAGAAAACTTCTCACTTCTGTGGCACTAGTGGGTTGTTTCCATTCCATAACTGCTTCTACCTTAGCTGGGTCAACTTTTATTCCCTCGATTGACACAATATGTCCAAGGAAAGCAAGTTCTTGCAGCCAAAATTCACACTTACTGAATTTCGCATATAACTGATGCTCTCTCAACCTTTCAAGTACTACTCTCAAATGTGCCTCATGCTCTTGTCCACTTTTGGAGTAGACAAGGATATTGTCAATGAACACGATCACAAACTTATTTAACTCCTCCATGAATACCTTATTCATCAAATTCATGAAATAGGCAGGAGCATTGGTCAGACCAAATGACATTACTGTGAACTCGAATTGGCCGTACCTAGTAATAAAAGCTGTCTTCTTAATATCACCTTCTCTGATTTTCAGCTGATAGTAGCCAGATCTCAAGTCTATCTTGGAGAAGTACTTGGCTCCTTTTAGCTGATCAAACAGGTCATCAATTCGGGGTAGCGGATACTTGTTCTTGATAGTGACCTCATTTAAGGCACGTTAATCAATACACATTCTGAGGCTACCATCCTTCTTTCTGACGAACAATACTGGTGCCCCCCATAGTGATGCACTTGGATGGACATAACCCTTTTCTTGGAGCTCTGCTAGCTGTTTCTTGAGTTCTACTAGCTAGCTGTTTCTTGAGTTCTACTAGCTCATCAGCAGCCATCCTATATGGCCTTTTAGCTATCGGTGTTGCACCAGGAACTAAGTCGATAATAAATTCGACATTCCAATCTGGTGGCATGCCCGGTAGCTCTTCTGAAAACACATCAACAAAATCCCGTATTACAGGTACTTCTTCTAAAGGAATAGCCTCTGCAGCAAATACTACGGGTTCGACTTTTTGCTTCCTAGGCTGAGAAGAAGCTGAGATGCCTTTGTGGTTTATGGCTGTCACGACACGCTCTGAGCAGTATATAACTCCTTTATAGCGGTGTAACCAATCCATACCTAAGATGACATCTATACCTTCTGACCGAATGACTATCAGGTTTGCCATGAACTCTACCCCACTTAAATGAATTTTGACTCATGCAACCTAAACTGCACTTCATGGTAGCTCCCGAGGATTTTACCAACATGGGAGTCTCTAGCAAAACCATTGGCAGTTTCCCCTTTTTCGCAAACTTTGAAGAAATAAAAGAATGCGAAGCACTGGAATCGAACAAAATGGTTGCGAGGGTAGAGTGGATAAGGTACTCGCCGAGGACTACTTCGGGTTCTTCCTCTGCAGTCTCGGCACGAACATGGTTCACCCTTCCTTGTCCGTACTGCTAAGGCCTCCTGGGTGGTGCAGTCGTCCTCGGAGCGCCACGTGATGCTCCGGTCGGTGCAGGTCTGGGGCAGGAATATGCTGGAGCCATTGTAGCTGGTCGATTCAGGGGACAATTGGCCACGAAATGTCCCGGACTGTGGCAGTTGAAGCATGTCCTCAAGGAATTTGAAGCCTGTCCCACACTGGGTGTGACACGTGGAGCAGATGGGGGTGGCGGCTGACGTACCGACGATGCAGACTGCTGCGACTGGGGTGCAGTTGGTGTACGATACTGCATCGTGGGCGGGTACTGTGGCTTCTGGAATTTGTTGAACCTTGGCCACTGCCTCTGCTCAAACTGCCGGGACTTCTTGGCTTGAAACTTGCGTTTCCTCTCTCCATCCAGTCCGGCATGTGCCCTTTCCAGAAGTATGGCCTTGTTCATCATGGTGTTGAAATCCGAAAAGGTATGAGTCACCAGCTGAGCCTGCATGACATGGTTCAGCCCATCCAAGAAGCGTTCTTGCTTTTTCTGGTCTGTATCAACCTCCCCTGGGGCGTAACGGGCCAGCTTCATAAATTTCTTGATGTACTGATTTACTGTCATCGGCCCTTGCTTCAAAGCCCTGAATTCATCAGCCTTCATTTTCATTGTACTAGCTGGGATATGATAAGCTCGAAACGCTTGCTAGAACTCATTCCAAGTAGTTGCAGTAGGATCAGTAGTGGCTTCGCAATAGTTATCCCACCATTCACCAGCATCTCCACGGAGTTGGTGGGCAGCGAGCATCACCCTTTTCTGATCTCCAGCTGCCACGATATCCAGCTTCTTATTGATCTCTCGCAGCCAGTCATCTGCTGCGAGTGGTTCCTCATCAGCACTGTCAAAAGTAGGAGGTCGAAGTCGCATAAACTTTGACATCCTATTTTGCGGGTTCGAACCTCCCCGCTGTCCTATTCCCTGCACTATAGTAACCAGCAGCTGGGTTTGGGTTGCCATCACGTCCGCTAAAGTGGCGGGCGGCAAGGGGAGTTCTTCTCCTCCCTCCACTGGAGCTTCACCTCCTGTTGCAGCTCGTGAAGGAACTCGTGCAGCTCCTTGAACTTCTGCTCCTGCAGCAGCAGAACCAGGGTGAGCCACTTCATTCTCACCATGGTGGCTCGATTGGGCTTTGTCTGCGTGAGCCTGTCTCGGGGCACTGCGAGCTTGTGCATGTGAGCGGCGCAGATTAGAGGGCGCCCCTCCTCTCGTAACCGCTCGTCCCCTCGATTGTGGCGCAACCCTTTCTTCATGAATAATCTCGTTTAGGTTGCGCTCACGAGCTTGGCGTTCTTGAATACGGGCGAATTTCTTTGGTGCCATCTACCAGAGCCAAAATAATTGGTGGAGTTAGGTACGATTGTCAGATGCATTATTACTTCTTTAGTTCTTAAGATTTGGAAAAAGCACCCACACATACAATCATTCAAAGAGTGAAAAGAAGCAAATCACACATATCACACAACCATGGTTATATTACAAGCAGTAACAAGTCACAACTACAGAGTCTGGGATTTCATTTGCAGGTCACACTACAGGAGTTATACTAAGTACATCTCAAAAATCCGTTGCCACAAGTAACGTCATCCACCATTACAAAGGTGGGCCTCCCTAACTAGCCTAGTGGAAGCAAAAGAGTAGTCATCTCAACAACTACAGCTGCTCGAACTCCCTCGCTGGTGTCCACCACAAACCAGCATCTAGCAGCAAAATCCTCCTACTCTTCGTCACCGGGAGTCGGCGGCTGGCTCGGATCGGCCGCAGGCTTCACCTCCGTGGCTGGAGTGTCAGCTCCATGGGGTGCGTGTGCACGGCCTGCGGTAAACCCAACCACCTCCACACTGGAGTCGGGCTCTGACTCCTCCTCCATCGGCTCGTCGAAGTCGTCGCGCAGGTCCGGCTCACCCGCACTAAGTGCACGGGCGAGAGGGCTCCTGCGGCTACAACCCTCGCCGTCCTGATGTGGAGGAAGCTGCGCCACCCGTGTGTATATGGCGTCATGAGTCTCCTGGTCCAGCACCGAGGCGTGGGGTGGCAACACCACCCTCCCGTCGGAGAGGCGCACCAGACTACTCTTGCGAGGAGTGATCCTGGTGCGGGGGCCTCGGCATACCGAAGCACTCTCGACCGATGCTGGGGAGCTGTGTGCTCCTCCCCCAAGTGTTGCTCCCACTCCCGGCACACTCTTTCTCGCACCTCTGCGAGTCGGAGGGTACGGGGAGCGCATCTGAGCGTGCAACTGATGCCTCAGAATCCTCACCTGCCGCTGGTGAGAGTCGTGCTGGTTCGCGAGGCTTCGCTTGAGCCCCTCCTCCGTCGCCTGTGCCGCGGTGAGCTCGGCACGGGCAGCAGCAAGCTGGTGCAGCGCTGAGTCACGCTGCCCCTGTACGTCTCTGAGCTGGGTCTGCAACTCGTCCCGCTGCGTCTGAGTAGCAGTCAGCTGCACCTGAGCAGCATCTCTCTGGGCGTGGGCGGTCTCTAGCTGCTCCTGCAACTCTGCCACCTGCCCCTCGGCAGAAAAGGCCCGAAGGGACTGCTGGAGCCACTGTCCCCTCACCACCTCGTAGAGCCGGTGCTGCGCGTGCAGGTACTGCGCCGTCTCCACGAGGGTGGGGTCATCAACGGTCCTGGTAGGGCCGTCGAGTGTGCCCATCCGGTGAACCCACATCGGGTGAGTCGTGGTGAACACCGAGAAATACCGCACTGGTGTGACGCCGGTGATGTCGAGGTTCACCGTACACACGTGCAGTAGCACCTCCCGTGCAGCACCCGGTAAAGCTGCACTGTAGGTAGGACCCGTGGTCAGCGACGTCCACAGCGGTAGTGGATACGCCACCAAAGCCGCCTCTACCTCGTGTAGGACGTGCCCCTCGGCCTCCAGACACCTCCAACGGTAGGACACCACTGTGGTGTACCCGAACCATGCAAGCGTGCGGGTAAGGATCATGGGAAACCCATCGGTCCTACTCGCTCCAGGGCCAAGGTGGATCCATCCCTCAGAGGCCATCTGCAAGAGACAGAAAAAACAGGGTCAAGAATATAAAGACAGTATACAGCATAATATAAACGGTACGTGAACAAACGAGTGTGCGTGGGACTAAGCCCCACTAGAACGTAGTTTTTCTATGAAAACATATCGTTCTAATCGTATGCTGTAACGTCTCACAACCTATAGTCTCATCCTACGGTCAAGTACAGCTCTGATACCACCCTGTGAGACCCTCTTTCAGAAAGGAGCGTCTATGTGCCACCTGTACCATTCCCTGGATCCGTAGCTGGCATGCACATTTAAAACAAAGTGGTATTTATTAGACGTACTTTATTACATCGCACTACTCAACCTAAGAGGTTCGGCAAACAAGTCTAGAGTACAAGCATGAGTTGGCACAGTGACTCTAGACAAACCACACCTAGTCTATACACACTGCACAGGCAACTTGACGGCGGACGAGACTTCTATTCTTTGTAGTCAGCATCTTCTTCATCATCCACGTCTTCTGAGCAAAAATAGCAACAACGGAAGGAGTGAGTACAAAGGTACTCAGCAAGTCCCAACAAGAAGTAGGTAAGAGGTTTCGCCGTAGCGAAGCAAGGAAAGCTTGAGGGTTGAGTTTTGCGGAAGGCAAGTTTTCATGCCTGCTTCCTATCAGAAGAGGATTTAAAGAAGAGAGAAAAGCATTTGCTATATTTTAGTTGAGTGGACCTGGGGAAGGTTTTCACTCCTCCCCGCAGTTTCCAAGTTTTATATTGGGCGTAGGCACTCTCGTGCCGGCCCTAGGCACACAGCCACACAATTTCAAAACACGGGTAGCTACACTCACTCACTCTTCAAATAAGTGTATAAAATCTAATCGTATGGTAGTCGAACAATAGCATGTCAATACCGTGACAACGGCCTATCCGAAAGGATTTTTAACTCTGCAGAGGTTGTACACTGTACCCACAGGTTATGCTACTCCTGATCATTAGAGTTGCGTAACGCCTATCCCACATCTTCGCAGTTTTCCACAGATTCCACCCAAGGTGCAAACAGGGGCCATCTCTCGAGGTTTTCCAGGTCACCGATGACGCGTCGGTACATTCCCGGAGCCGAGTCGTGAATATCCACCGCATTCACGCCTTTTCTTGGTCCCCTCCAATCCCGGGTATTACCAAACCAGGGGCTATATCCGCGGGCTTACGCTCCCGTAACGCAGGCAATTACCGTCGAAGGCCAAACAGCGAGTCATCTCACGCCCTTCTCCTGTTCCCTTGTGTCTTCACTACCGACCCCCAGTGGTTCGATGTGAAAAGAATACGTAGAGGGAATAAGTCTTGCCCAAAATGTACAGGTTCTGTGGTTGCACGGAAATTACTATGTCGAGCGCTAACGAACCGGTCCTTATATGACAGGGGTGACGGTCTCATCCACGGCAGGTGGACCACAGCGAATCCTACACACCTATCACTATCACCTCAGGTGAGCCCCACCCCACGGTCAAAAACATCCCCTCTTCACCTAGCACCAGTTGTTCTAATCCCACCCTTTTTATTGATACTCACACCACCAAACTCTTTTAACTCATTTTGCAAATTAATGGTAAGTGGTGTGGCAGTGTAGAGCACCGCAGATGGGGTCCTAAGCAGTTCTAAGTAATAAGGTAGTATCCGTTTCGTAAAACTAACTAGGAACGGAATTCCTATATTTATCAAAGACACGTCGGTAATAGTTTCCAAGGGAAATATCTATATTTATACAGTAAGTTACTGACATAAATATAAATATCTAAAAGCAAATAGGTATTAAACTACACAATGTTTAACACATTTCAAAACAAGCAAGCATCGCGAACTATAGGCGCGGTAATAAAACATGGGTTCAATGGGCTTGAAATGGGTTAGGACTTGCCTTCAGCTGCTTCTTCGAAGTCCGCTTTGAACTCGTGCTCTTCAGGCTCTGCGGGCTCCTGAGCGACTTCGACTTCTTCTTCTGCCACAACCAAAACAGAACACAACTACTAAACAAAAGCTAAAAAGAGAAGAGAACAATCATCAAACAAGAAATGGAGTTTGGATGGGTTACAGGGTTTGGTTTAAGTGTTTAAAGGTATGGGTCTAGGGTTTAGAGTGAGTAGAACCTGTTTTTCTACAATTATTGTGAACTTGGGTGGCTTGTGGTGAGCTAGTGATGCCTTGGAGTAGGTTTGTAGTGTCCAGCCTAGGGTTTACAGTGAAAGCACCGTGTCCCAGTGGAAGTTCACGGTAAAACTGCAGTGAACCAGCTAAACCCATGCTGACTTGAAATCTGGCCGTGTTCAGAGCAATGGACACAGAATTATCTCGTGTCCAGCTCTGGGGCACTCGGGCCGATGGACACAGGAAAAAAAAAGGTCCGTGTCCATAGCCAGACACGGGACCACTGTTGTGGCCCTAAGAATGTGGAGCTTCAAGTCTTGTGTTGTTCCTGTGGGTTTTCTCTACAGGTGAAGTGTCGTGACGGGTGTGACGTGTTCTAAGGCCCATGGGCCAGCGTCCTTGACTTCGAGCTATGCGTTGCCGGGCTGGAACGGGGTTTGAACGGGTCGGCCGCGCTCCCGACTTCGGTCCGCGTTCCCGACAACTTGGCCACAAGTCTCGAGGCAACAACTAGCGTCCCAGAATCCTTGGGTTGAGCTCTACGAACGGTGGGGTTGGGGTTAGCGCTCGACTTCTGTCAGAGCGGGAACGCAGCGTGCCAGTGCACGCTCCGGACGCTCTAGACGTGCTCTGACGCTCGGGACGCGCTTTGGGTGCGCGGGTTTGCGTGTGCGTTCCCGGAGGCACAGTGCTCCGTTTGGCGTGAAATTTGGTGTGCACCTTCTCTATACCCGGGAACACACTGCGTCGTGTGTGGTTTTACCAGCTGGCTTGGAACGACGGCTGGCGGCAGGTGGTTAGCGGCGCACGGTGGTGGCTCTCTCGGACCGGCCCAACGGCGCGGCGGCTACCCATCTCTCTTGCTCGGTTAGGTTCCTTGGGGGCTTGTAAGGCTACTTGTGCGAGGAATTGAAAGATGGCGGCTGGGAAGGGGTGCTCACCGGAGGGAGAGGGTGGCGGCCGGATTCGGAGGAGAGGGCAAAATTGGTGGCGGAGAAGGTGTTTTTCCGGCGAGGAGAGAGCTGTGGGGGTGCGCTGAGGTGCGGTGGAGCGAAGGAGACGCGCAGGCGCGGTCGAGGAAGCCTTTTATAGGCGGGGCGGCGAAGCTTGGCGCGGCTCGGGTGGAACATTGTCCAGGCGCGGTCGAGGCGGCCGTTTTTGATGTTTCTGAGCAGCTGCGTGGCTGGGCCGGGTGTCGTGGTGGTTTGGCGTGCAGCCAACGGGATGACTGCGCCGGTCGGCATGTCCGCAGGCCGCGCTCGGCCTTCAACCGCATACGACAAGGCTGCCGCGTCCACGGTCGCCAACGCCGTCTTCTCAGAGTCGCGCAGGGAACCGGGTTGACGGTGGCGTGCGGCAGTGCCGTGCCCCCCCCCCCTCGGGCACGGAGTTGCC
>BCLF01000038.1:168908-194869 GCA_001602275.1 Zoysia japonica
GCAGCGCGGAGGCGAGGAAGCGGAGCAGCTCGCCGAGCCGCGCCGCGATGACGTCCCACGGGACCTCGTCGCCGGGGCCGGAGCCGAAGCGGAGGGCTTCACGCGCGGCGTCGGATCCGACCGTGAGCTTCCTCGGCGCCGTCGCCATGGTTTGCCGTCTGCTGCGATTCCCAGTGACGAAGGTTCTTGTTTATTCTTCCGGGGATGATTGATCGTGGCACGCTAGACTCAACGCGACGACTTCGGGCTCGGACATTATATAATTCAGCATCGGCCGGCGGCGTTAAAAACATTGCGCGCCGTTGTAGGCAACGTCAGCCGTCGAAAACCACGGTCCGACCTGTATCGCGGTTTTCGAAGGTTAGCAAGGTGTCACGGCCATTGCAGTCTTACACTACACGATCAAAATCAAGGTTTTGTTTATATATTTTGACAAATTAGTCATATTTAAAAATCTGTCAAATTTGCGACCAAAGGCTGTGGTTCGCCTTATTGATCTTTGATGGACATTTTCTGGTGCTCAATTCATCAAGCCTGATAATCCTCTGTTAATTGGGCTCAACTTTCTTTCCTTCTCATTTAGAGATCATCATCTGGCTTTGGCTTTCATAAGGTACATGGTAGGTATTGGGTTTTGGAATAAGATGTGGTCGACAAAGGCCTGGGCAGCATAGATAGCCTCGGGCGAATATAAGCCGCCGGGACAGAGAGTCAGAGACCACGCCGCTGGCAACCGTGACCTTATCCCATCCGGTGTTTTTCTGTATCTTGTTGGTACTTTTCTAATTTCTTTCGGGCATTGTATTCTCCTTAAAAAAATAATTTAGGCCCTGTTTGGATATTATAGGTTTTCAATGCTGAGGTATTATAAAATTATGGTTTTAGAATGTCAAGCAAAATCATGGTATAGAAAAAAGAGGTCAAGAGTAAAGTTTTTTAAAACTGCAAAAGAGCTGCACTTTTATATATACTATGATTTATAAAATTACAGAATTTGTTAGATCCAAATAGCCCCTCACTTTCTAAAAAACAATTTTTTTTTGATAAAACCACGGATTTTTTAGAGAAATTACCCCAGCTGCTTAAGAACGGAGCGAGTCGGCAGTAGTACTTGACTAGCAACTCGTCGCTCTGGTACTAGTCATCTCACGTTTTTCCGCAGTAGGGTCTGGCGATTTTCCTCAATATATAAGAGGACTCTAGCGTGGAAATAAATTTGAAGTGATGCGGAATGCACGATGGATAGAAAGAAATAGATTTGGCCTCTTCTGCATTTTTTTTTGGAGACATGTATATATGCATTATCTGCCTTTCTGCTTTTATACAAACTTTACAACAGTCAATTCTTACCAATCATCACAAAATAAATGATGTATATGATTGATAATAACTGCATGGGCATCAATTTTCTGTTTGAATAAATTAATGCGGATACAGGTACAAAATCATGGAGCATTGGTTTTATAATAAAGTGACAAGAATTGGATACGGCAAAGTTCACCGTGAAAAGAGAAATGCATCGATCATCTCTCATACTTCCTGGTATATGGAAACAATAAATAATAAGGACATTTAAAAATGAATAGAGTATATGAAAACAATAAATACTAATGAAATTTTTTATTTCACTAAGAATAATATTTTAAGCTTACATCATAATTGTATTTGTACGTACCCGCGATAGCGCTGGACGGAAAAATGTATTTCTACTAAAATCTGGACCCTCACAGACTCACAGTCCTACAGAAAGCAATGTCTCTTATCTCTCGTAGGATGGCAATTGCAGTGCAGGCTGATGCGTTCATTAGATTCAGGGGCAAAAGATGTATAGGAGAATCTATTTAACAGTCACTGATAGATGGAGTAGATTGGAATGGGATTAGTCCCTTGCAGAGGACCCCAACTGGAATACAAATTGCCAGAATTTGAACATGCACCAGAGACAATGCCCAGAAAATACTAGTTACGGGGGAAGATGACATTGAGAGCAATACACTTCGCAATTATTTTCTCTGGCTGCAAACGATCAGTGGATCAAGTCCTACAGAAAACAGTGCCTCTGGCTCTTTGTACTTCTTTCATCTCTGCAAGGCAGAGGCCTCCTTCACGATGCTGGAACGCACGGTGCCTGCGCTGGCGCCATTGCCACTGCTGCCAGTACCAGGACTAGACTCATGAGACGGGGAGCAACCTACCGGTGGCATGAACATGGCGACCGGCATTTTCATCGGGAGGACTGGCAGCGGCGCTTCGTGCCGGAGCACGTTCACCGCCTGCCTGATGGAGGGCCTGACGGCATGATCAGGCTGAGCACACCAGAGCCCGGTGACCATCACGCGTTCCAGCTCACTGTCGTCGAAGTCACCATCCAGACGCGCATCCGCAGCGTCGAGGATCCTTCCGCGGCCGTAAAACTCCCAGACCCATTGCACGAGGTGCACGGTGGCGTACTCTTCGCTGTCTTCTACGACAACGATCGGCCGCCGGCCACACGCAATCTCGAGGATGACCACGCCGAAGCTGTACACGTCCGACGCGGCGCTGGCCCTGCCGGCGAACATGCACTCCGGGTCCATATACCCCATAGTGCCGGCGAGGGCAGTTGTGTGGGACTGCCGCTCGTGGTCAACGAGCCTCACGAGCCCAAAGTCGCCGAGCTTGGCGTGGAAGGAAGCGTCCAGCATAACGTTGCTTGGCTTGATGTCGCGGTGCAGAACACACTGCTCCCATTCCTGGTGCAGGTATAGAAGTGCAGAACCGATTCCAAGCACGATCTCATGCCTGCGAACGGTATGATGTAAATTGTTGAAGCTGCTACAAATTCAAGTTTGCTTATGGACATACCGTAGACGGTACACTTGAAATTTTAGTGTGGTACCTGCACTCCCATGACATGACAGTGTTCTTGTTGTGGATATGAATCTCCAGGCTCCCATTGGGCATGAGCTCATAGACAAGCAAGAGCTCACCACCACCATGGCACCAGCCGATAAGCTGAACGAGGTTGCGGTGCCTCAGTCGGCTTATAATCTTCACCTCGGAAATGTACTCCTTCCTTCCCTGCTGAGAGCTCTTGGACACTCTTTTGATGGCTACATGAAGATCCATATTTTTCAGGTGCCCGCGGTATACCGATCCAAATCCCCCTTCACCGAGCTTCTTCTCGTCAGAGAAGTTGTTTGTTGCAGCGACCAGCTCACTGTAGCTGAAACGCCTCGGTCCAGTCCCTTTCTCGAACTCCTTCGCTAGAGGTTCATCATCGAGCATGAATTCATGCTCTCTAGCTTTTCGCCTACGGTAATGCAACAGGAACCAAACCAAGGTACCGGTGCAGATGATGAAAACAATGCCACCAACAGTCGCGCCTACTACAGGCGCAACCGAACGGGTGCCCGGAGACGATGAAGACAGTGGCGGCGAGGAAAACAGCAGCGGCGGCTGGGGCGGCGGCGCTATCATCTCAGATGGGATGGTGATGTTAAGTGCTTCTCCGACGCTGTACGTCACATAGCAGCTGGAGCCTTTGACATAGCCATGGATGTCCGGGAAAGTCTGCAGAGTCACCACGATTGTGGTGAGACACCTGGCGCACTCACTGGCATTGAGGTCTCTCGTGCACTGTGCTAGCCCATAAATCATATGGGATCTACCCTTTGAGTCCGAATACGGGACACTCCCGTTAGCTAGTCGCAGCCTGGAGCCAGCAGCCTGATCGGAAAGCTGGTTCATGAGCTTTAACCGCGTGTCGTTCATGGTGGCCATGTCGCCATTGAAGCCAATAATGGCATAGCTTGGCGTGCTATAGGTTTTCTCGTCTAGGTCGGCCATGGAGAAAAAAGACTCATTGGAGTACCGGAAGATGCAGGCATCGAAAGTGGCCTTGACTTCCCGGCTAAACGGGCACTCCTGCTGCACCGAGTAGCCCGCGGCCCGGAGGCACTCCTGGCACATGGTCCAGTTGCGGTCAGCATAGCACATGGAGAGACCAAATACCTTGTTTGGAGGCTCTCCGACGGTGGAGTTGTTAAAGCCCCCATTTGGCGCTTGGTGGAAGCTCATCCATGAGTTCGACGAGGTTCTCCCGATACTGGTTGCCTGCGGTGAAGTTGTCTGTGGTCGAGCAATAGCGATAAACCGGCCTCAAGGCTCCGAACGAGATAAAATCACCTCCTTTTATGGCAGTTCCAGCGTGGCACAAGATGATGGTGAGGAGGAGGAGGAGTAGCTGCGGTGCCATTGCTAATGGCTGCGGAGCAAGTCTGTATCTAATTTTGATGGAATGGAAGTGCATTCACATACTATTCTGTGAAACCCCTTGCGTCAAGGTCAAGGTCAATGTCAACAGCCGTGTTCTATCGGGTGAGCAATAGCGATAAACCGGCCTCAAGGCTCCGAACGAGATAAAATCACCTCCTTTTATGCAGTTCCAGCGTGGCACAAGATGATGGTGAGGAGGAGGAGGAGTAGCTGCGGTGCCATTGCTAATGGCTGCGGAGCGGGTCTGTATCTAATTTTGATGGAATGGAAGTGCATTCACATACTATCTGTGAAACCCCTTGCGTCAAGGTCAAGGTCAAGGTCAACAGCCGTGTTCTATCGGGTGAGCTGTCTAACTTGGTGGGCTATTGCATGGACTTCCAAAGTGACAGTGACGAGACTTCTTTGTCACCTGATAGGTCTTTTTATATGTCACATTGCCAATTTATAGAAAATTCTGTAATTAATTCTCAGAATTTTATTTGAATTTTTATTGAGTATGGATCTTTTGAATTGCTAACCCGTAAAAATCACAATTTGTTTTTATCTAGGCGTATGCAACAATTCATCCCCAAACGTCCCCGCAGAGAGAAATTACATTTTGTGGAAGGGAATGATTCTTCGAGCATCTTCTCACGTTTCTTTCTTAAAATCAGGTAGTATATAAAAAAAAGATTCGAGTAAATCCATGGTAAAGTCCAGTCTTAACAGACATGCTGTGGTGTGAATGGTCCGGATCGATCCAATGTTTCTAGAAGCAAGCAAGGGGCCACCATGCTATTTTGTTGCCACGCGCGTGGCACCAATGCCGTCCTTTTCTCCCTTGCATTATCTCTTCCTTTTTCCCTATAATTACCCATGCACGCATCGGAGAGAGAGACTAGTCGCATGCATGCCATTTGCCGTCACGTTCGCAATCGAACTGCAAGTACGTAGAAGCCACAGCTCACGTCAAGCATGCCAGCGTCGCACAGAAATTATTTAACCGAATATTAGTACCGCGAGTGCATGCCATCCATATGGTATTATGTTATGATTCTGATTTGATGCCGCTTAGCTTAAATTTGAAATTGTTAGACCGTGCAAACGCACAGTTAAATGACTGCAGACTAGTAGTGCAACTTATCTTTATAATAATCAAGAATGTTACAATTCCGAGAAAATCAAGAGAAGCAGGCTAGTAACATTATATTGCCATTAGGACGCTGGGCTATAAATCCAAAAGGAAACCAAGCGGTACAGTTTTAAAATCATCAGAATCTGTTGTGGATGTTTTCATTGGGCAGCTATATATATATAAACCAGCTGGTGAGTTATATAAACCTAGCACGGCTGACCATTAGAGTTGGGCAGAAAAGAGAGTTAAGTGATCAACCTCCTAGGGAGGGCGATTCTCTCTTTCATGCTAGATTACCGCTGTAATCCTTCTCCAATTCATCAATATAGCGCTCAAATTCCTAGGCATATCAATCAGATTACATCATTCTTTATAGATGGGCACGCATTATAATTCACCATCTAGCACTATCTGTACGAACCCGCAGAACATTAGCGCCCATCAATTAGCACAATTTCTAACTTGATCCTTTTATGCGAAGCCATATATGCACGAGAAGATCAGTCAAAATCATGGGGCTGCTCTAACCCATCTGTTGTCGCGATGGATGGCATCATGAACTCCACACACTGGGGGAAGGGGGGGGGGGGCTCCTTTGAATTGAAGGTTCACAGTAAATGGAACAAAGGAATTTCACGGGGAACTTTCCTATCTCATCAATTCCAAGAAAAAAGTACAGGACACAACAATCCAGTCTAAAATTAGAGGTGGAAAGTTATTAATAACATAAAGTACATTAATAATTCATCTGTTTTTCCTGTGGCAATCTAAACATCTACTTTGAATTTTTTTCTCTATTTTTTAATCCTCTATTTTGCATATGCAATGCTATACTACTCCTACATTTTGGATTCCCCCATTCAAAAGGAGCCCTTAGCCTTAGCTGCACGACAGCCATTGTGCTCTTTTAGTCAAGCTTGGGCGTGGTTCACACCCCCCCCCCCCCCCCCCCCCCTCCCCCCCCCCCCCCCCCCCCCTCACGCCCGGATCGAACTGCTCCCGGACCATGAACCCAGCAGCATGCAATGGGGCATCACGGTAATCCATTTTCTATTTCTCAAATAACCCACTGCTCCAATGGATACTGTGGGCCAGTCCAACTCTTATGCTGAGAAAAATTAAACTAAATTGTGGTGTCAGAGCAGTCATGACTAAATTTACCATTTCAAGTTTCCCTGCTTGACTGAGATACTGGGCACAACCTAGTAGCCCTCTTTCCATTCTCTTTATTATGTTTTTGCTGTCCCAGAGGGAGTCCTAGGTCTCACTGCTAGAATCAACCACTTTTACTAGGGACAAACACCAAGGGAAAGAACAAAAAATCGTAGGGAAACTATTTCCCTACGAAATCCTCTAGGGACTGCTTCCTAGCAAACAATATGACGAGAAACAGCTCATGCCCTACTTTCCAAAAGAAACCATAAAACTTGAACGTTCCCCAGGAACTAAGGCGATAGGGAAATTTTTTATTGAAATTATAATCAATTGTAGCCACTGTTGCAAATAGTGCCCGCGCTGTCATGCCATGTACCGCGGCCCATTGCAGCCATCGTCCTCCCTGCTGCAGCCCCTCGCCATTTCCATCGTGGCCCTGCTGTCCCCACTATGGTCATAGCTTCTGTGCACCGTCTGGTGCTCCCACTATTGCCATCGACGCGTGCCCCCGCTTGATGCCGCCCCCTTGCCATTTTTGTTGCTGCCCAGAGCGGTGAACGCTCTTTTAAATTAAGTGAGAAAGGGACAGAGAGATAGAGATTGGGTGAACACTAGGGAAAAATTTGTTTTCACTAGGAAAACATTCAAAACCCCAAGGAAAGATTTGTTTTCCCGGCGAGTTTCCAACTGATAACGCTTGGGAAATCATCTGTCCCTAGGACTCTTCAGAAAACCCTAGGGAAAGAGAAAATTCCCTAGGAAAATTTGTAGACTCTAGTAGTGTATGTAAAATGCATACCTCTAGTTTGACATTGAAAAGTTCTTGATAAGGTTCTCAATTTACCTCCTGGCATATTCATTGGAACCATAATTGATTTGTTGTAATTTAATTATTTTTAAGAGTAAATTTCACAAACCTACAACTATTTGTACCATTGTAACACAAAGCTACAACTTTTGTGACATATTTCACAAAACTACAACTTTTTAGTATGTGTTTGGATGACATGGGGGGCTAGTTCATGTAGCATTAGTGTGATTGACATGTGGAGTCGTGCAACAAAAGTTGTAGTTTCTTGATACATTAGGTCAAAATAGTTGTAGTTTTTTTAAATGGGCCACAAAACTTGTAGTTTTGTGTTACAATGGTACAAATAGTTGTAGGTTTGTGAAATTTACTTTATTTTTAATCCAGTAGTCTGCAAATGTTGTGGCAATGCTTTGAGGGTTATTAGCTGCCTTTAATCTGCCTCCATAACTATAAAGTGTTATCTGCATATTGTATCATAGGGAAACACAGGTATTGGCAGTCTTAATAAACTTTGCCTTTCTTTGCTTTGTTCATACTAGATTGTAACAAATCAGCTGCCAATACAAATAGAAGTGGAGAGAGGGGGTCACCTTGCCTATCTCTCCTTCTACAATGAAATACATTTCCTGGCAAACTGTGATTCGAGGACCATTGAAATCAACTTAATCCACTTGTCACAAAAATCCTTGTGCATGAGAATATTCATAGGGTTCAATTTTGTCAAAAGTGTTTTTAGAGTCCGGCTTAAGGATAATTATCTCCTTTGGATTTATGACAAATGTGTAGTTATTCAAAAGACCAAATAAGACACTCTTGTATGCTTCTTTATTTGATGAAACCATACTGGTTTTTATGTATCAGCTCCATTATGACCCTATGTAATCTGTTGGCTAGTAGCTTACTGGTAAGTTTCATAGATGAAGTAAGTAGAGATATAGGCCTACAATCTCCTACACTAGCTGAATTTTTCCTTCACTGGCACCAGAGTGATGAATGAACCATTTATGTTCTGCAAATATAACTCTTCATTATAGGAACCTTCACATAGGTCATAGAATTCTTGACCTATTGTTGGGTCAATCGGGTCAAACAGCCAGATGTTTCTTGTGACCCATATGCTACCTCTGTTTCATTTTAATTGTTGTTTTAGTTTCATGCGTACAAACCAAGGCAACTTCATTTCCAATTAAATCTCCCCACCCATTCCACCACTATTACCCCTACTGAATTGGTAAAAGTTTGTAGTCCTAGAAGGACATCTGAAGTGAAATGGAGGGAGCAGTTAGTAGGTAAAAAGCATACACCCCATATGATGATCATTGGTCTATGTTCTCAGACTAGTCATTGGTAAGAACCTGGACTACTTTGTCCGTGCTCAAATAAGAGACGTTTTCGAGTTTGGACATAAGAAAAGTGGAAAAAGTAGAGAGCACAAATAAGAAACTTTATAGAAGAAAATAGAGAGAATCCTAGAGTGACACACTTTTAGCATCATAGAAGAATCGGCAAGTGATAATGATGAGCTTTTGACTGATAATGATACGATCCACAGGCCCACGGCATCATTCCTGAATTTTGACGACCAGATCCTCTGACGATAATCAATGAAGGGTTGACCCGCTGACACATGGCTGGTAATGGGATAGCCCCTTCCTGACCCACACCAGTGCCGGAGCATCTGTGTCACCTGACACCGACGGTGTGCTAGCAGCCTCTTACGATAATCTGTGTTTCACCAGCGTTGACCCCAACAAAAAATAGGCCTGACTCCAGTGACCCGGCAGGCCAGCAGCCCACCACGGCGTTTAGGTCTAAAAAAAAAAGAAGCTTGGCGTTTCTTTCTCCGACGCTTCAGTTCGGCCGTATACGGACTCGTATCCTTGACATCTCGGCGCTGGCGGCATGCAGCAGCGTGAATGCGTGAGGTTCAGATCCCATTCTGAAAGCTAAGTGGTTAAGGTTCTGTTAGGCGCAGCTTATTTTCAGCTTATTCATAGAAATAAGCAGACGCTATATCAAACAATAAATTTATTTCTCAGCTTATTAATTCAGCAGCTTCTCAGAATTAATTTAAACAATAACTTATATTTTAACTGCTTTTCACTGGCTGTGAAAATAAGCTGCTTTTTTAACAAGTTTTAGCTGTGTCAAACAGAGTCTAAATCCTAAAAGCTTAAATAATTCTCCAGGTAGTACGAGCTCATCTCTCTTGCAATATGAGCTCATCTTCGTCTCTCTTGCAATATTCCAGCACACAGAGAACTAGATAAGTAGGCGGCCGTCTTCTCCTGAGGGCACTCTCATAATACGAGTAGTGGGATTGCGATCAGGAGTGACTGTGACTCAGTCTCCCGTATCTTTGAGGCAAGATGACAAGGAACTGCTTATTTGTAATTATAATGACTACGTTAGTAGTTGTCTTTGCTTGCTTGCATATTTTTTTATATATTCCATATTGCTCAATTTTGTTTTTTAATTTGATAGGCAGAGTAAATCAAAGAACCGTAGAACGATTCTTGAAAAGGAAATCTCCAGCCGGTGACAACGACAATAATGATATGCAGCGGACTGAAGAATAGCAGTGCATCAAAAACCAACATACTGTTGTTCGTCCTTCGCAGGTCTCACGTAAAGATGTTAACATGGATGAGCTTCCCTATGATTTTCTTCTAGCTAGCAGATAGAAGGAGAATATCATATTACATTGACCAAAAGTTACAAGATGATGTAAGGCGAAAGTATTTGATTAGAGGCCCTTTAAAACTTCACCTGGTTTTAAATTTGGATAAAGTCCAATTTACTCCTCTCAAGTATAAGCTAAAGTCCAAATAACCCTCTAAATTATGTTTTGGTTTATTTTACCCTCACTGAAACGTGATTTTAGATCAATTTATCTCCTCATGAAATTTGTCTTTTTTAATTCTCCGTACACAAGTATAATCTTAAGATGAAACTTTATGAGATGCTAAAGCATATCATAACACATATTAGAAAAAAATATGTTTTAAATGTTTACCATTATTTTGCATATAGTTTTGTATCCCAATGATTATTTTACTATTAAATGTATTTCCCTATACAAATAATGATAAAAAATTGATAATCATTTTTTTAATATGCGTTATGATGTACTTTATCATATTGTAAAATTTCATCTTAAGATTATGCTTGTGTATGAAGAATTAAAAAAAGAAAAATTTGATGAGGGTGGTAAATTGACCTAAAATCATGTTTTAGTGGGGTAAAATAAACCAAAACGTAGTTTAGAGGGTTATTTAGACTTTGACTATACTTGAGGGGAGTAAATTGGACTTTATCTTTAAATTTCCACATACGATAATTGCGGGTACTTTGCGTCGCTATCAACCTAAATGGTTCACAATGTATGGTTGGCTAGAGTATAGTGAGAAGGCAGATAAAGTATTTTGTTTATATTACTACTTTTTCCGAGATTGCAATGAGGGCCAAGGTCGGAATGATGCGTTTGCCAAAGGTTGGGATAGCTGGAATAAATCAGACAAGCTTCAAGCTCATATAGGTAGTAAATGTGATAGCTTTTATAATACAGCTGTGAAAAGATGCGACAATTTACTGAAGCCTGGTCAGTCAATTGATAATGCTTTGAACAAGTAGAGTAATGTCACTAAAGAGCTACATCTCATTCACTTGAATACTTCTATTAAAGCTATTTGATATTTGTCGGGATAATATCCCCCGGGTACTTACGGCCCGAGATTACTCAACGGCCCAAGCTACGATCTACGGCCCATCAGCGACGACCGGCTTATACTCTTCATGGAGCTGAAGGAAGAATCCTGCAAGATTTTACGAAGCCCAACCAAGAGGGTCGGACGCACCCAGTCACAAGAGCCACCCCGACCCCCGTAGGGTCGAAAGCAACATAACACCAAGATGGCCAAGCAACCGACTATCTTTTCGACCTCAAGGTTGGGCACCAACCCACAACAAGGCCCCTGCCAAAACAGAGATTCCTGACGACTGTACAAGGCGGCAGGGCGGTAAAGCAAATAATAAAACAACTTTGCCCCCTCAGCGCTGAACAGAGGACAGGCCAAGGACGATAGCTGGCGCTAGAGGACCGTCCAGCGCCAAAGGATCACCTGAAACATTCTCGAAGATGCTGTTGGCCACCCGTCAAGTTTCGTTGTGACTCCTACCTGTTAGGGAGCCACCCGTCTTACCACGCATTGTAAACCCGTCCGGTCTTTATATAAAGACCCGTCGGGGACCCCCGTACGACTAGAGAAACATATAGAGTAAGATAGCTATACACCCACAATGGCGCGCTAAGGACTCTGCCCGTGTAAGAGCCCTTTCGCTATTGTAACCCACTCGATCATACGTGAGTTCATCGATTTCGACCCCTGGACGTAGGGTGTTACACCTCGCGGTGGCCTGAACCAGGTTACATTCTTGATCCATCGTGGATTAGGCCATATCGGTTAGGAAGAACCACACCATACCCCCTCCGATCTACAAATTTGTATTGTGCCGAAGTACGAAACGTCGACAGTTGGCGCGCCAGGAATGGGTGCCCGTGGTGTGTTTCGCTTTATCATCGATGGCCTCGATCTTCGCTCTGGTGTGAGAGGCTTTGGGCTCCCGCCTGCGCTACAGGAGTTTCACGTGAGTGTTTCATGCTCCATGGCACAAGTGCTAGGGGTACGCCTCTCGACGCTACGCCTGCTAGCGACACTTCGCCAGGGCACCGAGCGACAAGCATCGTGTTGGAGGCCCTACATCGCAGATCTTCGGCTAAGAGGGCCAACTCTGCTCGACAAGGCGGGTCGCCACCTCCGGCTACCGCTGATCTTCAGAGTCGGGCCCGCACCGCCTACCAGCAAATCATGGCGGCGGATACGCCCACCTTCGACCACGTGATCGACAACGTGGCCGCAGCCGCGAAAAACTTTCACGAGTCTGTGACTCCGGCAAACCCTATGGTCGTCGAAACCCATACCCGTCTCCGCGTCTTCCTCGACGCTGCACTGCAGTAGCAAGGGACCGAGGTGCCTCCACCCTCGCCACCGTCTGAGGTTCGTAGCAGCCAACGACAGGGTGGTAGGACGGATCTTTCAGATCCTCCGCCCGCCACATCCAACGGTGCCCCGGCCCCAACCGTGACGCTCGTCACACTATCAACGCCCGACGACAAGCCCGAGCCGATCTCCACGCTGAGTCATGTCGAGAACGAACTCCCGGGTACTTCGAACGCTATCGCCAGGAACGACCCTCGACTATCGCGCCTGTCGGCGTGCCCACAGCTACTCACGGAGCCTCAGCCCTGATGGGGTTGGGCCCCGCGCCTTCGGATGCGCTATTCGACATGCGCAGTTTTCGAATCGATTTCACGCGCCCTCCAACATCATCAAGTACACCGGTGAGACAAACCCTGCTCATTGGCTCGAGAACTATCGTCTCGCATGTAGAGCCGGAGGCGCGGACGATCTATTCGCCATCCAGTACCTGTCACTCTTCCTGTCTAACTCGGCCAGGGGGTGGCTCGAGCACCTTCCCGAGGTAAGCATTCGGGACTGGGCCGACCTTCGTGAAGTCTTCATCGGCAACTTCCAGGGGACCTACACGCGTCCGGGGAACTCCTATGAGTTGAGAAACTGCAAGCAACAACCCGGCGAATCGCTCCGCGACTACATCCAGCGTTTCTCGTGCAAGCAGAACGAGTTGCCCGAAGTGTGCGACGCCGACGTCATCAACGCCTTCACATGCGGTACAATTTTCAAGACTTGTTCACAAGTTAGGGCGTAAAAATTCTCGGACGGCCCACGCGCTACTCGACATCGCCACCACCTTCGCCACCGGGGAGAAGGCTGTCAAAGCCAACTTCGACCGGGGCCGGGACAAGAACAAGGAGAAGTCCAAGTCCGACCGCAAGTCTATCCAACGCTTCGACCGTCAGGACGACCGGGCCAGTGGCGGCTCCAGCAGCAAGAAACCCAAGAAGGGTCGGCTGCACGACGACGAGTTCATAGCCGTCACCGAACGTCGGCCCCGACCCCAAGCCAAGGCTCCACCGGAGCATGACAACTACTTTGAGAAACTTCTGGAGAAGCCATGTCCGAACCACTCCACTCTGGCCCAGCACCTCTACAAGGACTGTCGCCTAATGCAGTACTTCTTGAGGGGTCAGCTCCGTGTCCAACCACGTCCACCTCAACGCCTCGACCCTCCGGAGAAGGGCGCTGAGGAGAAGGCCGACCCTGCCTTTCCTGATCCTAAAGGCTGCCTCATGATCTTTGGTGAGTCGTGGGCTTACAAGCCCCAACGTCGCCAGAAGTTGCTATGGCAAGAAGTCAACTTCGCCGACCCAGCCATACCAACCTACCTCAAGTGGTCGGAGGCGCCCATCACCTTTGACAGATCTGACCACCCCGACTGAGTGCCTCAACCAGGGCGTCTTCCCCTGGTTCTCGACCCCATCGTCGGCAACACGTGCCTCATCAAGGTCTTCATGGATGGTGGGACTGCCCAAAACGCCCTCTACATCGACACCTTCAACGCCATGAAGCTCTCACGGTCGGATTTCTGGCTGAGCTATGCTCCGTTCCATCGGGTGATCTCGGGGGACCGTGCCATCCCCATGGGATAGATCGACCTCCCAGTCACCTTCGGTGACTGTAACAACTTTAGGACTGAGACCCTCACCTTTGAGGTAGTCGATTTCACCGGAACCTACCACGCCATCTTTGGCCGGCCCGCCTATGACAAGTTCATGGCCGTCTTGAGTTACGTCTACCTCAAGTTGAAAATGCCGGGTCCTAAAGGCGTCATCGTCGTAGCTTCACACATCAAGCAGGCCCTCGCTTGTGAGCAAGAAAGCCTCGAACTGGCCATCACCCTCATGGGGGCGGCCGAGCTGGAAGAGATCCGCAAGTCTCAAGGGTCGGCCCCGACCCCAACCCAGGACTTCAAGCCGTCAACCTCTACGTCTTTTGAGCTGGACAGCGACTCCATGGAGATCATCCTCGACCCATCCGACCCCTCCAAGAAGACTAGGGTCAGAACAGCATTCTTCGACAAATAGGAAAGCGCGCTCGTCGACTTTCTCATCCGGAATCGGGACGTCTTCGCCTGGGCACCCTCTGATATGCCGGGCCTCTCGAAGGAGGTCGTCGAGCACGCTCTCAACATCAAGCCTGGACCCTGACCCATATAGCAACGACTTCGACGCTTCGACGATGAGAAGAAAAAGGCCATTGGGGAAGAAATCGCCAAGCTGCTCGATGCTAAGTTCATTCGTGAGGTCTACCACCCCGAGTGACTAGCCAACCCAGTAATGGTCAAGAAAAAGAATGCTAAATGGAGGATGTGTGTTGATTATACGAGTCTCAACAAGGCATTCCAAAGGACCGTTTCCTTTGCCGCGCATAGATCAGGTGGTCGATTCCACCGCTAGCTGCGAGACCCTTAGTTTTCTTGATGCGTACTCTAGGTACCATCAGATTTCTATGCGAGGTCCTGATTAGCCCGCAACGTCCTTCATCACTCCGTTCGGTTCCTTCTGTTACGTCACGATGACTTTCTGGCTTAAGAACGCCGGCGCGACCTATCAGCGCTGCATTCAAAAAGTGTTTCCACGACCAATTGGGTCAGAACCTTGAATTCTACGTCGACGATATCGTTATCAAGACTCGCAAGGCCAACGGCCTCATCGCTGACCTGAAAGAGACTTTCGCCAACCTCCGACGGCACCGCATAAGGTTCGTCCCCGAGAAGGGCATCTTCGGCGTTCCCTCAGGTAAGCTGCTTGGGTTCATAATTTCCGAGCGTGGCATCGAAGCCAACCCCGAGAAGATAGCCACGATCCTAAATTTGGGCCCCGTCAAGAACTTCAAAGGTGTCTAGAGGCTCACTGGATGCCTCGCGGCCCTTAGCCGCTTTATCTCCCGACTCGGTGAGAAGGCAATGCCTTTTTACCGACAGCTACGTAAATCCGACCATTTCACCTGGACTGTCGAGGCCCAGGAAGCATTCGAGCAACTAAAGTCTTCGCTGTCCTCTCTGTTGGTCCTTGCTTCGCTGGCCCCCAAAGAAGTTCTACTACTGTACATCTTTGCCACCTCTAAGGTGGTCAGTACCGCCTTTGTCGTCGAGCGCTCGAAGGAGGATCGGGCTTTGAAAGTCCAGCGGCCAATTTACTTCATCAGTGAAGTACTCGCCGACGCCAAAACCCGCTACACGCAAGTGGAGAAGTTAATCAACGCCGTCCTCATCACCAAGCGCAAGCTACGCCACTACTTCGACAGCCACTTCGTCCAAGTGGTCACAAGCTTCTCACTCAAGGAGGTCATTACTAACAAGGATGCAGTCGGCCGGATTGCCATATGAGCAATGTAACTCATGGGCCACAACATCTCCTACGTGCCTCGACAAGCCATCGAGTCTCAAGTTCTCACCGACTTCATTGCTGAGTGGACTGAAGCTCAAGAGCAGCCGACCCCTGTCGACCTCGAGCACTGGACCATGTTCTTTGACGACTCATGCATGCTCCGAGGCTCGGGGGCTAGCGTCCTCCTCATCTCTTCAAAGGGCGACAAATTCCACTACGTGCTCCAGATCCATTTCCGCGCCTCGAACAACCTCGCCGAATATGAAGCTCTCCTTCACGTTCTGCAAATGGCAATCACTCTCGGCGTTCAACGGCTCTACGTGAAGGGAGACCCCGAGCTTGTCGTGAACCAAGTCATGAAAGCCTCAAGCTGTCGTGACCCAAAGATGGAAGCCTATTACCAAGAAATTCGCAAGCTCGAAGACAAGTTCGACGGACTCGACCTCCACCACGTTCTACGCTGTGACAATGAAGCGGCCGACTACGTCACCAAAGTGGCATCAGAGAGACACTGTGCCCGACGACATTTTTCTCGAAGTCCTCACCGAGCCAACTATCAAGATCAAAGAGGAGGCTGACCCCTTGTTCGACGCCTCAGTCTGCCAGCTGACCCCTACAGTCTCGACCCCAGGGTCAGAAGTGATGGCCATCATTCCCGACTGGTCTCAAGACATCTTTGGCTTGCTCCTAGATGGTACGCTTCCGACCGACACTAACGAAGCTCGACGCATATCTAGACGAGCAAAAGCTTACACCATCATCAACGATGAGCTATACAAGTGAAGTATCAGAGGTATTCTTCAACGCTGCATTCCCCGGGAGGAGGGTCGGCATATCCTCGACGATATTCACTCGAGAATTTGCGGGCATCATGCTGCCCCGGGCACCCCGGTGGGAAAAGCTTTCCGCCAAGGATTCTACTGGCCTATAGCTGTTGCCGACACTGAGCAATTGGTCCGCACCTACTGAGCGTGCCAGTACTATACCCGACAGACCCATCTGTCGGCTCAAGAGCTCTAAATGATTCCGATCACGTCGCCTTTGCAGTTTGTGGCCTCGACATCCTCGGGCCCTTCTGAAAAGCGCCCGAGGGCCTCAACCACCTCTTCGTCGCCGTCGACAAGTTTACTAAATAGATTGAAGCCAAGACGGTGCCCTCTATCAGCGCCGGTCGGGCGGTTGAGTCTTCTACGACATCATCTGCTGCTTCTGCGTCCCGAACTCCATTGTCATCGATAATGATGCGCAGTTCACTGGTCGACAGTTTCACGAATTCTGTGAGGAGTACCATATCTAACTCGACTTCGCATCTGTGGCCCATCTGAGGACCAACGGGCAGGTTGAATGCGCAATCGGCATGGTGCTCCAGGGGATCAAGCCTCGAATCTACGAATACATTCAGAATGCGGCCAGACGATGGGCCCAAGAGCTCCCCTCTGTGCTCAGGGGCTTGCGGATGACCCCCACCAAAAGACGGGCTTCACTCCGTTCTTCATAGCATTCGGCACTGAAGCCGTATTGCCAACCGATATCGACTACAATTCTCCTGAGTCCGTGCCTACAACGAAGAAGCATCAGAAGCTGCATGACAGGATGCCCTGGATCAACTTGATGCAGCACGGGACGTCGCCATCTTGCAGTCGGGCAAGTACCAGCAGAGTCTCCATCGGCTCCACGCTCGGTGGATCAAGGGTCGAGCATTCAACGTCGATGACTAAGTCTTGACGCGAGCCCAAAACAAGGCAGGGACGCACAACTTGTCGCCCCCTGGGAAGGGCCTTTCGTAATCAAGTGTGTTCTAAGGCTCGGCGCGTATAAGCTGGCGACCAAGAGTGGTGCAGAGGTCGAGAATGCCTGGAACATTGAAAATTTTGCGTTGTTTCTATGCATAATAAAATCAAATAAGTTTCTTGTGCCCTGTCATGATCTTGTTTCTTTTTATGTTCTGGTCGGCAGCGCGCGGCCGAAAGGCCGACTCCTCGTCGCCCAGGGGCTATATGAGTGTCCCCTACGACATGTTCGCTGACCCTCACGATGTATTCGTTGGGCCCTGAGGCCTCCCTCCCGGCGGTCGGTTCGTACAAGTCTCAAAGTTAAATCCCAGCCCGCGCTAGCGTGAACTCCCGAAAGTTCCCTTGGGTTCGACGTGATTTAACTAAGAGAGGCGTTGCAAACCGACCGCATCACTGTTCGTAGGCTTTGCGCCTTTTGTTTCCGACCGATTGGCTCCGTGCCTCGTTCTCGTTCTAAGGCTCTAGCCTAGTCCGCGCAAGCTTCAAATTTAAATCCCAACCCATGCTAGTGTGAACTCCGAAAGTTCCCCCGGGTTCGGCGTGATTTAACTAAGAACTGCGCCGCAACCCGACCTCATCGTTTTCAGGCTTCGCGCCTCTCGTTTTCGTTCCTAAGTCTCATTTCTTGCCGATCCCCGTACGTGTAAAGAGATTCTAAGTACTAGCGTTTGAGTCCTCGTGGCTACGATCGATGACTCGGGTTGGTGACGCCCTACGGCTGCATTGAGTACGATACTCAACCCTGTGGGCTATACCCGACCCAGTCGCTCTGTCAAACGCCCAACGGATCATAAAAACGCAAAGTCACTAAGATTGCTTGACACGGGCAAGGGTCAGAATGCTCTACTGCTATTAACGTAAATTACAAGTGATGCTCGAAGTACATCACCAAAACTTATAACAAAAAAGCAAAAAAAAAAAAGAGAAGACCTAAAGCCTACGGGTTTGGGGGCGACAGCGGAGGACTCTGGGGACGGGTCGGCATCGAGCCGAGCCTTTCCCAAACAAACTCCTTTGTTTGGAAACCGGAGCAGAGGTCCGTCGCCCGGTGCCGAACCACGTCCGACAAATCCCAGATCTCTTCATCCGACATCTCTAGAGGGAAGCCCTTGACGACCTGAGCGAGATTGACATCCGGCTAGTACGCCGCCACCTACGATAGCACCAATGTCGCCCCATCTTCAAGGGCGCCGATCAGCGAGGCAGCGATCAACCCTGGGAGACACCCCATCACATACCGGGCGTAGCCCGCCGGCACGATGGTGTCCCGCACTCCGACGAAGATGCCCCGAAACATGCGGCGCACGTCCGCCCACACGTCTCGGAGAGCACCAACCGCGTCTGCAAGGCGATATGAAAATAAGCAACCAACCGTACAACGACTCTTCGAACACGATCCACAGAGACACTTACCGTCGCGCTCTTTGATGGCGGTGTTGGTGGCAACTTGCGCGTCCTCCACTGCCTGCTGCGCGCAGGTCAGAGCCTTGTCGGAGCAGAGGCGTAGGGCGTTCAGCTTTGCGGTAAGCTTCTTCACCTCGTCGTTCGAGACGACGAGCTGCGCCTCGATGCTAGTGTACCGCCCCATCGCCTCCTTCGCCTGCGTCTCCGCCCGCTCGACCCGCTGGTTGAGCTCTGCACAAGATGAAGCTTCATTTTTCCTATTTAAGGAAGAGCAAGGTCAGGAGCAGGAGAGGGAGCATGACACTTACGGACAAAGTTGAACCGCAGCTGCGCAAGCTCGGAGCCGTACTTATTCTTCTCCTCCCAGGCCGTCTGAGCCTCTGCTCGAGCGGCCCGAGCGTCTTGCCGTGCCTTCGAGGCCTCGTCCTTCACGGCCTTGAGCTCATGTTGGAGCCGGTGGGCGTCCTCCTTTGACACCTCTCGGCCGGCCCGAGCCCGGTGCAGTAACTCATAGAGGGTCTCCACCTCAGCACGTAGCGATGGGTCAGACAGAGCCTGACCCACTATATGGAACATAACCCTCTGAAAAATACAACCTCAGTATCGCGAATAAAAGGTCTATTACTATAAAATTTCAAGTTACCACTAACTTACCCGTGATTCTTGCACGGCCGAGTCTCGGTAGATGTTCCGAGCCACGGCCAGGCGATCGAGGTTGTTCGCCAGGCTATCGCCAACCTCGATGATGATGTCGAAGACATCTCCCATCGCACTATCGTAGTGACGGGTGGCTCACACCGAGCTTCACCCGACGGGGGGTCCGACACCACCCGACGTTCTGAGGCCGAAGCCTCGAAACCACCAACTCCAGCTGCCACGACAGTTGTAGTTGCAGCGGCCGGCATTACCACCTCCTCGCCGATCGTCGTCACTGGCCTAGTGAACGTAGCGGCCGGGGAGGGCACTTGGTCGCCTCCACCGACCGTCGTGGCAGCCTTCGCAGCTACCATCTTAACATCCCCCTCGACCACAGTGGCCGAGGAGGAGGGAATAGCCGCTCCCTCCGCAGCCTCTTCCCGGCCCTTGGCATCAGTGCCTTAGGGGGAGCCTGCAGGTCTTCTATAGTTGCCGTCGCCCCCTGACCCTCGGTATGGGCCAGAGGGGGCTGCGCTTCTTCGTCGCCCACTGGCAAGCTGGCCGATGGGGGGCTGAGGACTTGGATATGGCAGGGCAATTGGAGCATCCGCCATCGCCGTCGCCGTGGTGTCTGGCCCCTCTTCATCGGCACGCGGCACAAGACACACCATGGCCAGAGCAGCAGCAGTCGTCCTACGGAAAACAAAGTAAGCCCACTATATGGTTAACGCATACAATGGGAAAGAATTCAAGTGCAGGGACTTATGCCTTCAATCGATGAATCGGGATGGTCCTGGTCATCTTCGGTGGCGACTGCGTGGGCTTCAAGCCCCGAGTCTTTGCCGCCGCCGCCACTCTGTCGGACAGCAGCACCAGATGGATGGCCGACGGGGCGACGGGAAGACGGTTTGCCCCCTGAGCTTGAGCCTCTTCAGGAGGGGACCAGGGCACCGGGTTGGACTCAGTGTCCAACCCCAAGTCCTCCAGTATGTCGTCCAGGTCCTCGGACGACGGCACTGTGACGGGATCGTCGCCCGCCACTTACGCGGCCAAGGCGGCCACCTCTTCCCTTGACAGCTGGGGGGCCGGCGTGAGGACCTGTGAGACGACCCCTCCCGGTTTCGACCGACCGGAGGACCGCCCACATGATCGCTTCTTAGAGGTGCCAGCGACGGCGCCCCCAGACGGCTGCGAAGCTGCAGCTGTCGCCGATGATGATCTCGTCCCTTGGGTCGGACCCGGTGCCGGGCGGACGACAGCCAGCACCCGACCGCTGCTTGGGACGTTGGCACCGAAGGAGAAAGAGCGCGCGAAGGAGCCACCACTAGAGCGCGTGATGAAGACCCGTCCGCCTGAGTCGATACAGGTAAAAGGGTTTACCAATGAATACTATCATCACGAAGTAACGAACGTTGAAGAAAAGAGTCAACTTACCGTACACGTGGATCGAGGCTCGAGCCCCCTCGTAAAGAAACAACTACAACGACGTATCAGATCCCCAGCCGACCCTCCAGCTCGCCCGAGGGATCGGGGGCTACACCCTACGGGCTCGCTCGCGCGCCCCTGTAGGACCGACCATCGGAAACCGACTTTACGGACCAGCCCCGCACCACCTCAACAGGATTGCAAACGGTGCAAGGCTCAGGGGCTACTGTCGGGATAATATCCCTCAGGTACTTACGGCTCGAGATTACTCAAAGGCCCAAGCTACGATCTACGGCCCATCAACGATGATCGGCCCACACTCTTCGTGGACCCGAAGAAAGAATCCTGCAAGATTTTACAAAGCCCAACTAAGAGGGTCGAGCGCACTCAGTCACAAGAACCACCCCAACTCCCATAGGGTCGGGGGCAACATAATGCCAAAATGGCCAAGCAACCGACTTAGTTTTCGACCTCAGGGTCGGGCGACCAACCCACGACAAAGCCCTTAGTTTTCGACCTCAGGGTCGGGCGACCAACCCACGACAAAGCCCTTGCAAACATTGAGATTCTTGGTCACTGTACAAGGTGGTAGGGCGGTAAAGAAAACAGTAAAGAAACTCTCCCCCCAATGCTGAACAGGAGACAGGCCAAGGACGACAGCTGGCACCAGAGGACCGTCCAGCGCCAGAGGATCACCTGGAACATTCTCGAAGATGCTGTTGGCCCCATCCGTCAGAGGGGGCTTGGTTCCGTGGCGGCCAAGTTTGGTGGCGACCCCACTCGTCAGAGGAAGCACCATACTACGGGGACCAAGTTTGGCTACACCCCACCTGTCATAAGACATCCAGTTCCGTGAGCATCAAGTTTTGTTGTGACTCTCACCTGTCAGGGAGCCACCTGTCTTACCATGCATTGTAACCCCGTCTGGCCTCTATATAAAGGCCCATCGAGGACCCCCGTACGACGAGAGAAACACATAGAGTAAGATAGCTATACACCCACAAAGGCGCGCTAGGAACTCTGCCCGTCTAAGAGCTCTTCCGCCATTGTAACCCACTCGATCTTACGTGAGTTTGTCGATTCTGACCCCTGAACGTAGGGTATTACACCTGGTGGTGGCCCGAACCAGGTTACATTCTTGAGTACATCACGGATTAGGCCATATCGGCTAGGAAGAACCACACGGTACCCCCATCGATCTACAAATTCATACTACGCCGGCGTACGGAACGCCGACAATATTCACTGCATAAAGGTTTGGCTTTTCGTGGACATGATGAATCAGAAGGGTCTCAAAATAAGAGAAATTTTTGAGAGTTGGTACATACTACTTTTGGCAGAGGAAAAATGAGAAAGTAAAGAAAGCTATTCAGTATAGTGTAGCTAAAAATGATAAGATGGTGTCTTAGAAATTCAAAGGGATATTCCTAATTGTTTCACTGAGGCAAGTAATTAGTTTGCTCTATTATTCTCTTTTACAAATGGTGTTATCTCTCATAGTAAACTAAAAATTAAATTAATACTTTTCTCTTTGCAGATTATTGTTAAATCTATCATTGAAGAAATTGGTGGGGATGTGTTTTGTCTATTAGTAGATGAGTCAGCTGATGTTTCAGGCAAGGAACAAATGGCAGCGGTTCTGCGGTATGCTGACAAGGTTCGGGTTATAAAGGAAAGACTGATTGTTGTTATTCATGTGAAAGAAACATCAGCTAAATGTCTTAAATCTAGCATTGACCATTTATTTGCTAAGTATGGTTTGAGCTTAAAACAAGGGAGGGGACAAGGTTGTGACAGAGCTAGTAATATGAAAGGTGAATTTAATGGTTTAAGATCTTTAATCATGAGAGAGAATAGCTCGGCGTATTACATCCATTGCTTTGCTCATCAGCTGCAGTTAGTTATTGTTGCAGTAGCTAAAAAAGAATGATGATGCAAGGGATTTCTTTGACATGATATCTTTGCTGCTGAATGTGGTTGGTGGTTCTTGTATGATCTGAGAGAGTCAGCAAGAGAGAATTAGAAAAGCCATAGGCATTGGACAACTAAGTACTGGAACTGGACTAAATCAAGAGCAGACCCTTCAAAGAGCTGGAGATACACGTTGGGGTTCTCATTATAAAACCCTCAAGCATACACAATCTATTATCTGAAGTTGTTCAAGTGCTAAAATGAAGAACTAAATGATGGAAAGAAATACCAGGCTCGTCGTTTAATTGATGATCTCAAGAATTTTGATTTTTGTTCCATTTGCACTTAATGTTGCTCATTTTAGGACATACACATTCTTTGTCACTATCATTGCAAAGGAAAGATAAAGGCATCTTAGAGGCCATGTCAGAGGTGAAGTTGACTAAGCAGAATTTTTAGAAGATTAGGAATGATGGATGGGATTCTCTATGGAGAGCACATTCTCTTTTTATTAAAAACATAACATTTTGAAGTTGGATATGGAGGCACGTTACATTGACGAACCCTATAAATAAGATTGTTTGTACCCAATTATTGACTTGGAGCTCACAAAGTTCAATGATCGTTTCAGTGAGGTGAATTCTGATCTACTTACTCATGTTGCTGCTTTCAATCCCAGGAATTCTTTTGATGCTTTCAATTTTGAGAGCTTGATGGAGTTGGCTAAGTTCTACCCTGACGATTTCGATTCAGAGCAACTAAAGAAACTCAGTCATGAGCTTCCAATCAACATTGATAATGTGAGCTGATTTAAGATTTGCCAACTTGAAAACTATTTTTGAGTTTAACAGGATGATGGTGAATACAAAACAAATTGTGCTTTCCCCAATAGTCCATCGGCTTCTCAAGATAGTATTGATCCTTCCCATTGCCACCACAACAGTAGAGATGTGCTTTTCAGAAATAAAAAAATGTGAAGATAATATTGCAAAATCGCATTGGTGATGGGTTTAATGACTGCATTGTTTGCTTCAGGGAGCTAGAACTTCTAGCCAGGATTTCATGTAATAATGTCATAATTTGCTTTCACAGGATGGAAGATGGTAACCACAGAGGAAAACTGTAATAGATAAATGCTAATCGTCCCATGACAGCATCACGATGGCCTTTTGCTTTAAATTTCAAATTTGAACAATTGTGACCCATAATTTTCTCTTGATCCAAACCATGCGATAATTCCTCCGTGATCACCGTCAGCGAAGGCATTAACCTTGCATGGCCAGAAGATTGTGGCAGAGGAATTTTTTCAAGCATGTTTGAAAACAAAAAAGAACCGGAACGTACCTTCTTCCTTTCTGCAGATATTGCATCTCCTATTGTTCGTGGTGGTGAAATTCTTGGTGGCGGTAGATATCCACGCCAGGGCTTGATGTGCTTGCTTCTCTTTTCTATCCATGTATCTATGATTTTCTTTGATATTGAGCCTTCCTAAAGATTGCATTCACCTTTGAGGATGGGAGTGTTCAACTCCTCCTCTGCCTGTCGTATATTTTCAAGAATAAACCCTGCTTCAAAAGCTTCCGACTTCAACTCCGTTGAAGAGACAGTGAGAATCATCATCAGAGTCTGAATAAAAATCGTCGGAGGTATCCCAGAATTTTGAGCTTTTCCATGTCTCAACTCCATGAATATGTGGCTTTGTTGCAGAATAAGATGCTACTAATAACTCTGTTGCCCTCGAGAACTTTTCCTCCTCCAGCATCCACAGCTCCTCTTCCGCCTCATCTGTCCTCAACAGCGAGCTGGTGTCTCGCCGGTGGTGCCCCCTTACCCCTGCCTTTCATCGAAAACAATGTCAGCTACTCACTGCGACAATGCCATGCAGACCTTTGTCTTGTCCACGACAGCAGTGATGAGTGAAGAGGAAGATGACCCTCCGTGGATCGAGCCACAATCGCAAGAGTGCTGCTTTCAATCCCAAAAATTCTTTTGATGCTTTCAGTTTTAAGAGTTTGATGGAGTTGGCTAAGTTCTACCCTGATGATTTTGACTCAGAACAACTAAACAATCTCAGTCATGAACTTCCTATCAACATTGATAATGTGAGAGCTGATTTAAGATTTGCCAACTTCAAGACAATTTTTGAATTTAACGGGATGATGGTGAATAAAAAAAAAATTGTGCTTTCCCCATGGCCTATCGGCTTCTCAAGTTAGTATTGATCCTTCCCGTTGCCATTGCAACAGTATTGATGTGCTTTTCAACAATGAAAAATGTGAAGATAATATTGCAAAATCGCATTGGTGATCGGTTCAATTACTGTATTGTATGCTTCATGGAGCTAGAACTTCTAGCTACGATTTCAAGTAATGATATCAGTTCGCTTTCACAAGTTGGAAGATCGAAACAGAAGAGGAAAACTGTAACAGATAAATGTTACTGCTATAACTTATTTCTATTAATACATTTGCTATTCATCACCCTAGGTGAAGAATAGCTTATTCTTCATCCAAACCCAACCAACCGAGCCAGGCGACCGCGCCCGCACGCCAACCTACCACGCCCCGCGTGTTGACCGAGCGCGTCTACCTTTCCGCCCACCCACGCGCGCTAACCCACCATAAAACAGACATTCAGTAATTTTTTTTGACTGATTCCGTAATTTCATCACCCTCAGTAATTTCAATCATTCGATAGTTTTTGTTTGATTCCTTTATTAATTTCTTTTCGTTAGTAATGTTGATTCGATTCTACTCGGTAATTTTCTTGAATCTTTAGTAACTTCTTCAGATTCATTCAGTAATTTTTCACTATTTTCAGTAATTTCTTCATATTGTCTCAGTAATTTCTCTCCTTCAGAGCAAATCTCATCGCCGGCGAGCTCGTGGCACAGCCGCCGACGCCATAGTCACTAGAGAATCCCTTAACTGCGTGGATTTGTACCATATAGTTTCTCAACTCTGCCACTGGACAAAGAAAAACGGAGGAAGGTAGGCCGGCAGTGAGGGGCGCGGTGCAGGTGGGGCGGCGAGGCGCCGGGGGCAGTGCCGGCCATGGTGGTGGTCGCCGGCGGTGGGCGGTGTC
>BCLF01000038.1:195474-225690 GCA_001602275.1 Zoysia japonica
CGGAGCGGGGCGGCGGAGGAGCACGGGGCGCGGCGTGGGACCGGGTGCGGGACGCGCGTGGTCGGGTGCGGTCGAAGACATGCTTGGGTCCAGGTGTGAAGAATAAGCTGGGGTGAAGAATTGCATTATCGTTTCTATTAAAACAATTGTTTTAGCTGACAATATTGTTCAATATGCACTTTTATTTTGTATTAGTATTTTGAATCTAAACATTTATTTGGTAGTTCCTGTATAGTAACCCAGCTGCACCAGCTGATACCGGCGGCCAATTTTCCTAGCTTCTCCCTGATCCACACGTCAGCGGGCCATCACCGTGTTCCGAATTTTGTTTTCCAACTGAGGATCTCGACCGGCCCCTGCTGGCTGCAGTGCGATCGGCCGGGCGTCCAGCTAAGATGGCAGGGCATGAATCAGGTCCCACCAGTCAGTGCCTCCTTCGAAGGAGAAACAAGAGAGGAAAAGGCCGCTCACCCCACCAGTCAGTTCTTCTGCCGCGCCCGATCTCGATTTCCCCGACTTCCGCCGGTCAGCGCCGCCGCCCCCTCCATCGCCGGTCGCCATCACCTCGCCGCCTTCATGGTTAGCAAAAGCATCCCTCCCTTCTTCCTCTCGCTTCTCCACTCCTCTGCCCCCGCAACCCGCGACCCCTCGAACCGTTAATCGGATCCCCTGTGCCACGGCGACCCGCCCGCCGTCCGGCGTGGCTGATCGGAGCCACGGCTCTCTCGCTCCGGAATAAGGTCTATAGAATCTAGTGGCTAATTTTTAACGCATCTGTTGTAGCCTTTCACTGAGTGTCTTTCTGGAATCTCGGCGTGATAAGTTTGGTTCACATCATTATTTCTGATGGTTGAACTCTGACCAGGACAGCCTGAATGAACTAGTGTTTGGTTTACACAATTGAAGTATATATGGTTTGTCTAGTGAGCAAGTATTTTCAAATCGATAGTGATATTGACATGTAGAGCTTTCAGATCTTATTCTCTCTTCCAATGTGGATATGGTATATGTGTTTTTTGTGACTCTCTTACCGTAGTGAAACTGTGTGTGTCCAGAATTACATCATTGGAGCATTCAAGCCTCCATGTGACATCTCGATCACATTCTCAGACGCAAGGACCAGGAAGCAGGTACAGTTCTTGATATAACCTCACGTTCAAACTGTTTTCAGTTCATTGCTGACTTTGGCTTGTAGCTTACAAATGGTCGGTTTCTTCTGTTTCAATTCTCAGGTTTCTGTCAAGAAGGACAATGGGAAAACTGCAATGGTTGCTGTTTTCCAGAGCTTGGAAACACTATCTGGAGAGGTACTATGTCCTTGTTTGCTAATTCCTGTGTACCTTACTTGGCCCCTATATTGAGCTCAGCTGAAATGGTTGTCAGGTATCAATAGCACCAGTCCCAGGTAAAAGGATTGAGCACATGGGTGTCAAGATTGAATTACTGGGCCAAATAGGTATGCTATTTCCCCTATCAAAGTTTGCCCGTTCATATCCTGCTGCAAGATGATGGCAACATTTGCTTCAAAGTTGTCATGGCCTTAATTCAATACCAGCTATTTAGCTTATGTCTTTAGTAGGCTAGTTGTATTTAAGTGATGTTTTAATGAACATCTTGTTCCTTTACTATGTACTTGTACTATTTTGCTAAAAGTTTTGTGCGAAAACAGTACTTGCTCTGAATAGTTTCCTAAGAATGGCCAATGGGACATTCCATTTTGCCCTGCCACTCTAGGATTTTAGCTTTTTTATTATGTTTTAAAAAAATTTCTTGCTTGCTGCAGAACTTGCATTTTCAGTTCTGCTTTACACAAACGTTCAGGTGTTTTATATGGTTCCATTGTAGGGTAAAGTGCTGAAAGGTTGTGTGTTTAAGGATAAGGAGTACGGAGACAATTTACTATATTGCTTTGATCTTTTTATTTATTGCCTGGGGCTCTTTTAGGTCTTCACCTTTATGACGACTGCCTAATTCATTTGCAGAGCTTTACTTTGACCGAGGGAACTTCTATGACTTCACATCCTTAGGTGAGTTTCTGGTATATGAGGTGGTAATATGTCTTTCGGTAGACTGGAAGACACTCTAGACTCCTTGTGATCTTTTTTTTTATATGTTATAACCCTTTGATTTCTCAGAACTAATGTCTAATTGTTAGGCCAGAGCATTATTCCATTGCTGAATATTCTCTTTGTCACCTTTATTTTCTCTGCATGATAACATCAAAGAAGGGGTGATATGTGAATACAATCCTATGGAATCAAAGTAATGTTCAAGCAACTTTTCCCTACACTTTTCTGGAATAATGGAAAATTTGAAATATGTATGATGTGTTCATTTAAAAGAAAGTCAGTTGAAGCTTTGTGAAAGTTTTAAAGCTCTAACACGGCAAGAGATCAGTCAAAGCTTTTTCTCAAAAGCAAATGTAAACTACTGAACCTGAGATCCACGTTTTTAAGTCGGTGAGTTGATTTGAGTCACCAGAGCACCGTTACATCAACTTACCCGATTAGTCGGGCGACTTGGACCGATACGGACGACGTACTATTATATATACTTCAAAATGTACTTGAAAATAGAATAAATGATGTTGTATAAGTCACTTACTTGAAAATAGAGTTTGCTCCCTACAAGCTGTTATTAAACTATGCAGCACACAACTAAATGACCAATATTAAAATAGCTTAAATAGGTCTCAAACTGAAATTGCATAAGTCTCAAACTTAAACCGCAAAAGTCTCAAACTAAAATTGTAGAAGTCTCTCAAACTAAAAACACAAAGTCTCCAATCAAATTAAAGCATCATCAACTTCAAAGGTCCCTCCAGCTCCAGCTCCAGTGTTGTCTTCATCATCTTCTTCACCATCCGTTTCTTCAGATGCACTATAATCTTTAGCTTCCATTTCATCATCTTCCTCACTCAGCTCTGCACCATCATGGACATTCTCAACTGGAATTGCAGCAGTCCTAAGATGCTTCCTACTCCTTGCATATGTGATGGTAGATGCTGTCTTTCTCTTCATTGCAGCAACCCTAGCCCTATTACGGCCTCTAAGAGCTTGAGATGCACCAACAGTCCTAAGAGCTGGGAGAGCAGGGAGGAGGAGAGCTGAAGCAGCAGTGCAATATGCAGGGAGACTTCCTTTGGCGGCTGGAAGCCTGGAAATGAGGGCTGCAGGCAGCAAGATGTTTTTATGCAACCCTAATGGGCCAAGTGGGCTGGGCTGCTGGCTGGGCTAAGTCGTCCACGACTTAAAATGGTGATTAGTCGCCCGAGTCGGACGATTAGTCGCCCGAGTCGGACGGACGATTAGTCGGACGACTTAAAAGTAAGTCGCCTGACTCGTGTCGAGCACCTAAGTCGAACACACTGAGGTGATACATCGATTAATCACGATTAATCGGATGACTTAAAAACATGGCCTGAGATTATTACGTATCAACGGTAGGCTGATAGGATGAGTAGGTAAAGACTCTGAGATTCGCTACTCCCTTGGTCTCATAAAAAGATTGTTTTTTTACTTTTAGAAACCAAGCTTGTCCATTTATCTTATTCAATTTTTTTGCAAATGTAAAAACAAATAAGTCATGCTTATAGTATTTCTAATAATAAAACAATTCACAATACAATAAATCATATTTCACAAATTTTTTTAATAAGACGAGTGGTCAAACGTAGTTTCTGAAAGTCAAAAAACGATATTTTTATGGGATGTAGGGAGTATACCATAAGTGTGGCTGAGTAAGAATTCGGTTTTGCCTCACTGGCTGGCTCATATTGTCAAACATATGAAACAAAATCACCTGGCTACATGCCTGTACTTGTAATTAACCTAAATGGACCTCCTTAAACTTCTTTCTTGCTATTGCCTAGTTGATCGAATTCTTACTGCAGATGCTTGCTTGGCATTCCAATTCTTATTATGTGAGAAGCTGTTATGACATCAACTGCTCTGTTTGTATATGCAGTACGCGAGTTAGATGTTCCTGGTGAAATTTATGAAAGGAAGACATATCCATTTGAGTTTTCAACGGTTGAAATGCCATATGAGTCTTACAATGGAACAAATGTTAGGTTGAGGTAAGCAATTAGTATGATTTAGAGAAGCTCTTATATTGCATATTTTGTACAAATTTGCATTTATACAGCTTCTTAAGAATTTTCACTATCATTATAAATTTTGGTGGCAAAAAATACTTGGATTATGTTTGGTATTGGTTCATCTTCATGGATAGTTTAATCTGTAATTTGATGGCATTTTTTAAGTTTCAAGACCTGAATTATCTTTTTTCTTTTCCTCGAGAACTCAGGAACACCTGTATTATCTTCTTTCAGGACCCACGTTCTAACTTCTAAACCAGTTACGCATGTGATTGCCAATTTTCTACTTTTTGTTTCATGATGTCTGATATTTTCACCTCAGTTACTTATATGATGGAGGTGGCATGTATGGAACGTTTCATAAAATCTGATGTTTAACATTAACCCATCATTTGCATCCTTTTTAGGTTTGGAACAGTATGATGTTATTTTGTTGTTCTATTAATCAGTACTGTGCCTACGTATGATAAGATGCCCATCCAACTTACAGTTAATGATATATGAATTACCGTGAAAGGTGTTATGTATTTGCAAGACACAATTACATTTCTTCTCAACATTTGGCTACTAAAATTGAGATAATTCTACCGTAGTCCGAAACTCATGCATGCGCATTTTGGATCAGATGAATCTAATCATTTGTTTCTTATAACACATGTGCTGGCCTTTGATTTGAGCCCCTCATACAGTGCTTCACCTGTTAGAAATATCCAAGCTCATAATGAGAATATAGTATTCAAGTGCTCAAAGAAAAGAGTTACCGAATCATCTCTAAGGATCAAATTATGTTTGATGTGTCTGCAGGTATATTTTGAAGGTTACAATTGGCAGAAACTATGTTGGGAATATTGTGGAATACCGTGATTTTTGTGTAAGTTGATAATTTCCATACTTTTATGACCTAATTGAAAGCCATGCAAGCACTAATCTTCCTGTTTTTGCCAGGTAAGAAACTACACTCCTGTCCCTACAATCAACAATAGCATCAAGGTGAGATATTGTTAGCGCAAGATGTTGATTTGATGCTTACACCATCGTATGATAAATGGCTGCCACCAAGTGGTTCAATTTTTCAGAGTGACATTTTGAAAACTTTGTGTATTTGATGTGGTTGAAATGAGAAATATTTCTTTGAGAAGAAGCAATGAGAGTGATTTGATGAGAAGTACATGGCTGTGTACTTTTAATACTGATGCTTCTGATGTTCCCTTTCAGATGGAAGTAGGAATTGAGGATTGCTTACATATTGAGTTTGAATACAGCAAAAGCAAGTAAGATCATTGGCAGGGTGCTATCGTCTCTCTGTCCTAATAAATTTTACACTTTTCAAGTCTGCTTAAATTATTCGCTTCACCTTTTTTTTCAGGTACCATCTCAATGATGTGATTATTGGAAAGATATATTTTCTACTTGTCAGAATAAAGATAAAAAACATGGAACTGGAGATTCGTCGTCGGGAATCAACAGGACCTGGCTCGAACACATATGTTGAAACTGAGACACTTGCAAAGTTTGAGTTGATGGATGGTGCTCCTGTCAGAGGTATTATATTGTTTGATTCTCCTTTTACATTCTCAATTTATGAGTTCTCTTGCATATTTCTCGTGTGCCTCGAGTCATAAACAAGGTGATGGGCTCGGTCGTTGTCGTAAAGCCTTGATGTGCATTCATTGCACTTGTGGCTGCTGCCTTTTCCCACCTTTATCTTTCTCAATGCCTCAAAACTTCTGAAGTAATGATGCACTTAAACATTATTGTAGTTTTGTATCTTTTGTGTGATTTCAAACCATAATGATAGATGCAAGATGATTATATTGATCTTGGACAGGTAGTGCTCTTCAGAATTCCCTTTTTGTTTGGGTAAATATTTTGTTTTTCATTTTTCTGAAAATGATGGAAGTTGCCTGTCTTCGTCTGAACTGGGATTTTCTGGATCCTCATTTGAAAGGGCTCTGCATGATGTATAAACTAGCACCTTTCTTTCAGATATCCATGGCCATGATTTGTCATTATCATGCCTCGTGTATGGCTTAAAGCCTGAATATGGTTGGATGCAGTTGTTGCTTAGCTACATGCCCATGGTGGACCCCATTTTGATGGACCAGGACTGCGCCATATTTTGGTCAATCCTTGAATTATGCATGGATGGTCCAGGATTTTGTCCAATCTTAGCCTGCCAAAATAATCTGTAGTAGTTTTTCAATGATGTGTTTCTGCATGCTTACTCGAACTGTTTTGCAGGTGAATCTATTCCAGTGAGGCTGTTCTTGACACCTTATGAGCTGACCCCGACTTACCGCAATATAAACAACAAACTTAGTGTCAAGTATTACCTGAATCTGGTTCTTGTGGATGAGGAAGATCGGAGGTACTTCAAGCAGCAAGAGATCACAATGTATCGTCTTCTAGAATCTCCCCAGGCTTCCTAGACTCAGACATGGAACAGCCTGGGGTTTAGATTTCAGGTTTTGTACAAGTGAAAGCTGAGGTTAAAGGGTCATTGTGTTGTATATAACTCCAGAGAACTCCCAGTTGAGTACCGCTACGGCCATGCACAATGCACGGTTGTGTTGTTTGTGTTCCATTTTCTTGTGCTTCATTTGGTCATGGCACAACCTGGTTAGCTGGGGATACTAGTGAACTACCTTCCTATGTGAGGAATTAGTTCATTCTACTCTGACACTGATTTTGTATGCTATTGCAAATTTAATAACGTAGAATTTACTTGGAGCATTTTGACAGATGGCAGATGATTTGTGTTTGCTGATGTACTAGGCAATTCATATTCCTTCATTTCGTCCATTCCTCTGATGTTCTTTCAGAACACTAACGGTGTGTTTGGTTAGGTGGATGAAGATAGATGGGAGATGGTGGCCTCTGTTTTAGATGTGTTTGGCATTCAGCAGGTATCATGACACGGCACCAAAAGCCTTTTGTTTCTTATTCCAAAAATTTAAACCAGCAATAATTCAGTGCTCCAAACTATAGTGTCCTGACAGCTCTAGACCAGCAACAAACAAAGCAGAGCCAAAACCAAACAGCATCACCAATCTCTACAGCATTATTCTTCACACTATCTATGAAGCTCAGTACCATTCAGCTATCCATACGACCTCTAAAATCACATCAAGAACACCCACGAAGATCAGTGGAACCTCACTCAGGCCAGGAGCCAGAAGTCCCTCTGGCGCCGAGTGGTGATGAGGTACCCTCCGCCTCGCCGGCTCTTCCGCCGGACGGCCAGCGCCATGCACGCCGCGTTCTGGACGCAGTAGTCTGCAGCACCGACGCCCGGAGCGGCCACCGCGCCCTTCATGCCGGCCATCCACATGGACAGCAGCCGCCACGTGACGGACCGCTTCTTCTGTCCCACGACGAGGAGCGAGACGCCCTGCTTCCTTGCCGCCTCCACGATCGCCGGACCCCGGTCCTTGCCCTCCACCAGGGACAGCTCCACGAGCACCTGGTTTTGAACCAAAAAAAATGAATCACTGCTTTATATGTACTCGTATTTGGCTAACTCAACTCACCAAACTACTCAAAAGTAGCAAGATTATAAGTTCAAAAAGAGTAATTCAGTTTTATAAAATTCAGTTTCAAATTTTGAGAAACGTATAGCCAGCCAAAAGGGCGGTGATCCTGTCTGTCCGGGGACATGCATGAACCCCTTTGATCATTGTCAGCACATGCCACCCTGTGTTGGTTGTGATCGTTGCTTGCAGATGCCGCTCCGTACGTGTTGCTGGCATCCTTTTTTCTATGATCTGACAGTAAATGGGGCCCTTCTTTTTTGTTACTACTGCTATTTGATATAGAATGCCTTGTCTCAGGGGAACACAGTGGACGGCAATAAGATTCAGGGATCTGTGGTTTTGTATGCTTATTTATTACTCCCTTCGGTTTTAAAATATCGACACCGTTGACTTCTAACATCAACTTTGATCGTTCAATAAAAATTTGTTCAAATGTGTAAAATTTTGTTATTATTTGATTTATTATTAACAAAACTTAAATCACAAGTAATAATTTTACACATTTAAATAAATATTTTGAATAAGATGAATAGTCAAAATTGATGTTAGAAGTCAACCGTGTCAATAATTTAAAACCGGAAGGAGTATTTGATTATTTTTTTTTTATGTATCACAAAAAGGTGAATTATATTACTAGTAAGAGCTGGAGTAGGGTGATCAACTGTGTTGTCGGCAAAAGGGTTTTCTTTTCCCAGTTAATTTGCTGATATCAGATCAGAGGATTTGATGTGTCACTTCACATGCCAGCAAGGAAGGACATTTTGATGGAATGCAGGAATGAATTCAAACTTTTCGGCAGTTTTTCTCTGGCACTGCTCCCTCCGTTCAAAAATAGTAGCATTTAAAGTTCTAACGGTAGAGTATCAAATGCTACTATTTTTTTTTGACAGCTGGTGTACCACACAAGTACACTGTAGATTAATTCACAGAGGCCTTGTTTAGCACAATGAGAAATCGGAATTTAACCTATCGAGCGATTCGATTATGTTCCTGTCCCAGGCCCAAAGGTACCGATTATACTTACGAGGACCAGGTACAGTAATTAGCCATAGATGGCATCGGATCAGCGACTCTACTTTCTTGATCATCACAACGGCATTGAATGTGCAACAGTTTTGGCTTGAAACATCAAAAATCAATCTTAGTCTTGATGTTAGTAATAAGAAGGATCACCTTGAACATGTTCATTTATGGATTATGTCAATGTTAAGTCGTACTTTAAACATAACTAAATCCTAGTACATCGTACTTGATATAAATGCAGTGTTTTATTTAGATAGAACCAAGAAAACCAAACGAATTACAGCCAAAAATTTATTAATTATTAGATTCATATTGCGATGCCAGGCTTACGGATGAAAGCAAAAGACAATTCTGAAAAGTATTTTCCATATTCATATTGGCCCATATATCTCACAACATCAATAGTAAAAGAAAGAAGAAAATTTGGTATGGAAAACTTCCATATTTATTTATTTATTAGATGTGTCTTTATCGTACTTTCTGAATTACTTTTGCAGCTAGTACGTACCAAATATTAGCTACTCCTACAAGATAAATTATACTGCCCCTGAAGAGACTTTTTTGACACAACCCCTCAAGAGACTTCGTGATATATATATATATAAAAAAAGAACATACTATAACAGAGCAGATAAATTCTGCCCTGTTTTCCGGTTATAGTTGAAGTACCTCTGGCCTTTTAGCTTGGCAGATGCTCGTCATGGCCTCCAGCTGCTGGCTACTTCTTGGATCGCTTCCTAAACAACAAAAACCAAACAAAGAGAAAACCCATGATTCTCAGCTTCGCAAATCGTAATCGCATTGAGCTTGCTAACAACTCTTCAGGCTTACGTACGGTGCTTGCCGCCGCCGGCTCCTCCTGATCCGCCCCTGACGACGTCGAGGAGGAGGACGGTGTCGCACGGCCGGACAGCGTGCGAGAGCGCCCACTGCAGCGCCGTCCGCGCCTCCTCGCTCCCGCCGTCGGCCGCCACCATCACCTTCCTCCCCGCTGCGGCGTCGACATTGCCGCCGGGCTTCTTGTCAGCCGCCTCTGCCTTCTCATCCTTCTCCACGGCGTTGTTTACCTTACCGGCGTGACCGTCGACGCCACCGCCGGCAGAGGCGGCCTCCTCCTCGTCCTTGGCGCGGATAGGAGGCGGCCGCGCCGCCGTGCCGGAGGACTTGATCCGGTGGAGGCAGAAGGAAGGCAGCGGCCTGGCCATGGCGGATTTGCTCTGTGCACAGGGAGATCGAGCAAGTGAAGTAGGAGCAGTGATCGTGAACTGAAGTTGCCAGTGGCAGTGGCATGGTGCGTGGGCGTAATAAGTACCGGCTGTCATGCGGGTCCCACGAGGGAGTGAGGGGTAGAATCGTAATACGTGGTGATTGTATCGGCGCAGCTGTGCTTGTCGCATCCCATGCGTGCACACCTTGGACTGTGGTGGTTTTGTTACTCAGCCGGCAGCCACCTACCAATGGCCTTTTCAGTTTCTCTATTCTTTTTTTTTTTTACCTTTCTGGTTAACTCACTTGACTTGGTAAGTAGGAGTACACTTTTCGTCCTAAAATAACTGTTGTTTGAGACTCTTAGATATTATGTTTAACTTTTCATCTTATTCAAAAGATTCTGAAAATATCATTTATTGTATTCTAAATTATTTTATGATTAGAGATACTTTAACTATTACTTATTTATTATTAAATTTGCACTAAAATTTTGGATAAGATAAACAGTGAAACATGGTGTGCAATAGTCAAAAGCATTTTTTATTCTAGGCCGAAGCAGGGGCGGAGCTAGAGCAAAGTTGAGGGGGGTGCACTGGCTTTGTGGGTGCAATTTACGAATACAGTCAAATTTTAGTCATAATCACTGGTTTTTTATTTTTTTCCCTGGGTGCGGCTGCACCCTCTAGAGTGTATATAGATCCGTCCATAGGCCGAAGTGAGTAGATATTCATCACAGAGATGCGGTTAAGTAGCTACTCGCAATCACCACACGATTTGATAGTCAAGATAGATCCTGATAAACCTTGAAACTAAGTGGAGGTGTTTTGTAGAGTGGTGGTTGAAAAGATTCCACTTAGCTGAGTAAATATTATCCTCATATTATGAAGACATTAAATATCAAGATTAAAAAAATGACCAGGGGAGAGGTATCCCCGTATCAAATCAAGAGGGATGCCGCACTCAAACCCAGGTGGTCGGGTTGGAGTTAAAAGCGACCTGCCTCCGCTAGCCACTCCATCCGCAAGAGCTTGACTAACATTGAATATCAAATTAATCATGTTTGTCTTAGAAAAATTGGAGATGTAATTCAGTCCTAATCTCCCAAACATGAAGTCTACAATGAAATTACTGAGATAGGTCAATATTTAAGGATCATTTGCATGGGACGTGTCAGTGTTTCATTCACCAGCACAGTAGAATTTACGTATTTAGAGAGGGATTCATGCGCTTTTTTTTTGCTGATGTGACCTCGACCCTCGGATAGCCGGGTTTTGTCGTCATACGGCCCCGATCCTCGAATGGTCGAGCCGGGTCTTCGGGCGAATCTGACCCTCGAGGACCAGAAGTTGTCTTCGGGTGATCCCGAACCTCGAACGGTCAGATGAACTCTTCGAGACTTGACGTGATGAAATCGTTCGCGGGCTATGACTCAGCCCGTGGGCCGTGAACCGTAGCTGGGCCTTTGTATTTAGTTCGGATCTATAGGTAACTAGGGTATATGATACTGACAGGATGTATTGAAGCGAGAGTGAGTCGGAACATGTAAATATCGAGCCAAAAAATTTATTACTACCTCCGTTCCAATATATAAGCACTTTTGGATTCAGTCAAAGTCAAATTGTTTTAACTTTGACCAATAATATCTAAACTATTAAAAATTTATAGTATAAAGAGTCATATATTATGAAAAAAAAATTATGACGAATCTAATAACATAATTTGTATATCAAAGTCAAATCGTTTTAACTTTGACCAATAATATCTAAACTATTAAAAATTTATAGTATAAAGAGTCATATATTATGAAAAAAAATTATGGCGAATCTAATAACATAATTTGTATATGATTAAACAATATAAACTCTCCATTATTAATGGTCAAAATAAAAAAAAATTGACTTTGATCAAACCTAAAAATACTTATATTTTGGAACAGAGGAAGTACTTGTTACTGATATTTCAGTTAATCTTGGATGAAAATCATATTTGCATGTTGGGGAGTATTAAGCTGAATATGAATAAAAACAATAAACGCACATCGTAACCTTTTTTCATGAGCAATCAATCAATAAGACTCCGTAACCTATATGTTATTAAAACACCTTTTTTTTGTCCATTTGACACGGTTTGCCATTCAGTAAATATTTGGAAGCAGAACTTTTGTCAAACAGAAAGCACAGTTACGACAACACATTTCAAATTTAAATTAACATCCGATGTCTTTGATTATTTGCTGGGGTAATCCCTAGATCAAACAAACCATTGCAGCTTATGGGAAACACCGGTTGATCCAAGAAAGAGGAACAAGTAATGCAAGGACATAACGGCATTTTTTTTTTGTCAATCAATCATCATGCATGAGCCATGGATCAAGAAGTTCATTATTTTAGCTTAGCCTCCTACAGTTGTCCATAAAGTCTTGCACTGTAGCATGATTTGGTAGCCGAAATACTGGCCCCGATGGTTTGACAAATGTGTACCGTGTCCTGGCTGAGTTTTTTTAGGAATGGAAAATATATTGCTACCTCTGTCCAAAAAAAAAAGATGATGTTTTTAAATTTTAGACATCACATTTCACCATTCGTTTTATTTAAATTTTTTGTGCAAATATAAAAATATATAAGTCATGATGAAAGTATCTCTAATGATTAAACAATTGGCAACAAAATATATGATGTTTTCACATTTTTTTAATAAGATGAAGAGTCAAACATAATGTCTAAAAGTCAAAAACATACTTTTGGACAGAGGTAGTACAGTCCTAGCTGATGCTAGCCATCCTAAATTATCCAAGAACATACTTTTGGTTTATCATTTGTTTGTGTTCCATCACCGACAAGCCAGTACAGCTCTCTGGTGTGCACTCAAGAGAACCGTGTTGGTAATTGCAGTGCTTAATGTTTTTAATTTTTTAAGTACTCCCTCCCGTAAAAAAAAGGCCGTTTTGGTCATACATTGGGAATATAAATGACAAATAAGTTTTAAATTGTTAAGTTTAGGAATATAAAAGTTATATGATTAGATTTGTTTTGAAAAGTATTTTTATAAAAGTATAAATATGTTATTTTTTAATAAATATTTTTATAGAAAATAGAAGTCAAAGTTATGTTTTGAAGACCGTGTCATTGTCTTAAAATTATTTTTTTTAACCGGAGGGAGTATGAAGGGACTGTTTTGATAAATGATTCGTATGTTTTAGGGAGTTTCGGGCAAAAGGCTAGGCCACATTCCATAGAACAAGCAGATGTGCGTATGCATGTCCTGGGGAAGCAATTTTTTCCTTTGATTTGATTTCCACCAAGTAATGTTCCTTCTATTGGGAAAAAACGCCTATCAGCACATATATATCCATTCACTAGCAAAAAAAAAAGACCGATGCATACCGTGCCAATGTTCAAGATGTTTGGGCTGAATACCAGTACCAGTAGGCTGAGACTCGTCCAGCCCCTGGACTGCACACTATGAACTACTCCCTCCGTCCCGTATTATTATAGGATGTTTTAGTGAGAGCACAGAAATTAAGTAAAGTGAAAAAAGTGGGATGGGTTGAAAACGAGGAGGAAAAAGATAGAGATAGAAAATTATTAGGAAAAGAGAAAGTATAGAGACGGAGGGAAAAAGTTGTTCAGTATAGAGACGGAGGGAGTAGAAATAATAACTAAAAACAATAACTGAAAACCTCTAGAATAGAGAAATAGCAAATGAAATGATACCTCTAGTTAAAACAACAGAAATGGCACAGTAGACAACACTAAAACAGCATTCAAATTGAAATAATCTCAGTTGAGAATTGTTCTGTACCTGAAGTCCTGAACAACACCAAAGTAGCAGCATAACCTGAAGCTAGGCAGCGCGCACTAACTACAAGCAGGGCAGCACTGAAGTCTACTGCTCCCTCCGTTATCAAATTGTTGTCGTCGTTGATTTCTAACATCGAATTGATTGGTTATGCTGCATCGAATTGTTGTCGATAACAATTTGCTTGTTGCCTCGCAATCGCCTTGCCTGGAGAACTTGTCGACGTTAACTTCTAACAAGCAAATTCGTCTTATTTAATTTGAGAACCAATCAATTTGTTGACTTCTTAACAGCAATTTTTTTTCTCGCCTGGGAGCACAGGGCAGGCGCGGCAACGCCGTATCGACGTTTGATCGGAGCTGTCTTTCGTGGTCTGATAGGTTTTCTGGCATAGGTTGGTTGATTTGGAGAACAATGCTGCAAAACATGGTGCAATGCCCTTAACTTTGCATCTTTGCAGGTTTCGTTCTACATATTCAAGTGACAAACCATGCGCTTGTTAGATTGAAAGAAAATTTATTTTTCTAACGAACATGGGCTTTGCATACAATTTTGGGCAGAGTAGCAGAACGTTTTCACTTTGTACTCAAGAAAAACAGATCATGATGCCTTTATTGTTACCAGATGAAGACGCCAAAAACATTTCACGACAACATTGAGCACTACTAAGAAGAAGAAAAAAAGATGTTTGTCCAGCACAACTCGAACAGTTTTTATACATCAAAGCATCTCTGCAACACCCAAACGGACCAATTACAACAGCAGACTGGAGACCACGGAGGATACAGATAGAGGTCAGCACACTTCATCAGTACCAATAGCTGATGATCAACACACAAGCATACAGAAACACAGGAACACATTTGCAAACATGGCAACCCGAAAAACATACAAAGAGCAGTCTTGTTTACAGCTAATCATAGGGAATACAGGTTTCATGTTAATTTTTCAAACCAAGCTCATGATGAACTTAACAGCTATGAGCATCACTTGCCATCCTTGCCGTCACTGAAAAGATAGTGAAGTGAAGAACCACCTCCTGGAGCAGCTTGCACCTTGGTTGAAGGACGATCCTGCAGCATGGCATGGCAGCTAGCATCAGCATACTAAATGTCTATTATTTCAAGGCAGATATTTCATCGTGTTCTATAGATTTTGTTGATTTTCTTAGCATACTCAGTGTTAAACAACCCATATCAACAAAGCTGTAAAAATTGGTTGCCTAAGAAAAAGCCATTTTTGCATGTAATCAATGTCTGAGTAAGAATACATGGATGATTCAAGAGTTAGTTCGAGGAGATGATCCATCCCAATATTTTAGGAACAGGAAATTTAGCGTGAATGCCATTTTCATCAGTGTGATGTACTAAAGCCAAGCCATCCCCAGAGTTGAGCTTCTGCTCAAGTACCAATTCTTGACAAACAAGCAAATAGAGATTACTCACAGACAATAATGGCATAGTATAATTTCACGCCTGCAAAAGATTATGCTAATCATAAGTTCTAATAGAGCATTACACTTAGTAAGGGCCAAAACATCAACATTACAACTGTTAGTGATTTATTTGATCTTCATATACCAGAGAGAAAAATGGGCAAACGTAAAAGAAATGAAAGAGTGGGGCCAACAAAAAGTTGCATCTTAACTATACTTCATACAAATAAAATAAAAAAAAGCACGTACAACATCCTGAACTTCTTCTAAATCATAAGCAATGAATATTTTATGAATGGCAGCAACTAGAAAGTTTCTTGATACATCTATACAGCTGCAGTGAATTGCTAATAAAACAGGGTAATCAAAACATTCATTAGTGTCCATGCATACTCACCGTAAGAAAATTTCCATTCTGGCCTTCCATTCTCACGCTTGCTTTGCTACTTTCAATACCAGCTGGAATATCTTTTAGTTTATTATCCACAGTGGGCGGAGGTGTTGGCTTTTGGGCAGGTACAGGCTTATCAGCTGGAGCTTCATCACCACCAAAGAGGTAGCCCAAGGAACTCTGACCACCGCCACTGCTAACACCACGGCCCATCTTTCAGGAGTTTCAAAGTCAGTTACTCTGCAAAATTAGTTTGACCACTGTCAAATCCAGAGGATCCAAAAAGATCAAGCATCATGACAAAACTTCAGAGATAGCATCCATCATTATAAAGAAAAAAAAAAGATTCTTTGGTGCTACTTTTGCAAATCCTATACAAATGAATGGTTTTAAGCTGCTGAAATCTAAAGAGTCAGATTCCCTAAGCTGAGGAGTAGGGTTCCATTACCACTTTGTGCACACAGCATAATAATACTTAGACACATCAGTTATAACTGGAAAATATAGGGGGTCGTTGGACTGCAGATCTAAAACGATTTTTATAACAGTGACAGGCTTTTCAATTAAATTACTCAAAGTTGCATGACTCTGCCACAATCAATCTGCCAAAGAAAATTGTATCTTATTTGCATTTCGATTATTCAATTCTATGTTTTTAAGGCGGTGAGGCGAGACGCGGCAAGCCACCCCCTTCCAACCGCCTAGGCGGTGATAAGGCGAGGCAAGGCGACACCATATAAATGAACAAATAATAAAACAGCAGCATAGAGAAGGAAAGAAAAAAGAAAAAGAAAAGAAAGTAGCTGAACAAAAAGAGGCCCAGCCCACATATCAGCCCAACAGCCCACCTAACAGTCTAAAACCTAACCACCAGCACCTCTTCACGCAAGCAGCAGGCACGCAAGCCACCAGCCGCCGCCTCTCTCTCTCTCGCTCACCAGCGCCACCTCTCTCTCTCTCTCTCCCCGGTCAAGTGCAGCCGCATCTTCCTCCCTCCTGCCGCAGCCACAGGAGCCAGCGCCGCCTCCCCCTCTCTTTCTCACTCCCTTCCTCCTGCTGCAGCCAGAAAGTGCCGCCTCCTCTCTTTTTCTGCCATTTTGGCTAAGGCAACCAGGACGCCACAGGCTCGCGGCTCGCCTAGACGCCATGGCGACGCCTTAAAAACCAAGATTCAATTACTTTGCTAGCTTTCTTTTTAAGCAATGTAGCCGAACAAGTTATTCTAAAATGAGATTTGTACTGTATCTCACAAGATTAGTCTAATAATTGGATCAAAGAAAAGTGCAAGGGAACAAAAATAATTTGTCTGGCTACAGCTGATGATGTATCCATTTCAACCTCCTGATGGGAAAGCCATCGACCTCAGCCATGACCAACGCCGGTTGATAAAATCTACTACTATCTATAGACTGCAGTGCCGCACGTAAGGGCAATTGAGCAAATGTACGGTAGAAACATGAATTCTATCGCTTGTGTACACGCACCATGCTCCACCGTCAGCAACCGACACCTACCTACTCCCCAAAAAGAAAAAAGAATCTAATTTGGAACGACACAGACGGATTCATCAAATCTCTGCACCTAACCTCCATTTCACAACAGGGAAATGCAGAGCCGAAGCAAAGCGAGCAACAAATCAGACCAGGACAGCGGCAGAGCACACAAACAGCAGGATTACAGCGCTGCGCCCCAAATCACACGGCCAGGCATCTAAATCTTGGCCAAAGTTTGCACGTAGGAGACTAAATCCTTGCAATGGCTGACCAGATCGCAGCGGAGAGGCCCACAAGGCTCGCCCGCCGACACGACCTGGACACCAACAACCGCGCGAATCTAAGGCAAGAACACACACCCATTAGGCCAACCCGAGATGAGAACTCAAGAAAATCTTGGATCATCGCGTCACGAGGCCGTCCAAACTTGCGAATCGCCAAAAATCTTGGCAGTGAACCTCCAGAGTCACAGGAACGACCGCGAGTGGTAGCAGGGAGTAGCTATCGGAGGTCAGAGGGAGGCCAGATTTGGGGATATCACGCACCTTTCTCGCCGGATCCGGAACGAGGTGGGGATCCTACAGACGCCGGTGGTCGCCGCCCAGAGGTCGCAGGCGCCGACTGCAGAGAGGAAGCCACGGAGTGGGACGGGAGTGCATCCCCAGCTTTGCTCGGAAGCTTTATTTTAGTCGGCAATAATTTTGCGATGAGGACCTCGTTGTAATTCGAATTCATATTATACCCTTTTGACGTCTACTAACACCTCTGAAAATTATATATAAAAAAAACTGTCATCAGAATATAACATAGATTTTTCATTTCTGATAGTAACATAATGTTATAGCAATTAAAATGGACTAGTAATTTCTATGTCTCAAATTACATGTCATCTAGACATAGAAATTAAAGAGAGACCAAAATGAGAGTACACTTAAAACAATGATAGAGAGATATAGGTGTATTGGGAAAAATGAAAAATGCATTGAGAGTAAAAAAATGACAAGTAATTTGGTAAAGTTCGCTAGCATGAAAAGTAAATTAAGATAGAAAGAGTACGTCCCTCTTAAACTTATATAACTAGTCTCAATATCCATCATAATGCTATGGTCTAAGGAAAAATATTAATTTAAAAATTATATATTAATATTAAAATAATTTTTTTTGTTTTTTAAAAACTTCTATTCGATCTCATATATTTGTTTCGGGTAATTGTGTTTTGTTAACTAACAATGATCTATGTGAGCCTAAAATTTGAGATTTAAAAGAGTTTATTCGTTACATTTGTAAAGGTGTTTGTAGAGATAATTTATCCGTCAAATTTGTAAAAAGAGATAACTCTACGTGCATTTTTTCGTGCACATGTTGAAAATATTTTGCCGTGTGTATGTAGAAAAAAAACTGTGCTATTTAAGGAGCAGAGATTAATTTGCTGATACAATATGTACAATTTTCAATACATTGGATGACAATGCTGTGCTATAATTTAGTTTTAAAATGTGTATTGAAAAACAATACAGTTCCACGCACCACAACCTCAAGTTTTTTTTTAAGAAAAAGAGGTTTGTTGTAATCTCCACGTTTAATTTGACGGCTAGAGGCCCCAATGTTGGGTGTACTGAGGTCCTGGTTTCTGTCAAGTAGGCGTGGAGGGGTTTTCTGTGCGCTGTGAATCTGTGATCCAATTATGCTTTGCTTATGGGCACATAAAAAGGTACTGGACCAGAATATGGAGCCAACTTGCCAGTTGCTGGTCTTTCTCAGTTCCCATTAGGGATTATTAGTTTCATCTTAGCACCTGATAGCATCACCTTGCTCCATTTTAAAGTCAGCAAGCATGTTAAGAGCTTAATAAAGACTGACAATGATAGACAATTAACACAGGTCAAAGAAACGGAAAGGAGGTAAACATCCAATAGCATTATTATTCACTGGATACAAACGTATCATTGCATATATACTGGAAGCTCTCTGAATCATTTTCCTGAAACATATAGTCATTTGAGTAGGATAAGGGTTTACAACAGATAAGCCAAAGACAATGCGAGATACTTCCAAACAAAAGCCTTGATGTGAAACCTACTTATCCCTGTGGGTGGTAATTATTCACTTGATCCGCCATCATCTTTGCTACTCAGGGTTCTTATTATTGCTTCTAGCAACTTAATATCACTATCTTTCTTCGCAATCTCCTCTTGTTTCAAGCGCAACTCCTCCATATGTAAAGCGAACACTTCTGCAAGATGTAACCACGATAAAAAATGACATTCAGATCTGAAGACACCTAACCATTCAATCGTTACATTTCACAATGTAGGTACATACTTGAAGTGTTCTCTAACTCCTTTATGACCTCCTGTGCACATAACTCTGCAGCACGTTGAGCGGCTTCAGCCTGGCGTTTCTCTGTACGTGCTCGTGCTGCTGCCGAAATGGCCGCATCAAGCTCACGTTCTAGAGACTGTACCCTCTGGCCAAGAACCTAATCCATTGCAAACAAGTACAAACTTGGCAAATTTATATGGGCTAATGGGTAAATACATGCCGGGAAGATATCTATCAATGCAGAACATTTACGAGTCAACTAACAGAGCAAAGTCAAATTTCAACAATTTTGGCAATTTGTTTTGGATTGAAAGTAATGAACTTTGCCTGATTTTTTTCATTTAAGTTGTTTTATACAAGTTATAATACAAGGATAATGCATTACAGGCATATGTTGGTTCCTGTTAGACTATACTTCACAAAAAAAGCAATAAAACTTAATAGCTACTTTGATCAAGAAATTTTATAAGATTCTCTAGAGGTCAAACAACGTATTATAATTCTACCAAAATAAGCTAATTTAACTTAAAGTAAATGCGAAGACAATGTTACACAAAAGTAGACAGGTATAAATATGCAATAAGATTTTGATTCAAGTGAGTACAGGATACCACATCTCACAACGAACTGGACTTCAAACCACAAGCAATCAGTGGTAATCAGTGGTAATACAAAACATGATAAACCAAATATTGTTGCAACAACTGAACACTTAGCAAGATAACATGAGTCTTTGTTTACGAGAACTAAAATCGTACGTGTATTTTAACTGTCAAGGAAAGTTCAATGCAAAGAAACAGGATTTCAGCCATCGTAGATAGTTGATGCGTACTAGTTGTTTTTGCAAGAACCACAATTTTCAGAATCCATTAATCTTTATACTAAAAACACTCAGAAATCATGCTGTCGCTGCAGATAAACATGGAAGCTGACCTTTTCAGGTTACATCTGGAGAACAAACTCTCTGAACAGATGAAAGTACAGCACGCCTAATTGTCGACACTTGATAAAAGATGATAAATTTACTTATGTAAATGGAGAATTATGCTCATGGCTACCAGTCGATGCTTCCATAACACCATCAACGTATCAATCACTCAACCTGACAGAACTTAGCACTAAAGTTGCCTAGCTCAATTATACATGTGACAAAAATATACTGAATCAAGCAAACACTAAGTTCACGCGCAGCTCAAGGCCCCATCTTGCTTCTGAGCAACAAATTCCGCATTCCAACTTAAAAACATCAAGGGTACGTTTGGATGTCGAAGTAAATCACCTCACCAATTCTCGGCACGCCGGCGCGCGCCCGCACGATGGCGGCCAATTTTGGTGCCGGCGTTTCGCCCGCACGTTGGCAACGAAAAGCAACTGCACCGCAGATTACGTACGTTAGCGAGCCAACTTTCCGAGCCAACTTTCGGAGCGATTCCAAACGAACGCCAAATCGCCTGTCGGCGCGCGTCGGCACGCCAAAAGTTGGCGGAGGAGAGTTGGCGTCGATCCAAACTGCCCCCAAATTCGTGCTCGTTGATCCTGGAAGCCGTAAGCTTGAGAAGAGGGGGACGATGGTGGATCGGGTGGGGACTGGAAGCTCAGGCAGTGGACCAGGGGCAATGATCATACCTTGATGGTGCGCGCCTGGTCTGCAGCGAGGGACGCCTTGGAGAAGATGTCGTCGTCGGCGAAGACTGCCTTCCGCGCAAGCAGCTTCTGCAGCGAGTCCACGTTGGCGCCGAGATCCTCGAGGTTCCCAATCGTGGAGCTCCACCGCTCGCCCCCCGCCGCCGCCGGAGCGCCAGACGACGAAGACGAGGCCGAATCTACAGCGGCGGAGGCTCCGGCGGCAGGCGCCACCGCCGCCGCGCCGGACCTCTCCCTCTGCGCCATCGCCGCCGGCGATCTCCTGGGATTCCCTAGGAAGCAAAACTTCGGCTAAGCTCACCTTTTCGCGCTTCGCCCCCTGCGGTAGTAGAAAATCACAAAAGGACCCGCACCACCCCGCAGACGTGGCAACGTCCCTCACTTACTGACATGCGGGCCTTCCTTTTCCCTTGGTCCCAGATGTCATCGGACCAAAACGCTTGCTGCTTCCACAGAAATATCTGCGGCCGTGTAAGTAAGTGAGCCGATCGGACGGTGGGAGTGATGCGGCCTACTCGCATCCGACGGCAGAGGCCGCTCCCAGGAGCCCTATATTTGCCGTGCAGCGTCTCCGTCTCCGCTCGCCTCGCCGCCGCCTTCCTCCTCCTAAACCCCTCTCCTACCTTCTCCCGTCGCTTCCCCAGGTGCGCCGCTTAAACCCTAACTCGCGATTCCTAGCGATTTTCTCCAGCTCTCCTCCGGTGGACGCGGTATCCATCGCGAAATGAGGAGGGCTTTGGTTTGAGCGGCAGTGATCTATGATTTTTCGTTGGTGCGGCCTTGCTGGCGAATGATGGATGTTTTAGTTGTGGCGATGAGTATCGGCGTTGTCGAATGATCTTATGTTTAAGGTTTCGTCTTGTTTAGTTGCGGTGATGGCTGTCCGTCTGCGTTTAGTTGTTGCGCTGCTCCGGAGAGAGGTGCGATTGTTTTGATTTTCGCTGCGTGGTTCCACCCGTCCCTGGCCAGCGTTAAAATGGTGATCTGGTCTCGCCAGTTGTCTATGATTCGAGTTGCCTACACCTTTTTTTTTTCTGGTTTCTGGTGATATGCGTGGCACTTGTTTCGACATATATGCTTGATAAACACTAACCTAATTACCCATGAAAAATAATTGTTCTGTAAATCTGTGCGTATGATAAGCGAAGTACCTTTCAAAGTTCGTTTATGTTGAATCAATCACTCAAGAGTTTGTTAATCATTGATTTTTTGGTAGTTTTAGATTTGTCCATTGCACAAATTGTATTTAAATTTCTGAATAGTTGCATAGTTGGCATGGAAAATTCTCCCTTCACTTTTTCATGTCATGACACAACGGCTTTTTTATGTATGAGTTTGTTATATGATAATTCCAAAATTCGAATTTATGTAATGTCATCATGCATACATTGCTTTAAGGCTTAGCTCATTGCTGGGTGGTCGTTTCATTTATGTCGAATCTGTGTTTGGAAGTTAGTTGATTGGTTGTTTTAATGTGCTTGATGTTTGTCAGTTGATCTGTTTGTAATTTTTTTTTTTCAGTTTGCAAACAATGGCGTTTTCTCATAAGCTTGGTAATCTTCTGAAGAAGGCCACAAGTTCAAGTCCATCTCTCTTTCAATCAATCAGATGCATGTCATCATCAAAGCTATTTGTTGGAGGTTCTGCCCTATTTTGGATATATCTGCATATGTCCTTGTCTGCTTGAAAAGTAACTTTTGTTTATTGCTTTTAATATCCTGATACATGCAAAATATTTGTTTCAGGGCTTTCATATAGCACTGATGATCACAGTCTTAGGGAAGAATTTGCAAATTATGGAACAATTGTTGAAGGTATTTCATCCCCATTTTTTGGCTGCACTCGTGTTGGTGCTACCCTTCAGCTGCCTGATATGCTTTATCCTGTTCAGCTAAGATTATCATGGACCGTGAGACTGGAAGGTCTAGAGGTTTTGGCTTTGTAACTTATACCTCATCTGAGGAGGCTTCAGCTGCCATCACAGCCATGGACGGAAAGGTTAGTACATATTTATCCTAGGTTGCACCTGATCAAATTGTAAATTAATGTATGCCCTGATTCTTCCCACCTTTTTAGAAACAGAAAGCTATGGCATATTTAGAGTTGTTATGTTTTGTTGATGTTTGGAAAGTTGCAGTATCTTTCATATTCTGGAAGCCATAATTGTGTTTACCAAAACACTGAAGTGACTAGGTATATAAATTATAAATAATCATGGCAAGCTTATTCATAAGGCAATGTTAATAGTGAATACCAATAAGTTGGAACAGTTCTCAGGGGATAATGTTATTTCATCAGGGCAGCCCAGTGTACGTAGCTCCCAGTTGCGCAATGTCTAGGGAAGGGTCTGGCCACTTTAGATCCATGCATTACTTCAAGAGGCTGTTTTCAGGACTTGAACCCATGACCTCATGGTCACAACGCAACAGCTTTACCGCTGTGCCAGGGCCCCCTTCTTTATTGTTGTTATTTCATTAATTTTGAAAATATCATGGCTTTGTCAAATGTGAGAAATGTGTCATCATGATTATGCTGGTCTTTGGTGCAATTGCGTTTTGATCACAGATTCTGATGTTAATTGTGAAACAGACCTTGAATTCCAAATTGTGTTTTAGCCATAAGTCCTTTTAGTGCCACTTAAGGGTGTTAAATTTGTTGCACAAAGGCAAAATTTTCCTTTGTGATTTCACCACAGTTTTGATGCTAGACAATATATGTTCCTAACATTAGTTCAACACTAAAATGTGTACAAACACAATGTGTGCCATCAAAACTATGTTAAAATCACAGAGGGTAAATTTATCTTTGCAGAGCAAAGTTAACATCATTAATGGCACTAAATGGACTTCGGCTAAAACACATCAATTGAAATTCAGTGTCCTTTTCACCATTTGCCTCTGAATCTGCGTGCCAAAATGCTACTGTCCCTTTATCTGATAGTTGATTACATACAAATAACACATTTTGTTTAAGCTTTTAGAGGAGGATCAATTGGATGAAGCCTAACATGGGTTTAATTATCTACTGTGATATATTGAAAATTCACTTTACCTTATGAAACACAATTTGATATCTTTGTATTTCCCAAAAAAAAAAATCGTCTTGTATGCAGTGTTATCCAACAATTGGCCTCTTTTTGCTTTTAATTCTCAGGATCTCCATGGGCGGAATATACGGGTTAACCATGCCAATGAGAGGACAGGCGGCTTTCGGAGTGGCGGTGGTGGTTTTGGAAGTGGTGGCTATGGCAGTGGTGGTGGTGGTTATGGCAGCGGCGGAGGGAGTTATGGTGGAGGTTATGGCAGTGGCAGCGGTGATGGATACAGTAGCAACTATGGCATCAGGGGCGACGGTGGTTATGGAGGTGGTGGTGGTGATTACGGTGTCGCAGGTGGAGCTGGAGGGAGTTTTGCTGCTGGAGGCAGTGGCAATTTCGCTGGCAGCAACATCAGCTCTGACAGTGGTTTTGGTGGAAATCCTTCTGGCGGCTTCGCAGCTGGTGGTGGTTCAGCTGGCAGTGACGAATTCTCTACCAGTGCCCCTGGTGACAACTTTGACTGCGGCAAGAATGACAACATCATGGGTGATCTCTTCAAGGATGATGAGCCAGACAGCTATGCCAACAAGAGGGGCTAGAGAATCCCTGTCGACCTCCTATATGTCAATGGAACCTCGTGAAAAGTGAATGATCCTCCTGATCAGATTCCAGAACGCTTTGTAGTGATGTTATTTACATCTAGTAGGTGCCTGTCAACCTAATAACGTAAGGGGACCTATTTGTTAAGATGACCATGGAACTATCAAAGAGTGCTTCTGTCTTGGCTATTATGCGTGTGCTCTCTGATGAAACAAGGGCATATGTTCCTGTGGCTTTGCGGTCATACCATGTTTTCACTGTGTTCAAATCACATTTCTTGAGATGTTTGCACCATGTTTTGCGGTCATACCATGATGACGGAGCTTCTCCTGTTCTTTTCTTGACCTGAGAGGTCCCCAAATTTTTGGATCTGAACTGCGAAGAATAAAATCTGTTAGGAATAGTACTCTTTTGTTTTGAATCCTGAAACTTGTTTTCTTGATGAATTTACTTTGCACTTCGCAATATGTACCATGCTTATTTAAAACAGATCTTGTAAAGATTCAATACTTTGTTTCTTCAACCCAACTTCAAACCAAGTCAGAAGATTGTAACAGATGGAAACATTTGAAAATGTAAAATGAAGATAAAAGTCACCGATGTGTTTTGAGTTCCAATTGAATTTCAGTCTCAATGGGTGCTACCATGCTAGAGGTGCAAAAAGTTCTTATAATTGTTTATTTGGGCTCAAACAAAGAACCACACCCTTTGAAAATTGATTCTGAGAAGAAAAAAAAAAACCAACAATTGTTGGTGGCCGTCTAGAGATACTTTAATTGTTTTTTCAGGAATGATAATCTAAAGGACATGTATTTTGAGTGAAAATCAGCTTGGACATAATTTTACAATTATTAAACTCGGTTTTGGAGTTGAGTTCCTTTAAATTAAAGACGAGCGCTACGTTAGTCGAGAGGACTGTGACCCATCTCCTACTGTAAAACTAGAGGAGCAGCAGGTAGGGGCTGACACAATAAAACCAGACGACGCATGTAAGTGTCAGAATTAATGCCGGTAAACATTATCGGTGCTATCATCAGCTTGTCAAACGAAGAGGGTCTCCGGTGGCCGCGGCGACTTTAGGCTAGCCACACTCTTATACTGTGCAGTATCAAGGAGAATCAGACGGTCAAAAAATTTTAAAAAAAATCTATGACTAGTTTAAGCAGGAAACTGATGAGGAACATACCTTTCTGTTCATGTACTTCTCATGTGTGGTCTTGAGGGTGCAGTTACAGATGTTATGCTGAAGTTCCCAAAGGGCGCACACGCAAATCCGAAGATCTGAGCTTTTATAAGAGGTGCAGCGCTCAAGGGTTGAGTTCTGTGTACAAGACCTTAGGTTAAAGATGAAATCAAATTTTTAGATAGTATAGGAAGGTCTGTTTTCCACACGAACCCATGGATGGCATATCTGGTTAAGTGTCCATCTTGCAAGAAAGACCGCGGAAGCTGAAACCACTGAAGGCAGAAACTTTAGGAAGCCGTATTCGATCAAAGTCAGCTCGACAAGATAATTGGCCAGATGGACTAAAGTAGTATTAGAAGCCTGAAAATTATGTTTTACAGCTTAGTGTTTAGCATAATAACGGAATGAAATGGTTGCAGTGCCAATCTCACATTACTAGTAGCCTGTGCTGCACTGAGGAATCTCCTGACACAAAATAAAGGAAAACAGGATGGACAAGTTAGTGATGGACTGATGAAATAATAACAGCTTTGCTTCTTAAATAGTTGTATTACATATGCGTTCATTGAATCTAACCTGACAAATTGTGTAGGTGTTGGAGCAGATAAATGAAATCCTAGAACATTCAGCACTTGACACTCCATTTCAAGCACCTGATAAATCAGAAGGACATCAGCCCTGATAATTCAATGGCTGTTTGTAGGTGCATTAAAGTAATCATACAAAATTCACATGAAACAAATACCTCAGCTTTTCCGCATGCTTTGTCAGTCATGCGACAAAATTGTTCAACACTAGGAGCACGTCTCTCTCCATATTTTCTGAAAATTAAAATTTCTTATGCCATGGTAGCAGAAACAATACGCATAAAGAAAGTTTCTGAGCCTTTAAGTTTGATTTGCTCTATGGATCAGCCACAAAATAACAGGTTCTTAACCATAACCCTTTCTATGAATCATTCTCATTTCTAATTAAAAGCTTCTCATAACAGAACATTAAAACTTACGAGGCAATGAACATGCTGGTTACTCCAAGAAGTTGTAATTTCCTCCTATGGATAGATTTTTGAGACAAAAATTGATCTATAAGAATTACAGCGAGGTAGAGTGTGTCTGGCACAAGCTTAAATTCATCAGAGACCTGTAAGCATTACAACAATAAAAGCTTCAAAATACGGGAAGTCATGACTGACACAGATTAAAATAAATGACAAACATCATAACGAAAAAAAAGAGGCAGATGCCTAGCATGCAAGTATGAAACCATGAACTAGGGAAATACATGAAGCCTGAATCTTATGCAGAAGCGACAAGTCATTATTTGCATCTCCCGCTCTCACCAAGTTCGTGTTGAAAACAGGTGATGGATCCTGCAGATGTATTATGTAGCATTCACATAATACTATGTGAAGTTGTGCCGTGCAGTTGGATGCCAACAGATGATTTGATATTGGCTCAAAAACAGTCAAAGAATTCATGCATAAACTTAAACAGCATACGGACCGCGACAAGCCAATCGATTAGGATGCCTCGCATGAGCTTATTGATGTCGTGCTGCAAAACCTCCATATAATTTGATTTAGGTCTTCTTATAAGCTGGAGGGTGACACAAGCATAAGATAGAGCACGAATGCATTCAAACCCAAATAAAATGCCAACAATGTGGCATATATGTAAAACAAAGTAATTCATTATTAGTTCTATAACACATGTGAATTGTAACAGATGCCAAAATATTAAACAGTAAGCATGGTTTTACAACACAAGAACATTATGATTCTACATACCTCTGACGCCATTAGGTTTGTATATATCTCTTCAACATAGGATACACACATTTGAGGATTGCCATTGTCTTTGTCAAAATCTGCAATATCTGAAACAGCAGTGTTACCTAGAACAAAAATACAAATTTTTATCCAAAATCAGACATTTATAGAAACATTTTTCAGTCATGGTTTTTGTTGTTTCATAATTCCTTGGCTGTAGAATGACCATCAAGAATACAGCAAGAGAAAAGAAAGGCCATATAGCATAATAGCAACAAGGTGCCATGAGAGGCTAAAAGAGAATTTTCATGGAATCATCTGACATCTCATAAATTTAACTAAGAGAAGTCTAGATCCTCAGTGCTAAGAAAGAACATGATATTTTAAACTAACCAGCCTTTGAGTTAGAAGATTTGGATTGATGCTTGGCATGTCTTGCCTCAAGGATTTCTTCATGACAAGCAGTGCCCCTGTTTCGTTTAATATTCTGTAAGGATGGAGACACATGTTTTCCAAGCAGACCAGTGGGGTTCTTTTTATGTACCATAAGATCAGCCTTATATGTTTCATCGGCATTTTTAGAGTCATCGACAAATGAACTTCCACGAGCATCAAGAAGTGGCTTAGACACCTTTGCATGCCACTCGTTTATGTCCAGAGACCGTCCAAACTTTTGGGAGAGCTTCAAAAGGAACGAAGGAAAAAACTGTCATTCCACTGACGATGTATGGAGAAAATGACGAGACCAAAGATTTTAGCATAATGTAGTACTCTCTCCGTTCACTTTTACTTGTCATTCTAGGATTCAAAATTTATTCTCAAAAATTGTCATTCTCACTTCCCAATACACCATTATCCTTTCTCGATATATACCTCTATCTCCCTTCTCGTTTCTTATATATCTTTCTTTTTTCACTTCTCATTAATTCCCGTGCCTAAAGCTAGAATGACAAAGTAAACTCAAATAGAGGGAGTATTTTTGCAACATCTTAATACCTGCAACTTCGTCAGTACAGCACAATTTGTAGATGTGTTACCACAGCATAAGTTGCTTACGTCCTTGAGAACTCTGCGGATTTTGGGCAAAGGTGTGGAAATAGCAGCATCTGCACTAGTATTCTCATCCACTGCCCCTCTTTTTCTCTGACCTTTCGCCATCTGTTTTAACTCAGTATTCGAAGGCAGTGGTTCAGAAGGAGCCACTGCAGACTTTGCACGATTCACAGCCGCTTGTGACCGTGTGATTGGCCCAGAAGGTGGTTCATAATCCATAACATGTTTCCCCTTTCTAGCAGCCATGCAGGCCTAGATTTGGCAAAGAAAAAAAATTAATGGATTAGGAGCAATAAACAAAGGCAATCGAGGCGCAAAACAGAAAACATTGTTGAAACGAACAAGTTAATTACAGTAAGCAGTAGGCATAACGCAACATTATGACCTAACAAGTGCAATTGCAAGGCATAACAAAAGAAAACACGTTTTTGAGCCATATCATATCAACGAACCAAAAACATAACAGAAACCCATAGACTATAAGATTTCACGAACAGAGACGCCCTGACCTACCATTATTATTTTTTTCAGAAAACGTAAGCGGGGATGCTAATAAACCTAGGAGGAAATCAGATCACTAGACCTTTTGTATTCCTACCGTATGAAAAAAAAGAACTTATATACGATGAACAGCCCTGTTAATTAGGAAACAGAAAGGGAGCAAACCCCACATTTCAGGGGGCGCGTTTAACGACCGATTGGAAAATGCGCTGGCGCGCAGTTCACGGGATCTTCGCGGAGCCGCGCTGACCAGGATTCTGATCTGGATAAAACTAATCCGATCCGATTCCACCCCAAGAAAACGAGTTGTTATTTGATACTTACCCGCGAAACGAAAGCCGCGATCGACCGTTCGGTCGGTCGGTGAGTCCGAGAGGAGCACCGGCGCCAGGACGCCTAGGAGTCTAGTAGGGCCGGAGGGCTGGCGGCGTTGCGGCCGACCGACGGGAGGACATCGGCGGTGATGGGGGTGGGGGAGGGGGAGGGGAGGCGGACGACCGGGCTGTGGAGTGAAGTCACTCGACGGGGTTATATGGTTGGGCGGGCTGGGGCGGCGATTTGAAAGTTGATGGCCTGCGGCTCCACTAGAAACTTGGAATTATGCCATGATAGTAGGTGCTTCGCTAGAATACACATTGAGAAATGGTCTTCGTCAAAATGCACATAAAAAAGTGAATTTGTTGTCGAAATGCCCACTGGGCTTTTTTTTTTTTGACAGAAATACCCCGACGCCGTCGCCCGCCATGGCCGTCCCCAACCCTCTCCCGCCACCTCCCGCCATGGCCACCCCCAGCCAGGTTTCAAAAACCGTTTGAGCCGCGGAAACCGCTCGAGAGCGGTTTAACGAAAACCGTGAAAACCGCGAAAACCGTTTTAAAAATCGAACAAATTCAAAAATCAAATTTTTGAGAGAAAACCGAACGGTTTCTACGGTTTAACGAGCGGTTTTTACGGTTTACCGTTTTTGAATTTGAAATCAAATCAGTTTGAGCGGTTTTTCAACGGTTTTTGCGGTAAACCGCTCGGTTTGAGCGGTTTTCGAATTTTCAAATTTTTTCAAATTTTCAAATTTTTTTTAAATTTTTAAAACGAAAACCGGTCAATTGTAAAAACCGAACCGCAGC
>BCLF01000038.1:236374-260233 GCA_001602275.1 Zoysia japonica
GGGGGGGGGGGAAAGAAATAGGCAAACCTGAACAGCATCAGCAGCAGCGTAACCAGCAGCCTGGCCACCCATGAACTGGAAACCATTACCAAACCCGCAGAGGAAACCAGCCAGGAGAGCCCACTGCCTGCCGTTCCAGTCGTTAAGGTAGGCTCTGAAGGATGACTTGGGCACGCCAGCCATCGGACGGTAGAGGAACAGGATGTTCAAGCCGACGCCGACGACGAAGCACGCGACGGAGAAGTAGAAGAAAGCGGTGTACACCACCAGGTGCGGCACGCCGTCTTTCAGGGTGTGCCACTGGTCGTTGGTGGCCAGGTTGAACGCCGGGGAGAAGAGGGAGAAGCAGACGCCCGCGAAGAACACGATCCCAAGCCCTATGAAGGTGTTTGATCCAAACACCTGAAAAAATGGACGGTCCAGCAGATCGTTCCAGTGGATTTGCAAACAGCTGCGTTACTCCTTGTGCAAGAATGTTTGAACAAAAACCAAGTGCTGTTTTCATTGGTTTTGATAGCATGTCGGATGACACAGCGACAAGTTACCTTGATTGACCGCCTCTCTTCGAGCTGAATAAGGTACTCTGCAGTTCCTGCTTGAGCTTTATCAGAAGTTTTGGTCGCAGATTCTTCTCCATTCTCCAGGTCCTTGGGAGCATCTGCAATGCGCGAAGTTAGCAAATCGAATCTGCGCAGTCAAGCTTCCTCTGCTGAGAACATACCGGAGCCGAGGGCTTCTTTGTTTGGTTCCACGCTTCCTTTTGTCCTGCAAGATCCATAATTCAGTACAGTTTCTGAAAGTTGGCGAACCCGCAAAGAAGTTTAGGTCAAAAGTTTTTTGTGTTGAAAAAAGTGCAGTGTTAGATCTCACGAGAGATGCTGTGAAACGTAAAAATAAACAAAATTACCCAAGTTTGGTGCCGCTCAGTTTTTTCTCGTTGTCAGCCGAATTGGAGGCATGCACGGCAGAGCCAAGGAGGACAGCAACAAGGAAGCATGCCACTCCAGGGAAAAGAATCTCTGCCCTGTTGATACGGTTGTCTAGGAAGTAGTTCAGCGTTGTACCTGAAAACGCAAGGGAAAGCTCGTATGACCTAATTAAGAAAACAGCTAAGGACATTCTAAGATGATGGAAGAATCAAGTCATTTCTTATTTCTGTACAAATTAGGTTGAAGAAATATGTCCTAGTCGATGTCCATAAACTCCACTTACGTGATGTCCCCTCACACGCCCCATGTACTTAAATTGTACTAGAGCCAAAATTGACTTTGAAGATGCCCTAGAGCTAAAACCGCGACTTGAATTCAGAACTGCTACACGGCTAAAATTCTCAACAAATCAATGGTGACAGAATCACGGAGTCACCGCAGTAACAGGGAAAACTGATACTGCAATGTGATGAAAAAATGAGCTGCAACTCGAATAAACTAGAATACACTTGTACAAGTACAGAGGAGAGGGATCAGCTGGTACCTATCACCACCACCATGCTGGAGCTGATCACCTCAGTCACAGACAGACCCACATAAGCCCAAGCGTACTGGGTGGAGAGGTTCCCAACGCTGAGCGCCACACCTCCTGCCATGGCGAACAGCACAGAAGGCCAGTTGTCCTGCGCCACCACCACCAACCACAAGTTCATCTTCATTCAGAATCAATCGACACACCAAACCAACCGACCGATGATTTATTGATAGGAGGGTAGGATGAGCGGATGACCTGACCGAGCTGCGCGACGAAGTCGGGCATGCCGCGCTTGCTCTCCCCGAGCTGCCCGAACGTGAGCGCGATGAGCACCGCGGCGAGGAAGTTGGTGACGGAGTAGTCCAGGTACGTGTGCTGCGGCAGCCGGCCCCGGCGCTCCAGCAGCGTGAGCACGGCCGGCCAGGTGCCCAGGAACAGCAGCGACGCCAGCATGATGGCGATCGCGCCGCCCTTGTCCTCGATCACGAACATTCTAAGAATCTACCTGTAGCAGGGAGGGACAGAGCAGGTGATCGTCACAATCGAACTCTGCAAGACTTGACGGCACGGCAGCAGAGAAGAAGAAGAAGAAGAAGCCAGAGCGAGCCCGGTCCATGGATCGCCATTGGCCACCGCTATATAGTACTCCCGCGCGCGGCTAGCAGCGCCACCTCACTCCCGGCGACCATCTCCACCTCCTCCTCCTCCCACCAGTCCACCACCACCAGCACCGGTTCCTCCCCGGAAGTCCAAGCTGATCCGCACGAGTTTGACTTCGCGCGATCTGCGCCGGCGCTTTCCCATGTGGGGGTCAGTCAAATCAGGGGATTTCATTTCTGACTTTTTTTATTCGAATCCAATCAGCGATCAGAATAAGAAGTGATTAAACGGTCCAAGGAAGCAAGCATCAGGGAAGGAAGTGGTCGCGCTGTTAGAGTTGTGCACTCACCGGTCACTCGGGAGACGAATGAGCGACGACGAAATCCGGATCGGATTCGTAATGGCTGCCGCCATCCGTGGAAAAGAGTGGGTATCGCGACGTTGGATTGTTTGCGCGTCGCTTTCTCTCCCGGAAAAATGTTCCCTTTTTTTTTATTAACAAACAAACAAGGCGATCTAAGAACGGAGGTGTTTCCTCACACGCTGCCGCCGGCACGGCGACGGCGAGCTCCTCGTTGGCGGCGGGAAACGTTCACCTCCCGCGCAGGCAGCCACTCCTCTCGAATATACCAGTCCCACACGATTCGAATCGAATCGAACCGTCCCGGATCGAGCTTTGATAAACCCGTTCCCAACATCCAACGACGACGATGACCACGACAAAATATCCCGAACGCACGATGGAACCGAGAGCACCTCCGGAACCAGCCAGCAGCGGCCGCCGGAATTTCCTCACAGATCGGGATACAACTAACTAGGAAAGAAACCGGACAGAGCAGCAGAGGAAGATGCTGGAGATACCTGACCTGAGAGACGCAGCGGCACCAAGAATCGACCCCTCCTCCTCCGGCGATAGGTGCCAAGAACCGTCTGTCCCCGGTCTCTCGCCGGCGCGCTCGCCGCCGGCGCCGCTGCTCCGACTGATCCGCGGAGGAGAACGTGAAGACCGGACGAGGTATCTGATGAGTAACCACACTGTGTCACTACGCCCGGTTTAATTAATCAACTCCTGTACTTGAATGTGGAGGTATCATCGCCAAGCACATGCAGGAGTCCAAAGATTCTTTCTCGGTAGTTGGGTACCCTTTGACTCTGGATCTCGGGAGTGGTTGGGCAGATCCCCTCCCCCTTTCCTTCTCAATCAGTCAGCTCTGTAGATTCCCGCGCCGTTCGGACACCACAACGTGTCAACTACTAGTAGTGCTACAGTTCATAAGTGGCTCAATGTGCAAATGGACTTTTAGTAAATAAAAAAATCATGTCTAACACCAATAAAGAAATAAAGAAGGAACAAGTACTCCTCTCTCTCTAAATAAGTGATGTTTTTAACTTTTTCAAATTAACGTTTGACCATTCGTTTTATTAAAATAATTTAGAAAAATTCAAAAATAATCAAGTCAAGCTTAAGGTACATTTAATAATGAATCTTTCATAATAAAATAAATAATATTTTCACAATTTTTTTAATAAGACGAACGGTCAAAAGTAGATATTTAAAAATCTAAAAAGGCACTTATTTTAAGACGGAGGAAGTAATTTTTTATTCCTAATAGATATGTTTTATTTTTCCTCTTGTTAAATAAATATTTATGTCTCACTCTAAAAAAATATTTTATATGTTATGTACCACTTTTGATTACACCCTTCGGTTTTAAATTATTGACACTGTTGACTTCTAACATCAATTTTGACCAATAGTCTTATTCAAAAAATTTGTTCAAATGTGTAAAATTTTGTTATTATTTGATTTATCATTAGTAAAATTTAAATCACGACTGATAATTTTACACATTGAAATAATTTTTTTGAATAATATGAATGATCAAAGTTGATGTTAAAAATAAACGGTGTCAATAATTTAAAACTGGAGGGAGTACATTGTTATGCACTTCGCCCCGTTTGTTCTTACCACACTCCTACCCTACGCATCGGTCTGTGTGCCACAAGGCTTCGTATAGTTTGTCCAGGTGATTTTCTATTGTTTATACAAATATTTTCACGAAGAGTATGACTGAATCATACTAGTTCAATTACTTTATGGGTGAGCCGTTTCCTGCTTCCGATTGATTGGGTTGGATGTTAGCTGGAGTTAACAGTTCTACAGTTTTTTAGTCTAGGTTGAACTAAGCTGTTGATATTTTTTCTTTTTGAGGTTGGAACTAAATTGTTTCTTAATTTGAAGTCACTAGTCGACGTTCTGACCACCGGCACAGTACAAAATACGATCGAGGAGGTGGTGTGCCTCCGTTGACATCGTCATCACTCGTCACGCTCGTGCGGGGGCATGGCGCGTCGCGTCACACATCGCGTCGGATACTGTAGTGTCAGTCCGGTACTGTAGCGTCAGTCACAGTGTCGTCGGGTCTTGTTTGTAGACTTTCACGGCCCGCTCATATCGCGGAGGATTAGGCCTGTCCCGTCGGGACGGCTGGCGGTGGGCCGCCGAAATAAATATGATACAAATGCCGCACCTACCCCAGGGGTTGGCCACCGGGGGTCGGCTTTCGGAGGTCGGCCTCATCGTACGTCTTAGCGCTGGATGCGGCTAAGACTTAGCTTTCGTAGAACGTTGCCCTGGGGGTCGGACCACACGTTCGTGCTCCGTCGTTCGACCCCGAAACCCCTCGGAGTTTTGGCCCACGTATACGAGTATGGGTCGGCGAGTACCCGAGGTACATAATTCTGACAGTAGCACCCGGGCCTAGTGCCGTTTGCGACCTCCGTTGGAGCGGTGCTAGGCTGATCACAGAGAGCTCGATGCTCTGATCCTACGGGATTGGTCCGTGGGATCGGTCACGGGCTAGATCGTTGTGGCGTCCATTGTTCGTTGATCGTTGATCGTAGGGGTGCGCGCGAGTGCACCCTACGGCCCTAGCCCCCGAGCCCGGGGGCGATCCGGAGGGCTGACCGTGGGCTTAACCGCCATTCGCCGTTTTGACTGTCGGGGTCAAGCCGAGGTCGCTCTCGGTCTTTTGTTCGGCAAGACGCCTAAGACGGGCCAGTTCGATCCGGCCTCTGCCCATGATCAGCATCGCGCTTTGGCCGAGGGCCATGATCAGCGCCCGAATGTTTGGATCGATCAAATGGCCTCGGCTGTCGACTCGCCGACCGTGGGAAGCCTCGTTCGCGTGCTTCTCCTTATTCGGACTCCTTGTAACGGTCACGGGGATCGGGCGGCCCTCGCGCCTCCACGTGGAGGGTGATCGGGCCGTCCGAGAATCGCAACCGTCGGTCGATCCGAGTGGTCGGTTTGAATTCGAACGGACGGCATCGGGGGCGCGGCGGTTCGCGCGTCTGCATCACGTCGTCTGCCAGCCGTGCCCTGGCAACCGTCACGTCAGGGTGACGTTGGCGCCCCAGCCGTGGCGGAAGCGGTGAGGCGCGGCCCGGGCCCACACGTCAACGGGTTGGGTACGAACGGTTTGGGGCGCGCACCCACGACCACGCGGTTACTCCCCACGATCGATCATGGGCGGTGCAGTAACTGCGCGGGCCGTTTGAAAGGAGGGGCGCAGTAACTTCGTTTTCTTACCCAACCTCCTCACTTCGTCTTCAAGCTTCCATCGCACGCGATAGCTCGTCTCCTCTGCCTTCCGCCTTCGCAGCGTCAAGTCCGACGATCGCCGCCGTCCACGTTCGCGTCCTTCCCATGTCTTCGTCTCCATCTTTGCGATGCAGGAGTGGGAGCCTTCGACTGTTGACGACGCCCTGCTCGCGAGGTGGGGCGTCGTAGGGATGCTTCCGCCAAAAGAATCGGTCGGTTGGCTGGGTGGCCACGGCCACACCGTGCCCGCGCCGCCATCAGGGAAGATCATCAGTTTCTTGGCCTACCACGAGCGTGGGCTAGGACTGCCGGTTTCCAGCTTTTTTCGGAGCGTCCTCGACCAATACGGCGCTCGGCTTCATCAGCTCGCGCCGAACGGGGTCCTCCACGCCTCCATCTTCGCAACGTTGTGTGAGACGTACCTGGGCATCTGGCCCAGTCTTCTGTTGTGAAGATACTTCTTTCTCACCAGTCTTCAGACGTCGAAGGAGACCGGGGTCGGGAAGCGCGTCGGCGGTGTTAGCATCATGCTCCGGACCAGGGAGTTCAGGTAGTACATCGAGGTCGACCTGAAGACCTCGCTGATGGGCTGGTGGAAGTCCTGGTTCTACATCGACAACGCCGACCACCAGCTCCCGGCCTTCGAAGACTTGGTGCCCGAGGTGACCGGGTCTTAGAAGTCGAGGCTTTCTGCTGCGGAGGTGGAGACAATCCGACCGCAGCTGGAAGCGATCCGGCGTCTGCGGGATCAAGGCCTAACCGAGATGACGGTCTTCGCCGTCGCCGTGCGGCGTCGGCTCATGCCGCTGCGCCGCCGAGTGCACAGCATGGGCGAGTACGAGGGGCCGGACGACAAGACCTGGGAGGTACGCGGCTGGCAGCTCTCGGACAGGGGCGTTCTCGCCCTAACCGTGACAGTTTTCAAAGACGCAAAGGGCAGCCTCAACTGGGGGCCTCGTCCCCTCGACAAGGATCACCGTCAGCTAGTGAGTGTAGAAACTTCACGTCGTAGCGTTGTTATCACTATATTGTGTTAATCGTTGACCGCTTTCAGGGTCACCGGGGGCCACGGTCGTGACCAAGGCCGAGACTAGCTCCGCCGTTGCGCCGTAGCCGAGAGCCAGGTCCAGTCCCGCGGCAGCGCCGAGGCCGAGGAGGAGGGCCGGCGGGAAGAGGAAGGTGAAGTCCGGGTTTTTGGACTGCTTGTCCAGTGGCTCAGGGCCCGCTGTTTCGGTCATGAAGCCGGCAGTGAGGCCGTCCCGCGCTCTGAGGGTCGAGGGCGGCTCGACGGCGGGCCAGAGCGCGGTCGTTCTGGCGCAGGCAGCGGCAGCGGCCGAACATTCCGACCCCTTCGAGGGTCTTAGCTCCTCGTCTAACGAACAGGAGTAGGAGCAGGGGCCTAACCAGGAGTCAGCGTCGAAGAGGGCGAGGGTTGATCCCTAGGAGACGGTGACCGTCAGCTCTGGGAGCTCGGTCGACTCCCCGCCTCGGGCGGCCGAGGCAGCCGTGACGGAGCCAGCACAGGCGGTGGCGGCCTATCCTCCGAGGGTGAGCCGGCCCCTGCGACGCCCAATCATCAGGATTCAGCGTCGGTCGGCAAGGTAAATCTTCGGTGACTCCCTTTTGCTTTTGCTTTTAGCTTCGACAGTAGCCGAACTCCTTCGTAACTAGGGCTCCGACGTCGGTGGCGATGCCGCGGTTGGCCGCCACTCCGACGACACCGGCGGATGGATCCGCAGCTGGTGGGTCGAGAACCGGCTCTAGCGGCGAGGCCCGGGGCGAGGCGTCGAGGCCCGGGAGCTCGGAGCCGCCGCGCGTGGGGGCCGACGAGGTGGTCGTGCTCCCAGCCCTCGACGCCCAGGCCGGGACTGAAGAGAAGGTGAAGTCCCTGGGGTTGGACACCGTGGGGGCTCGCCAGGAGGCGACGGTCGAGGGCCTAGGCGAAGACACCGCCGCGGCCCAAGACGAAGAGATCGTCCAAGGTCAAGGCGCGGACGCCGAGGCCCTAGATGCGGATATGGGTGTGGACCAAGGCGATCGGACTGTCGAGGTCCACGCCTCCGAGGAGACCGCTGAAGGTGAAGGCAAAAGGACCGCCGGGGCACGAGGCGAAGAAGCTGACGAGGGAGCCGTTCGTGGCTCCCCGACCACCGCCGAGGGTCGGGCGGTGGTCGAAGAAGAGAGGACGGATTCCTCCCCTGCGCCTGACGCCGGAGAGGCCGAGAGGACGAAGGTACCGACGCCAACGGCGCCTCCCGAAGGTGCGGCGGTCCCGGCGTCCTCAGCTGCGCCCCCCGCTGGGCACGGCCCGAGCGATAAAGCTCTCGGCAAGATGCTGAGGACTGCCTATGCGTCGGTTTCTGCGGCGCTGGTTGGTGGTGAGCGGACCGCTAGCGGGGCGCGCGAGCCGACGGCGCCGACCGCTGCTTGGACGATCCTCGAGAGAGGGCGGCCGACGGGTTTAATTACATCATGGACCGGGTAATAAAAGGCATCAATGTAGAAATTATCATTGCACGAATGAGTCCAAGTTTTCGACCCCTTTTCGCTGTTACTTTGCGACTGTTTTTCACGTTCCGTTGGGCGTCAATCAAACGAACAGGTCGAGTGTAGCTCGTAGGGTCGCGTGTCGGGCTCGATACAGCCGTAGAGCGTTATCGGCTCCCGATCGTTGATAGTATAGCCGCGAGGAGACTTCGAACGAAAAACATGCGCAAAGTTTGTTACGTCCGGGGGTCACCCGCGAGCTTGACGCGGGCCGAGGATCCGACCCCGAAGAAACAGAGCGAGGCGCGAGTCAGCGAAAAAACGAGACGCAAAAGGTCAACGGGGAGCGGTGCCTCGGCACAACAAATCGAAAAAAGACGAGCGAGGTCAGACGTTTCGACACTCGGGAGGGCGGAGCAAAGTAGCCCCCGAGTGCGGGGCGTGGGCGGTGCGGCCACGGTTCGCAGCCCAAAAACGATAAGCGCGAGTAAGTTGCGAACTGTTTTCATCAAGTGTAGAACCTTCGGAGGCTCTCGATGTTCCACGCGTTCTCGAGCACTGGATCTTCGGGTGCGGCAGTCTCGTTGAGGACGCATGCTGCTGCCGCAAGGTTCTCAAGTGGAGTGCCAAGGTTGGCGGCCCTCCAGCCACGATCCGCTGGTAAGTGGACCGCCCCCAGGCCTGAGCGGCGTCGCTGGGTCCGGCTATAGCTTTACCGCGAGGCTCGGGGCTGCCATTTCGTCTCGAGTGCGGCCGAGCCTGATCAACGATGTCTACCGTGGGGCGCGGAGACGGGTTGGCGCCCATCGTGTTGCCGGGAGTCGTCGGCTCCCCGCCCTTAGGGGTGTGGAGAGTGAAGCACTCTCTCGATGGGTCGTGCCCCAAAACGACATGGCTCCGCTGGCATCGCGTGGCGCGCTTCCTGCGCGGAGTCTGAAGGCGAAGCTCGCCGCCTTCGTTGGTGATAAAGTTCAGGCTCTCGAAGCAGAATGCCTGTCCAGAGGCGAAGGTGGGGACGCGCCATGACCGGCCATCTTCGGTAATGGCGACCGTGAAATCCCCGAAGCGAAGTTGAGAGACCGAAGTGTTTCCCACAACGGCTAAGAAGGAAGCCATTGAAAAGGCAAAGCGAGCGCACACCAAGAATGACCCCCTTCCTGGCGCGCCAACTGTCGACGTTCTGACCACCGGCACAGTACGAAATACGATCGAGGGGGTGATGTGTCTTCGTATTCGATGTGGCCTAGTCTACGGAAGACTCAATGGATTTTTTTACTTGGTTCGGGCCACCTCGAACGATGTAAGGCCCTACGTTTAGAGAGTGATTTATATCAGTGGGTGAGTACAAAGGGTCGGACTCTCTCTTCGAGAGAGGGTCCGGCGTCCGAGTTGTGTGGTGCCCGATGCACGCGTTCGTGAGGTTGCTCGCAAACGCGAACAGTTGCACGCGAGAGTTCAGGGCCGGAACCCCTCAACTATCGCCCTCTGGACCTCCCTTTATACAGGGCGGTCCGAGGTTACAAAATGGTGGGCCCTATGCGGTTTTACTGTCTCGCTGACAGGTGGGTCCTCCATTGACGTCGTCAGCACTTGTCACGCCCGTGCGGGGGCGTGGCGCGTCGCGTCGCACGTCGCGCCGGGTACTGTAGTGTCAGTCCGTTACTGTAGCGTCAGCCACAGTGTCGTTGGGTGTTGTCTGTAGACTTCCGCGGCTCGCCCACGTCGCGGTAGACTAGGCCCGTCCCGTCGGGACGGCTAGCGGTGGGCCACCGACATAAATGCGACATAAATGCCGCACCTACCCTAAAGATTAGCCATCGGGGGTCAGCCTTCGAAGGTTGGTCTCATCGTACGTCTTAACGCTGGATGCGGCTAAGACTTGACTTTCATAGATCGTTGCTTCAGAGATCGGACCGCGCGTTCGTGCTTCGTCGTTCGACCCCGAAACCCTTCGAGGTCTTGACCCACGTATACGAGTATGGGTCGACGAGTATCCGGGTAGATAATCCTGACAAGTCTCTCCTCCCGTTCCATCTTGTTCTCCGCAGGCGTGTTGAATTCTCAATAATTCTTATTTATTTATGGATCCATCTCGTTATAAAACGAGAATATCCGATAAGAATACACCATGTGTAAGAGTAGGAGGTCGTCAGAGGAGAGGTCACGTCCTGCGTGCATTTGGTCGATGCAGATGCTAGAATATTAAAATATACTCTCTCCGTTTTTTAAATTGATGTACCGTTAACTTTTACAATTAATTTTGACTATTCATCTTATTCAAAAAATTTGCTCGAATATATAAAATTTTAAGTCGTGATTCAAATAACTCTAATGATAAATCAAATTATATCAAAATATATGAAATTTATCAAAAAATTTTAATAAGAAAAATAGTTAAAGTTGAATTTAAAAGTTAACGACGATATCAATTAAAAAACGGAGGGAGTATTTCTTATTTAAAAAAATTAGCGGCAGGGCAGATCTTGCTATCAGTCGTTAAAGCACGTGCCAAATTCAAGCCGCCAAGTCTGACATTTCGTTTAGTAGAACGTCGACGGGCCACTCAGCACAATCGGGATTACAGTAGTTAATTACGGCTTCCGACTAAGACAATTAGAGAGTTACTCGTAATTAATTAGGCGCTATGATTTCTGGTCGTGGGACTGAGTCGTGACAGTTCCCTTGGATCTCCCTGTTCCATCAGTGCAATTTATAAATTCGATAAAATATTTTTACGTAATAATCAGAGTGATATAACCCATTTTGATGATCTTTTCTTTTGTAAACCAGTAACAACTAAGAGATGGAGTATTGATGATGTGAGCATTGGGACACGGTCAACTAAAGAGAATTCATCTTATATCTTATTGAAAAATATAATACGTATAATATATTTTATTATAATTTTCTTTATTATTAGTGATATTTTAAAAAGACTAATAATTTCACACACTTAGACAAATTTTTAAATAAAGTGAATGATTAAAATTAATGTTAGAAGTGAACGATGTCAATATTTTAAAACTGAAGGTTGTATTTTACAATATTTGAAAGTACACCAAAAGTAATATATCCGTTGATGGTTCGAATTTAACAGTTTGATGTCATCAAAATGTTGAACCTTACGTATCCGCATATTGAATCATGATTTTACTGACACTCTGAACGGACAATTGGATGACTAACTTAACTACACTTTTGAATACCGTCGAGGCATTGATTTGGCTGGGCGGTTCAACCCTAATTAAAATTCAAACTAGAGTGCGCAAATGACCCTACGCTGATGAAACCTGAATTTTTTGAAACATTACCTGTTATAATATTTTTTAAAGATGGATCAGTCATGAATTAGTATAATTATTCTTATTCAAGAAAGACTGCTATATTCACTGGATGGATCATGAGCTGTATGTTTGGTCAGTGCTCACATACTGACATACCGTTCAATCTGATTTTGAAGATGTGGTCGAAATCAGGGCTAACTCTGAAAATTTGAGGCTCCACGGTGAAATATAGTGTAGGCCCTAAAATTTAAATATTCACATAACCAAAAATCATTCTCTCTTCGTTATTTAATTGATGTCGCTGTTGACTTTTAAATTCAAAAAAAAATTTAGTAAATTTCATATATTTTACATATTTGAGCAAATTTTTTTGAATAAAACAAATTGTCAAAGTTAATTGTAAAAGTCATCGACGACGTCAATTTAAAAATAGAAGGAGTACTTATTTGTTGTGGAAAACATATACACTCCTAAATCAAAATCACTTTGAAACCATTCAACAGTCTTTATAGATTCGGATTCTAAAAATAGAAAGAAAGCCAAAAAAAAAAAACAGACCTACTTGTCCCTTATTTTTGTGTCATTATTTCATAAAAGCTTGATTTTTTTATTGAACTTAGTCATGTCTAAACAAAACCAGTAATCAATAAAAAGAAGAGCTCTTTTCTCTTTTTCAGCTTGGTCCACAAAGGCCCAGCCCACTATGCTCGGCTGCCACAAGCCCACAACCATTCCTGTTGATATTCCTCACGCGAGACAACACGGAGAAAAGAGAGTGAGAAATAGAAAAAGAGAGAGAGTAGATGTGCGGTGCTCTAGTGATGAATCGGGGATGGAGTGGGGAAAATGATCTATGACCGAGAAAACCCTTTTTTGAGGTTGGAGATGAAGGAGAGAGCTAGAAATGAGGGCCCTAAAAACTATCTATGGACCGAGAATAATAAAGGAGAGAGCTAAAAATGAGGGCCCAAAAACTATCTATGACCGAGAATAACCCATTTTTGAGGTTAGAGGTGAAGGAGAGAGCTAGAAATGGGGGCCTAAGTTTTTAGGGCCCTGTGCTGCCGCCCATTTTACCATTGTCGATCAACGACCCTAGTTAAAATGTCAATACAGTTTTGATGTGCATCTCTGGTCGATATGATAAAAATTGGACCTATGGATCCTTTAAACTATACTCCACTTTTAACAATAAGAACAGTCCATATTTTAACGAGGTGTGACCGCAGAAGTTGTTGGGCTTCTTACAAGAGTTAAGTGTATGGCTGATCCCTAAACTTGTCTAGGATGAGTTCTAGATCTCTAAACACTTAATTTAAAGATCTTGGTCCCTAAACTTGCTAGTGGCTCACTTGTGGCCTAATTCATCCTAAGTAGAATTATATGGCTATTTATTATCTCTTTCACTGCCATAACACAAATATATAAACTTGTCTTTTATATTAGAGTAAATTTCACAAAACTACATATATGTTGTCAATATTATTACAAAACTACATATTTAAGCCATACTTTCATAAAGCTGTACATTTTGTATCTAATTTCTCACAAAACTAAAAGTTTTGTATCTAAATTCACAAAACTATAGATTTTATGTTCAATTTATTACAAACTATAGAACCTATACATATATTGCTAAAACTATTGTAGCAATTTGTAGTTTTCTAAAACTATGGCTTAAATTTGTAGTTTTGTGATAATATAGGTAGAATGCTTGTAGTTTTGTGAAATTTATTCTTTACATTATTATCAAGAGCACAGTAAAGTAAAAAAAATCAGGTCAACCTAAAAATCTGATTTGTTTAGGAAACATTAATTAAGAGCGTTTAAATGTCTTTTTTAATTTTTAACTTGGGCTAAAAGGTTATGAGATCGACTTTGAATTAGATAACATGGTGTCACATCCTAAAAATTAGAGACTACTAAAAGATGTGATTAAAACTCATCAATTGTATCAAAATAATTTGTGTAGCATATGTGGATTTTCTATGTTTTAAAAATTCATTCGTTGCATGTCATCTCATATTGCGGCACCTTGTAGTAAATTGTCATGAGAAATAATTTCACCAAAATTCGTACTTAAATTGAAAAAGTTTAAAAAGATAAAAATTTTCTTGTACGAGCATGGACTTGATAAAAAAATAAACACAAAACCAAGCAGCCATTTACAGAACGTTCACCGACCCAGCCTACCTTCTCTCCTCCCTCTTTCTTCCTTCTCTGTCTCCACCAAAGTCCACCAGCCGCCGCCCAAGCAATGGCCTGCCGCCACCACCATGCCTTGTACTACATACTGCTGTGGAGGAGTCATGGACGCCCAGGATTATTTTTTTTCCATTCCTGCACCTTCCGAAGCAAGCCAAGCACCCAGCATTCTTATCCGTTTCTCCCTCGCTCACTCTCTTCCTTCACCGGTTGGAAAAATATCTGCAAGAACCGCCTTACCAGCCCTTAAAACCGTCCTAAGAAGCCACACGCTCATTCATTTCGCCATTCCACCTCCCCAGCGCAAGAAATTGGCCAAGAATCGAGTGTAATTTTGAAGAAATCGGAGAATCCCCAAATTCCGGCCGCTGCCACCATTGCCGGAAATTGAAGCTCCTCCGGTGAGCTCCGCTTCTATTCCTTGAGTCTAGAGCTTACCTACAGGTCACTGACCCCCTCTGCATACCTTTTGTTCCAAGATTTTGTGGAAATCATGGCTGTCATCACCGTCGCAATCCGTTCTTCACCGACGACTCTCGCCGCCTGCACAGCTCCGGCCATCACCATCCCGACTGAGCCTTAGGTGAGCTTCTGTGCATCACGTAGTTGGATATTCGTGGCCTGAAATTAGTCAGAGTCGCCTGTGCTTTGCGCGCCGCACCGGGCCTCGCCGCACTGCCGCGGCAGTCGCGACGCCGCATCTGCAGTTGCACGCTGCTGGCGAAATGATCACCAGGAGGCAGCTCTCAACCTCGCGCACCCATCCTGCTATGTCCCAGCCGGAGCTAGAGTGGACTTTGCCGCCGGCGAGCTGGACCAGAGCCGCTGCTCTGCTCATGCTTGCCTGTACGAGTTTCCAGCAGGAAAGGAAATGGAATACGTAGGTAGAAAGAGGAAAAGAAGCTCTCGGCAGGCCAGCTGCCCAGCTTTCCTTTAATTAATTAACTACGGTTACCAAATTTGCATCACAGGACTTTAGCTCAATCTACAAATAGATTTTAGAACAAAGTTATTAAAAACCTATACACATATTTAGGCAGTGCTTGATGCAATTAATGGCCTGTAGAGTTGTATTGCATTGAAGCTCCACAGGAGAAGCCCTTAGTCTAAGATCATTGCATTTATAATAGAACATGATACTTTATTAATACAAATAATTTAGACACTATATAGTAGATATGCACCTGAATGCATTTAACACATATTCCATATTTCTACTACATTTTCTAGTGTGGCTAAAATTGTAGAAAAGTTCATGCAGATGTTAATTAGAATTTATTTTTGGACATGATTATGAGTTTTCTTTCAAGCTCTTATGGGAATAAGAATCATTAAAATATTGTAACAGAATTAGGGTCACAATAATAATATTTCACTTTCTTGCAATTAAATATACTGCTCATGCACATACCTATAGGTTTATATGTTTTACATATTATATGCTCTAGTTTTCATTAAAACAAACGGTAGGCATACATCTATGGCTTTAAGGATTGATTTAATCTAGAACTTATATAATAGATATGCACACAAATACACAATCGCTATAATTAAACTTCATGCATTTAGTTCTAATTATTGTTTATATCTACTAAAATAAGAATTTTACACATATCAGCTTTACACTTTAAATTGATTAAACCAATCGAAATAAAGGCGCACATGTTTTCCTTATGAAATAAAAAGAAAAATAAATATAATATGTCTAGGTGAATATGTTCTTTATGAAACTAGGACCTAAATTTGCTTAAACCACGTTCATGCATCATGCATTATTTCAAAATGTGCACCCTTATTCTTATTTGGTTTTTATTCGAATTATTGGATGTTAATGGCAGTGTTTCATTGGATGCTTTATTCGGATTCCTTGGTGTTTCTCAATGTTTGGATTCGACGCGAACGTGAGTGATCGGAAGAAGGACTTCACCTAGTGGAGATCGACAAGTGAAGACTACTATCTATGAGCTAAATTAAAGGTGTGAGGCAAGCACAACCCTTTAATTATTTTTATTCTATATTTACAAATGAAATTAAGTGCCTAAAATGTAGGATAATATGTGCATAATTAACATCACTAAAAATGCTCATTGGGGAAATGGTAGCTACTTCCAATTATTAATTATGTCTACCTTCTTGAGCTATTTAGTATTTCCTTGAAAATATAGGATGGGTACTTTTATGGGCTTAATCCATAGGATCACGATGCGATTTATTCCATCGTGGAAGCATGCTTAGTTACAAGTCTATAATTAAATATAAATATTAATGCAACCTAGTAATCTATTAGTGTAGTTAAATATTGTTTAGAGGAGTAGATGATTAGTGTTGAGTCGGTGATGACGGGTTGTCATGATAGTTAGTTCATGACAATGATGATGTTGACAGTTAGATGGAGATAGGTGGGAATTGAGTTGAGAGACTCGTCACATCACATAAGGACCGGTACATTTGACTCTTGACTTAAACAAATATTGTGCGACTATGGATGTCGGTACGCGCCGACTATGGCCAAGTAGTTAGTTGAAAGCAACCTTGCCTTCTAGAGTAGTCTGCATGTATGGATAATTCACTTAGTGGATGTATCTAGAGGGACCTTCATCACTACGGTGTTGGGCCCAAGGTTTACCGATACAATGGATTGCATCCCCGGGACTTTCACCCAACGTAAGGACTAGCCTCTCGGGTGTTAGATCTAGGTAAACAGGGAATTAATGCTTTTCAGGGAAGGCAAAAGTAGCGGACGACTAGTGAAAAAGCGATATGTGATATCGATGTGCACACTTCATGAGTGCACGGTGCTAGCTACACCACGGACGATCACTCACAGTGCATGGGCACAGCGTACAAACTTTACAGAGTAATAAATCTATTCGAATAGCCGTGCTTGCGGCATCAAGCTCCTTAATGATGGATCTTTGTTTAGAGTAGAATAATAATTGACTCACATTGATCTTGTATATGTTGATTGTGCGTGATTAGATGGAGATTTGTATTCACGGCTTGGTGGTCGTGAATAATTAGGAATTCTTGACATGGAGGTCAAATGCGATTACTACATGTGATCTCATTATGCATCTATTTAATCACTTCAATCTAGTAATTATCATTAACTAATTTTAACCTGTCCAGTGCTCTTTTATGCAAAATTAAAACATATTATCCTATCCTTCTTTGGCCATTCATCTATTATAGTATTGTGAATATTATTAACTTGCATAGCTTGCCTCCGTAAATTTGGCTTTCAGAGATGTCGAAGATTCACGGTGAGGAATAACTTCGGTGTTTCTAGAAGATCAACTTCTAGTCAATTGCCTATGATTGTTCGTGGGACATTCGCGCTGGAGTTTGAAATCCTTATTTGTTTTCCACTGTTTGCCGCTCTAAAGGTATTCTTGTAGGCTTTTGAGCCAATGCTTTTGTAAAGGTTTCTAATTAAATTCATAGTTATATTGTATAGTTGTGATTTCACTGTGGTAATCATATGTACTTGCTACTGATCATAGGACAAGTACAGGAAACACAAGATTTTGGGTAGTTTTACAGACCTGGGATGCAGCACATGGCTGTCATAGAGATATTACCTACGTGAATCAATACTAACTAGTGAGATTTGAACCATGAATAAACCGCTAATTAGAAAGTTTGAAGATCTTTGTATTTGCAAATTAAGAGAGTTCAGTGACCTAGATGAAACCCCGAACAACTGTTTTGCTAGTGAACGTGTCAAGCTCAAGCAGTGCCTTATGAAATTATCAGTCAAGGCCTGCAGTTGGTGTGTGCTATGCTTCTAATATACTCTCTGGTTTTAAATTATTTACACCATTCACCTTTAGCATCAATTTTGATTATTCGTTTTATTCAAAAAAAAATGTTTCAATGTGTAAAATTATTAGTTGTAATTTAAATTTCATTAATGATAAATCAAATAATAATAAAAGTTTACACATTTAATTTTTTTAATAAAACGAATAGTCAAAGTTAATTTTATAAGTCGACGGTGTCAATATTTTAAACCCGAGAGAGTATAGTACATATCATTTAAAAACAAAAAGAAATTCGTATGTATCTCGAGACGTAGACATGTGAGTGAGTACACCGTAACAACTTACTCCTTTCGTTTTTTAATTGATATGGTTGTTGATTTTTAAATTCAACATTGATTATTTATTTTATTTAATTTTTTTAAATGTGTAAAATTTTAAGTTGTGATTCAAATAACTCTAATGATAAATTAAATTATATCAAAATATATAAATTTTATCATTTTTTAATAAGACGAATATTAAAATTAAATTTAAAAATAAACGACGACATCAATTTTAAAAAAAAACATGTATGTACGGACATGCTGCATGCTCCACACGTACGCCGTTTGGGTTGGACTCGTTTCTTGTCTGACAGCCGACAGCAACCGCACTGCACCAAGTACAAATGTCGTCGCTCTAGCCTTGCATCTGCCGCTGGTAGCAAAAGCGATAAGTCCAGGATCGAAATCAGCTCCGGTTTCTCCTCTGCACAAACCTGACGCCCAATCAGAGCGCAGCACATTCGTTCATCACCTGCACCCGTGTCTCGCGCTCCATTGGCTCCTCCTCCTCCTCCTCCCGCCGCCCCGTCTCCAGCGATACTAAGAAGGTCGGGACGCCGGCGTTTGTTGCTAGGCTGCTAGCTCGCTCGCCGATCGATCGACACGCAGCGGCGCGGCGGTCGTCGGTCGGTTGGTCGGTGGAGATCATGCTCGTCGTCGAGGCGAAGGGCGGCGCGATCGCGCTGATGCTGGCGTCGCTGCTGTTCCTGGGCACGTTCCCGGCGGTGCTGACGCTGCTGGAGCGCCGGGGCCGGCTGCCGCAGCACACGTACCTCGACTACTCCGTCGCCAACCTCCTCGCCGCCGTCGTCATCGCGCTGGCGTTCGGGCAGGCCGACTTCTTCACCCAGCTCACGCAGGTCGGTGCTTTGATTCGATTTTGATTTTGGTTTGATTTCTTTCCGTCCCCCGCATATTCTTTCATCAGTTCCTAGTTAGAGTAGTAGCTTATTGGAGCATTGCGATTGCAACTTTGCAAGCACCTACTGTGTGCGGCGGTGGTCGCCATGTCGCTGTCAAAGTATCAATCATCGTGCTAGACTAGACTCCTCCGAATGATACGCAAAGCTTTCAAAATTGTGATCTTGTACACTCAAAAAGGTCATTTCCATTGTGATGGCCGGCAGATCCGTGATAACTGGCCGTCAGTCCTGTTCGCCATGGCCGGCGGCGTCTTCCTCGGCCTGGGGAACCTGATCTCGCAGTACGCGTGGGCGTTCGCCGGCCTCACCGTGACCAACATCATCTGCTCAAGCCTCACCGTTGTTCTAGGTACGCGCTCTGCACGTAGCACTATAGCAGCCCTTGAACAACAACACTATCACTGATGTGCTGCGCCGTGTGCGTGTGATTCGTCCGTGATCGAACGTTAACTTCAACTGATTGCGCAGGAACAACCATGAACTATTTCTTAGATGGCCGGATAAACCGGGCCGAAATCCTCTTCCCCGGCGTCGCGTGCTTCCTCGTCGCCGTCTTCCTCGGCGCCGCCGTCCATGCCTCCAACGCCAAGGACAACGAGAAGAAGCTAAGCGTGTCAGTAACTCAGTGCTCCATTTCTGCGCGCACGCACCACGGAGCAAGAGCAACGCCTCCTATTCTAGTATTTTTTTTTTCTTGAATTTCGGTGCGCGATTTCTTTGCAGGGCGGAGAGCAGAGGCGTCGGTCCCAACAGTGACGATGTCACCGGCAAAAGTCGTACTGCTCATCTCAAATATGAACATGTTACGTTACAGAAACCGTGAAAAGGTAGCATGAGAGGGAACTTACATGTTGTTCTGCAGCGACTACGTTGCTTGATCCAGAGGATCCGAAGAAGAACGGCGTCGCCGCCGGTCACGGGGCGAAAAAACCCGGCACCGCCGAGTTCATCATCGCGGTGGAGAACAGACGCTCGATCAAGGTCATCAAACGCAATAATCAGTCGATAGTTTAAACTCATGTATCAACAACTGGAGCTCAGCTGCATTGCAGAGCACTGACACGTACCGTGACGACGACGGCGCAGGTCTTCGGCTCCGGCAAGCTCCTCGGCCTGGTCCTGATCTTCTTCGCGGGAGTCTGCTTCTCCCTCTTCGCTCCGGCGATCAACATCGCCGTCAACGACCAGTGGCACGCGCTGCGGACGAAGGGCACGCCGCGCCTGGTGGTCTACACCGCCTTCTTCTACTTCTCCCTGTCGTGCTTCGTCCTCGGCGTCGGCCTCAACGTCTGGTTCCTGTACCGGCCGACGGCGGGCGTGCCGGCGTCGACCGTCGGGGCGTACGCGCGGGACTGGAACGGCCGGCACTGGGCTCTCCTCGCAGGCCTGCTCTGCGGGTTCGGGAACGGGTTTCAGTTCATGGCCGGGCAGGCTGCAGGGTACGCGGCTGCTGACGCCGTCCAGGTGCGGTTTCAGAGCTTTCAGCTCACTGCTCACCCTTGGGGTAGAGAGTGACTAGCTAGTGACATATTTCCCTTTATGGTATAGTGATATATCTGTTCCAATTTTTTTTTTCTTGATCAGGCGCTGCCGCTGGTCAGCACGTTCTGGGCGGTCGTCCTCTTCAAGGACTACCGGAAATCGTCGAGGAAGACGTACACGCTGCTCGCGGCCATGCTGACTATGTTCGTCGTCGCTGTCGCGGTTCTCATGGCATCTGCAGGGCACAGGAAGAAGACATGACCTTGTCCAGGCTAATTTGTGTCCTAAGTAATTTAACCGAACTATGTGTCCAAAACACGGATCTAGTATCAATAATTTAAACTATAGATTCGTCAGTTACTTATTCTTACTTCATCGTCATTAGTATATTATATACAGAAAATTTAGTTATTTTCTAAATAACAACATTGAGTACATAGTTGCCTGTAGCGTTAGGACGACTCCGACTGGGAATCGATATTGAATAATGAGCTAAATTTTGTTGTCGCATATATAGCCACTCGCAGGTGACGGCTTCACCTGAATCCCGTTAGTGCGCTGAACCTCTTTAGTTTAAAAAGTTAGCTATGTTTTCAAAATCCACTCTACTTTTGGAAACTTAGTTCATATCTTTGTACCAAAGAGGTTTGTAGGTTAACCTTAGGTGCACCTATTTACACTCCTACTTTAGAAGAGCACCTCTAGTTAGGGAGGTCTTTTATCCCTACTTTGGCCGAGATATTTCTTTAAAACTTTTTTGTGAGTGATGTGGCGCATTTGAGAAAGACCACCTAGTTCTAAACTTTAATCCCTAATAAAGAAAATCTGTCTACAAGATAATATTTATCGGAACTAAAATAGATTACTTATTTCTAAACTTTGTCTCATGATTTCTGCGTGGTTCTAACATGGAACATATTCAAGTCACTAAATAAGGGTGCCTTCTAGTTTAAAACACCAAAATACCCCCTTATGTTGTGGACGTGGCTTGTCATCCCTCGTCTACCTGCGGTCGCACCATGGGGCAGTCAAATACTATTATCTAGCATGATTATGATGGTGACACTGGTTTGAAAAGATAAATTGCACATCATGCTCAAGTAGCACCCATTTTTGTAGTCATAGGGTCGTTTTTGGGATTTTTGAAACTAGATGTCACGCTATAGCAAGTTGAAAACACCGGGGCCCAGTGAGATCTACTGATGGAGGACTAGCTCCCTTGTCCAGAACGGGGTTTCAAAGGAAAACCTTCTCTGGGAAAATTCCATAAACATTCAACAAATTGCTGTACAACTAGTCCATGTGCCTGTGTGCTGTGCTGCGAGTAAAGACAAAGCGATATAATCCCCTCCGATTTGGTACATCTCAACTCATTGCCTCCTGCCACATGTCGCACGCACGTCTGACTTCAGTTGCGGTACAGCAACAGGCATCGACGGAACTAAATTGGCATTAAGCCGCCTCTTCTAGGGTGGGACAAATTGTTGACGGGCCAACTCTGGTTTAGATTTGCAGCTAATGGCTGAAATCCTTTAATTGTATGTTCCTTTGGACCACTACTATTTATCAGAAGTTTAAAAGTCCTCCTCTCCTCATTCGCTGACCTCCTACTGAAGAAAATCTATTTTTTTGAGGCCTTGCAGAGTTCTGCGGAAGCACGACATGCTGCTTGTTGGCCAAGCCACTTGAATCGCCGGATCCTTCAGGCTTTGTTGGGACTGCAGTTGATTCTTGTCTATTTGACTTCAAGACCTCTTCAGCCTTTTCCAGATCACTCTTCCCAGGAAACCTGCCCTTTCAACTTCTTGCTTTGTATACTTGTATTTCGCCTCTAAGCTCACAATTTTTGCAAGCTCATCAGCTATATCAATCTTCAAGTTAGCTGCAGATTGTTGATCAGCTTCAAGCTGATGCTTGGTTTCTTCACTGCCATCAAAGTTGTAGAGCCAGGCAACAGACTCCTCAACACAACACTCATTTGGAACAAGGCCCATTGTTGCTTGATCTGATGAGAAACCCATTGCAACAAGTTTCTGTGCGAGCACCTCACTACAAGAAAAGTGATTTTTAGTTACCGAGGTACTTGGTAACTAAAAGTCTCAAATTGGTCGCTATTAACATATAGTCACCAACTTACCTAGGTGGCATTGTGGTGACTACAGCCTTGTCGCTGTAACTTTTTGGTCACCAACATTTGAAACCTTGGTGACTAAATCTCCCACCATTAGTTACCAACCCTTCCTTGGTGGCTACATGTTCAGTATTAGTAACCAATTGACTAGTGGTCACAAGTCTATTGTGACCAAATATACCTTTGTTGCCACTAACTTATAGCCACCAATGATTCTTCCATGGCTGAATGTCTTTTGTAACCAACACAAAGAAACCTTGGTGGCTAAAAAGGATTACGACAGTAATTGAGATATTGCACTTAATTCCAAATTGTTTTGATTATGCAATTTGGTAAAATGTTAAGCCAGCAATCTAAGACCAAAGGCTTTTGGCCCTGCTTTATAGAAACCAAATAGAACAGAGTACGCTGTCCTCCCAGCAGATTACAATCATTAAGATCAAGTGAAACAACTCCTCTCTAAACCCCCTCACAACAAACTAACTCAGAAGTCCCAAAATTGAACCTACGACAGCGATGTTTTGATAAGAGTACCAACTCACATACTTTTCTTACTTAGGACGACAAAACCACTTATTTTTACTCTTAGCTCTACTGAACTGAAGACACACAAGAAGCAGCAGTTAACAACGTTCTGCAGAAGCTTCAACCAATCCCCATCGGATCTTTCTGTCTTGGTTGCTTTTCCTGAATCTTGTTAGCCTCCACTTCAGACCTTGTTTGACTTCTGTTGAGTGTTCCACCGCTGCATAAAAGATGAGTTGGAAATTATCACTTGTGGAGATTTAATTAATTTATTATTAAAAACCCAGTCATTCCTATTCAACCACAAACACCAGCAGGTTGTTCCAAACACAAAAAGCCAAAATAGATTATGTTTATGCCCAATCTGTTTCAAGAACTGATGTCTAAAATCTGACACACACACAGGACCTCTATCCCACCCCGCACACTCTCTAATCAGACACCACATATATTTGGCCAAGGGACATTGGAATGAAAAGTTAAGCCAGCAATCAAGTATAATATCCAAACATTACAATGTAGGTTATCAATTGTACAAGTAAGCTTACCTATAAGACTTAATGATTCAACATATTGTAGAACATAATCCAATGTGGCGACAATTGTAGTAAAACTATTGATGTATTCAACACTATGACAATAAGCATTTGCCACAACTTTGATCCATGATACTTAATGAGTGGCACTTGTTCTGCATTTCTGTCACTCCTTATACATAGCAGTTAGCACCATAAACACTGAAAGGCTAAGAAATAGCTGCAAACATGGAACACCTACACAAAAATAATATATAATAGGTGCATGATTGATAAATAAATTCCAGTAAAGTATCAATTATGATGTGAATTAGAAAATTGGTAAACCGTTTAAATGAAACTGAAATCTACTATTCCTGTTTGGACACAATAATCATTGCAAAACAATAAGTAGGTTTGCTGATATCCAAACTAGTCAAGTACAGCCAGAGACATGAATAAAATAATGATCTAGTAAAATCTTGTAAAATAACAAGAATTACAATTTTAGTAAAAAAAAAAAAAGAGATTTACCTTCCAATGAACTTTTGA
>BCLF01000038.1:260908-275202 GCA_001602275.1 Zoysia japonica
AATTGCCATTTCCTGTTACTTACAATTTCTGCAAATGGTTAAGAAAAGTAAACTTGAGGGCATTTGATCTAGAGAAGGCAAGCATTTATGACTATCCAATAAAAGATGCTGGTTATCAAGATTCTATGCATCCATGGAATTTTCTCTTTCAAGGTTTATCGATCGGAGATATATATATGTATCCATGAAAAAAATCTAAATCAATAGGACTTATTGAATACTTCTGGAGATTTATGGTTCAAGCCTATCCAATTCAATTATTAAACCAACATGAAAAATAGTTTAGTAAGTCCACAGCATGTTTATGATTTAAAATCTCTACAGTTAACACAAGGGGGCTACACCTGCAAATATAGGATTACTATGCTCAAGAACAAGATCAAATATAGGAGGTGTCTGTCAATGAATGGTTACTACTGAAGTTACAGTGCGCAATAACTTCATGTTGAACAACATTGACCAAGAGTTGTCACAAAAAACTACAAAATAATGGAAAGGAAAAAATAATCAGTAAGCTTGATCAAATTAAAGTAAGGCTAGAACTTGATGAAATTAAAGCTAGTTAATATTTTTTATATAAACCTAACGTTGATGACTGAAATGGGCGAGAATAATGGATATTACAGATGGAATCACAATTTCTCAAGGCGGAATAAATTGCAGGCAGGATAATTATAACTAGGGGTATATATGTGTAAATCAACATGCTTATCTAGCGTGCTTCTAGGATGCACGTGTGTTTTGTAATGTGAAGGCCCAGGTCTTGTTGTATGCTAGTGCTGTACTGGAGGGTTAGTTGGACAAAACACTGGACTGCAAAAAACAGTTTGTTGTGTGAATCACACATGCTTTCTAATACTCTTCTGTACTCTGGTATTACTGGAGTATCGGCGAGAAGTCTAAGGAGAAACAGGAGGTAGCTACGTAAAATTTGGTTTCTAAATACTATATCTCATGAGCTGCTTATGTAGTGTGGTTTGCATCAGACAAGTAGTTCGAATCTAACAAAATTCCCCACTGGAGTGGCAGATCAAATATCTATGCCAAATCATGTATCAAATAAAATATACGTCGCACTCAGAAGTGCATACGAATTGCAGAGGAGACAAATCACAAGGAGCATTCAGATGAGAAATTGCGAAGGGAATAAGGGGAAGATTGAATTCATACTTGGAAACTGGTTTCATACCAATGCCCTGCTCCGGCCACATCGACCTGCACCTCCCAGCCGCTCCGCCCCGTGCCGGCCCGCCGCTCTGCCCCGCTCCCACCGCCACAACGAGCCTCCTGACCGCGGCTCCGCTCGCGTGACGTAGCGCCGCTCAGATCTGGTTGCCCTGTACCGCTCGTGCGCCGCGTGCTCTCGTGCCGCTTCTTCTGGCCGCCGGGCTGACCTGACCCGACGCCGCGCCGCTCTGATGTGACGCCGCGCCCTCTCTGGCCCACGCTCTGGCCGACACCCCGCTGACCCGGCTGCGTTCGCTCTGGTCGACGCCGCTCTGACCCGGCTGCGCGCGCTCTGGTGGACGCCGCTGGCTCTGCTCTGGCCGCCCAGTGCCGCTCGTGGAGGATTTCTCCGGAGTATGTGGAATTTCTCTCCGTGCTGCTCTCTGCGAGTCAAAGGCACAAAAACAGAGCAGCTATTAGGCTGGGCCCTGGTTGCTACAGGCCACTATACTTTTAGTCACCAGGTTAGACTAAATAAGTGGTCACTAATACTAATTTCGTGATTTCAAGTGAGCAGAAATTTCATTGGAGTTTTATTAACCAAATACAAAAGACATTAGTTGCTAAAAGCTATCATTTAGTGACCAAACCAATTGGTAGAAAGACCTGGTTGCTAAATAGTAGTAGTTCATTTCTCCCTTGCAACGCTCATGTGATTCCTGGGTGATTCCTGGGCACGCCTCTTCTTCTGCCTTTGATGTTTCTTCTCATTTTTCTGTCTGATCTTCTGATAGGACACCACACCTTTCATTCCAATTATCGATGGACCAATCATTCGAGCTCGTGTACGTGGGATCAATTATGTTATTCTGCTCAAGGGAAGTCCTCTCGGAAGGTCTCGGACTCTTGAACAACACTAGTTTGTGACGACCACCACGACTTCAAACAAACTCTGATTTTGATGTTTAAGTAATTGTTGGAAAGCTCCTCACGTCTACTTTCCAACGGATCCAACCTCATCTTCATATCATATCGGAGTTAGAGCCAATCGTCATTTAAAAACAGAAGGTGTTGCGTCACCTAAACTTAGACCGTTGGCCCATGTATCAAGTTGAGCCCATTAAAAACGCGTCCTAGAGTTTGAGGGCGATCTCAGCACCCCAGCACCTCTGTGGTCATCTTTTCTCCTATTTAAAGGCCCCAGCCGCCCCCAAAATACTTGGATTTTTTTTTGTTATAGTTTAGCTTTTATACAAACTTCATGATCTTCAGTTGTGTCCAACGATCACATGTTAGACAGCTTTGAGAACCTATATTGTGAGAGATTTTTGGTTTGTCATATCTTGTTTTTGCTTGTTCTTCGATTGGTTGCAGGAATTGATTTTCGTGATCAAGTTGATCTTGCTGTCCAGTATGTTTAATAACCATTCGGAGTTAGTTCTGCGATTGTTAAAACGCACACGATCTATTTGTTTGTAGTCAGATCGTGATAGTCGACTCCACCAAATCGATAGTTATCACCTCACCGAAAAATCAGGCACCTCAAGTCCTATCATCTTCTCACGTTTGTCCATATCACATCTAGGAATAGAGTCCGCAAGAGAAGCAGTGCTGGTTGCCTTTTATTTTGGATCTTCTGACTCACCAGAACAAACTGCCATTATTGGAGGCACAATCGTAGTCCCTATACCATGGGAACTACAAGACTGCTCATCTGTTTCATCTGTGTTCCTGAATTTGTCATTGCCTTGGCTACCCAACAAAGACGTTGATAGTTCCAGTACATGAAACTTTCCAGAGAGGTTGTTAGTACTCTAACAACCTATCCACGCCCTAACATCGTTTTATTTCTTATTCCTTTAGTTCCAACAACCAGAAACAAAATTGAAAAATTAGCATGCTATTTCCATATACTTGACAGTGGTGCTTGTTTCAAGAAAACCTCTAGACAAATCAGTATTGTGTTTAAATTCTTAGCGGTGGGAGCGTAAGGTTAGTTGAGAATAGACAATTTTTTCAGTAATTCAAAAGTACAATCTAGCTAAATGAAAACAAAATGATAAAATAAGAAAAATGAGTCGATCTGCAAGCATAATTTTGCTCACTGTTGTATTCATCTCACTTTGTGGTATTTGTTTCCTTCCAAAAAAAAAAACTTTGTGATATTTGTCAAAATGAAAGGAACATTTGAATAATCCATGTTTTTTGAAAACCATAAGTTGAGTTTTGATGGTGCATCGTGTTGAAAATGCTCCATTTTTCAATTGGAAAGTCCTACTTATGGTGATAAAAAATAAAATGATTGTGTGTATTTTTCACTCAGACAACAAACGTTCATTTGCATTAATTTTTAAGTGTATTTCACACTAAAAGTGTTAATCTTTCAATAAGATAAATATGTCAAACGAAAGCATATCCGTGACTTATTAGTGCCTTTTCTATATTGATGATCCTAACAAAAATAGGAAACATAAAAGATTCCAGTAAACCTGTAACATTTTTAAGTGGGATATGTTGAAAATACAAGCTCACATTAGATGGTTCAAATTAGCCATGACGAAAGGAGGTAAAAGGGCATGCTAACATCAATCTCTCTATTCTACTTGTACTAAATATTCAACTTTTTATTCGAATAAGATGTTTTACCTTCTTCCTGAAGGAATAGAAATCATTGCAACACAGAATTGTAATGTCCAGACCTGCAAGAATAAGTACTCCCTCCGTCCCATTTTATCTGTCACTTTAGCCTCCTCTAATTATCCCAAATTAACTGTCATTCTCACTTCCCAATACACATTTCTCTCTTCCCGATGCACATCTATCTCTATCTCTCTTCTCCTCGTTTTCAGCATATTTCACTTTTCATAATTCCCGTGCCTAAAGCTAAAACGATACTTAAATCAAGACGGAGGTAGTACGTCATAAATAATGCATGGATATTAGCAATTGATAAATAAAATATGTAGTACATAACCACATGCCTTAGAGGATAAAATGTACAAAAGAAAACTTTCAAAACCTTGTAACAGCAGCTTATCTATAACTTTCAAAACCTTGTAACAAAGTGGGTAATTCATATTACAGCATTAAGCTCCTTGTTGATGACAACAATTCTAGCGTCCTGCAATCTCTCTCTCTGGAGCCTGAATGTGCTGTCAGCAACCATGACGTTGTGGTCATCCATGATTTTCATGTTGCAAGTCGGTTCAGGAGGCTGAATAGCAGATAACAAGATGTTTCTTTGACTGGATCTGGATGAGCCTGACCAAGAGATAGTTGGAGGCCTCTAGGAAAAAGTGCACATAAAGCTAGTAAGTGCACCAAGAGATAGTTGAAGCCTGACCAAGAGAAGGAAAAAGTAAAGTCAAGCATTAATTAGCTATTGTAGGATGCTTCCAGTGATTGCTTTATCTCACTGAAATAAATCACTTACCAACTCACAGTGGCTTACCAATGCACTTCCTTCTGGTGCAGTGTGTGTATCACCTCGACTGCAGCTCCGAAGGCAGGCAATACGACAACATCGTCTAATTCGTCTTGGTCAAGAACATTGAAGACCTTAATTCCAGCATCAACAGGAATGATTTATACACTAATACACCCATCTCATCCAATCTCTACATGGCCAATCACATAAATTCAAGTTAGTTTAAATACATGTGCCATCCAGATCTACACGTATATCACACTCAAACAGACCAGATCGAGTAAGAAGATAAAGCCCCTTGTATGGTATTGGTACCTGGAACTGCTTGACCTCAGCGAGCAGTTCCTTGGCGACAAGCGAATGGCTCGGTGAGCACCTTGGTGGCGTCCAGCACTTTCCCGCCGACCTTCTCAGTCATGGCCGTGAGGGGTCCAATGGCCTCCGTGACGAACTCGTTGCAGACCAAAACTGCCGGATCCGACACCGCCAGGATGTCGAGGTCGCTCGCCAGCGCATCCGAGAATGAGGAGTCGGAGGCCTCGGCGGCCTCCTAGAGTGCAACCGCCGCCGTTGCTCCCACGAGCGTGCGTCCATGGCTGAATCAGGCTCCTAGGGTAGTAGGGTGTTGCCCACGAAGGAGTCCACGAAGCCATGCACCGTCGGCTCCGCGTCCAAGTCTTCAGTGAGCACGGCAACCGAAGCACGCAGCAGGGGCGGAGAACGAGGATCAGGATCGGCTGACTTCGCCGCTTTGAAGTGACGCTGTGACTTCGCCCGTAGCGGCCGTTGATTCAATCTGGCGGCTGGAGATGCACGCCGCTGGGCTGAAATATATATGTCACCCTAGGTGAAGAATAAGGAGCCCTTCACCCAGACTCAAACCCCCCTAACCAGGCGAGGCAGCCAACCAGCCCCCAACCGACGCGCCCTGAATATCCCATTTTGGGCCCGCCTTTTTTTGGGTTAAACCCGTTAGCCACACCGTGCCCGTTAGCGGCGGTATAAAATCTTCACAGAACCGACCCGTTTCTTCCTTCCTATTTCTCTCATGCGCACTACCCTCGTTTCCCCAACTGCTCTCTTGTCGTCTTCGCTCATTGCTGCTGTGATTCGAGCGCTCCGTCGTTGTTGCCCTCCCTCACGCGCCATTGCCCTCCGCTTCTCCGGCGTTCGGTTGGTTGTCGTCTACGTTGCCGGCGTTGTCACGCGCGTTGGAGGAGGTGCGGCATTTTCTCGATTTCATCGGTGTGGATGTCGAAGCCCTAGATTTTGTTTGTTCTCGCAGATTTTGGTTCTATAGGTTGTTTCCCGCAGCGTCACAGTATCATTGCTAGAGATTTGGCGGCATCAATGAGGTGTGTGGACGAGGTTCGTTAAACCTTAGGTTTTTTGTGCGCCATTGATTTTTTGTTTCCTCGATCTCATCGCTGATGTTGAAGTGCACTAGTGAGGTTGTTTTTGCGTGTTTGGTTTCTGGAATTTTGTCATGTTTTGTATTTTCGTTACTGTGGTGTTCAGTAATTTGTATTGTTGTCATTGATTGAAATGCGATAATTGATTCAGTAATTTCTAGACTACAAGTGTCTACATAGTATCGAGGGTGAGAACTTCCATTTTTTAAATTGAACTGAAATTTTTGCTTCAGTAATTTTATTTTTTAGTAATTTTCTCATTATTTAATTTTTAGTAATTCATAGTGTTTGTTCAGTAATTTCTCTATTACAGTGTTTCTCAAGCTTTGTTGTTTAGTAATTTAAGTTTATGTTCAGTAATTTCATTTGTGTGTTCTGTAATTTCATTATTATATTCTTAGTAATTTAAATTTATATTCAGTAATTTCATTTCTGTGTTTAGTGATTTCTTTATTATGTTCAGTAATATGTAGTAATGTTTAGTAATCTGTTAGGTCTCAGTACGAAAAAAGAGTAATGGCCGATTCTGGTTCTGATGTGGAGATTCAACCTCATCCTGATCCTGATTCTGTTACACCTCAGATACAAACACGCAGGTAACTCGTTTAGCTTTTAGAAAGTTTAAGGAGTCCCAGGTTGCTGTTTCCTCTATGGTTGTTGATGCTTCTTTTGATAATGATAATGATGATTTTGTCAATCTTTTTTCTAAGAAGTCTGCTTCTCCTTCTGCCGTGAAGAAGAAACAAGCTGTTCATTCTATGGTGAAAAGGAAACGATCTATTCCGTCAGCAAGGATTGATGATGACGTTGATAATGACGATGATAGTGATGATGGTGATGAGGTATAGTTGCTATTAGTATTAGTATGCTATAGTTCATTTTCTAACCCATCTTAGTAATTTCCTTTTCAATTTCAATATCAACCTTTCTTTTTTTGTGTAAGTATTATAATTCCATCTCAGTAATTTCATATTTTGTTCTCCATTGTGGTATATTATGTGTTGTTTATAATTTTTTGATGGAGTAGTGTAATTTTTGTTTTTCTTTTTGGTAGGCTGCTACTGTTGGTACTTATTCAACAATACGTTGTTCGCCTCTTTGTGTTCTTGAAGCCATCAAGGTCATGCTAGAAGCTATGAAGGAAAGAATCTTAGTGCTTGGTTTTTGTGATTTCTTGAATTTCAATATTGATGGCATTAGTGACAGAGCCTAGGCAATGTTTTTAATGGATCATGTTAGAGAGGACCTCTTCGATTTGAGGTGAAGGATAAAATTCTTTCAATTACTTCTAAGGCTGTACACAAAGTTTTTTCTCTTCTTGTTGGTGGAAATACAAATTTGCCATCCTACTCCTACAAACAGAAGAAAGAAGGACTTGTTGAGCTGAGAAGGTTATGTGAGGAGAAAGGGATGAAAGATTTTTTTATCCAGGGTTCTGCGAAGAAGAAATCATTTGATAATTTGAAGTCGAATGCTATTCCAAGATGGGTTGTTGAAAAATTTGCATCCAGGGGGGAAGCTGATGATTGGGCTGTGCAGTGTTTTTTATGCTTGTTTTCAATGCTTTGTTATTCCCCACCAGTAGTTTGTTACTGTCTGCAAATGACTACTTGTTCTGTAAGGACTTGGAGCTGATGAAGGAGATTGATTGGTGCAGTGCTGTGGTTGATGACCTACGGACAAATAAAAAAAATTTGGAAGAAATCTTTTTCTGTCAAGGGCAGATTTAAAACTCTCACAGTTCAAGGTTGCACTGCTTTCTTGATTGTAAGAAACTCTTTTCCAACTTAGTTTTTGTTTGATTGATCTTAATAAATTGCATACTTATTTCTTTATTCTCAGTAATTACTTTATTGTCAGTAATTACTTGTTTATGTCAATGGCAGATTTATTCTCAGTAATTAATTATTTCTTTATTCTCAGTAATTACTTGTTTGTTTATTCTCAGTAATTTCATGTAATTGCAGACCATATTTATTTGTTCTCAGTAATTTTCTCTTCAATTTTTATTCAGGTGTACTATCTTGATAATTTAGCATGTGGTAACATGCTTGATGATTGTTCTACATTGCTTCGATCAAGGTTTTTCAACATGTCATTGATTGATAAAATTTTGAAGGATGATAAGATGAGCCTGAAAGGCAAATGTGTTGCTTATGGTTCCTTACCTGTAAGTGTTTTTATGATTTTTCTTTTTGTGTTTTGTATTTCTAAATGCAATCGTATTATATCTGTCATTGTTCTTTGCTTTTTAGTTGAGAGATAAATCTAGAACATGATTTGAGGATGTACATGGTGATGAACAGAATGTTGGAACGGAGGATGTACATGAAGCTGCTCCATCCGTTGCTGTTTGTGCTAGGGGCGGTTTGAGGAAGCCTGCTATTGAAACTTTCAGTGTTAGGTCTAAGTGCAACATTGGAAAGGGAGCTTCTCAGACTTCTAAGAATAAGCCTCTTCTTAAAAGCATTCTTCGTCTGCGCCCATTGTTTGGTAGTGCTTTAGAATCAGTTTCAGATGATGGGCACAAGCAAACATTTGACAATGTTTTGAAGACATATGACAAGATAGTTTCTAGGGCATCGAAGATGATAAATTCTGCAGTGCAATGTATTCAAGATGCTCAAAACAATCTTGTTACTGAAATTACTCAACTATTGAAAGAAGTTTCATCCTCTCCTAAGGCATGTAGTGAGAAGAAGCGACGCTCATCTGTAAGTAATATTGAGTAAATTTTTGTCTTGTTTTAGTAACTCCATACTATTTGTTTATACAAATATTTTTTTGACCTTATTACTTTCTCTGATTGGTGTTTTTATATTTGTAAAGGCTAAGGAACCATTTGGAGGCCGCAAGAGGAGGAAGAAGAACAAGGATTCGGTAACACCCTTTTTTTGTAGTTTTCAATTCAACTATTAGCATTATTTTGTATGACAAAATATTCTTTATGTTTGTAAAAATATTTCAGGAACGCACTGCTGCTGCACCGACACCATCTCCTATTCCATCTCCATCTCCATCTCTCTCACCTGTCAAAGATCTATCCCCTATTACATCTCCATCTCCATCTCCATCTCCATCTCCACCTCCAGCTGTACAAGATCCATCCCCTGTTCTATCTCCATCTCCTTCTTCACCTCCACCTGTCCAAGATCCGTCCTCTATTGTATCTCCATCTTCCTCGCCTTATCGAGTTCCATCCCCATCTTCCTCTCCTCTCCGTGCTCTGCCTCCACCTCCCTCAGTGTTGCTTCTACCTGCACCTCCCTCACTTTTGCCTCTACCTGCACCTAGCTCATTATTGCCTGATGTGGCACCATCTACTGTGATCGAAGAGAGGATTGATGATGATGCTTCCAGAGAAGAACATGCAAGTAAGGTAAAGTTTCAAACTTCTTTTACTTCAGTAATTTTATTGTTTGGTAATTTTTATTTTTTATATTGTGTGTTTTTGTCGGCTTGGAATGGGAACTATTGATGATGATGTTATTTTATCTTGTGGAAAATCTGTGTCCCAATCATTTGGTGTTGTGGAGAAAAAGTTTGATTTCTATAGTTGGAAAAATATTAGCAATATCCCCAAAGATTTAGATGATGATCCAACTCAGAAGCAACTACGCGATGAATCTGCAGAAGCAGAGACTCAGGTTTCGGTAATTATCTTTTCTACTCAGTAAATATTTTTTTTATTTGTTATTGTTGCTTTGTATATTTTGTATACATTATTTCTTTTTTGTTTATCAGTAGACTAAAAAGGCCAGTGCAACTGCTGTCCTAGTCACAGTCGTTTGGGATCCGACAGGGTGATTTTGATAGTCAGACATGGCATGCTACTGCCAGTGTTATGCGAGAGTTGAAAGAGGATAAATCTAACCCAGATGACACTCAGGTTTCAGTAGTTACTTTAGTTTATTCAGTAAGTAGTTATTTGTTGCCTGTTATGTAATTGTCTATAGCTTTGAGGTTTTAATAATTTTATTCAGTAAATTCTGTCTCATTGTTTCAGTAATTTTATAGATATTTCAGTAGTTTTATCCGCGAGGTGGCTTTTCAGTAACTTCAGATCCTTAATTTTTAGTAATTGTTTGTAGCGTCATGGTCGTGGTTGTGGTCGTGCTGCCACACAGAAGAAAAAAGATGTATGTATTGTCCACTTTTTTTGTTTCATATATTTCTTCAGCAAATATTTTTTCAGTAGTCATGTATTTTATTATCGTAGTAGTGTATGTTTATATTGACATTTTTGGTTTGTAGTCTGAACAAGCTGTTGGAGATCAAGAAAAAGTGGTTACACCTGATCGACGCATTACTCGATCAAAGAAAACCGACAGCATGTCACTGAAATAATTGCAAAGCAATCAGACTAGAAAAATTCGAAAGGAGAAGAAAAAGAAAAAGAAGGATGTTGATTTAAAAGATGAGTTGTGGGAGATTGCAAGTTTCGATGATTTTACCCTCCTTGATTGTCTAGCTGTTAAACCGAGATATTTCAAATGTTATCAAGAACTGAGATCCCCTTCTGGTTTTCATTCAAATCCTTTTGAAAATAGAACGTGACGTCATCCAGTCTCAAATCTCAATAAATTGTTAATCTTTAGAAATGATTTGTTCAAAGACCAGTATGAAGACACCTTTAAAATGTAAGTGTATTTTTTATAGAACAATATTCATGCATGATTTGTTCACTATATTGTGTTATGTTCTTATAACATTTTACCTGATTATTTCTTTTGCTAAACATTTTAGGCAATGTTTTTTGAAATTCTGTGAGAAAATGCCCACACCTTTTCTGTTCAGCACTTATAAATTCAGTGGAAGCAGCATTTTTCGCTCCTTTGGCGATAATGAAATAGCTGAGAACAACATTTTTGATTGTTTTTCCTTGTGCTTGATGTCAGATGATACAGAATATAGGGCTGCTGCTACTGGCTTCAGGATAATTCTCCTATCACAAATAGTGGTGAGAATATCTTTTTTCAACTTTGCTTCAGTAATTTCCTTGTTTAGTAATTTTTAGAATGGTTTTATTTACTATGATGTGCCTGTATCATTGCTTTTAGTAACATTGGTTTTAGTAATTTCCATTTGTTCAGTAACTTCTATTCAGTAATTTCCATTTTTCAGTAACTTTGCTTTAGTAATTTTCATTTGTTCAGTAAGTTTGATTCAATGATTTTCATTTTTTTAGTAAGTTTTCTTTAGTAATTTCAATTTGTTCAGTAAATTTGATTCAGTAATTTCCAGTTGTTCAGTAACTTTTTATAATTGGTGTGCATGGTTCAATTATTGTTGAGGGCTCTTTTGATCCTGATTGCCTAATTGGTTACGTGCAACAACGGTACATTGTTGATGAAGTGATAAATGCCACTGTTGTAAGTTATTTTTCTTACTCCTTTGTAATATAATATATAATTTAGTGTTATTTTCTTACTTTTTTGTTTCTCTGTCATGCCTAATTTGATCTACTTTATATTCTCTTATTTTTACAGGTGTTTGTACTTGTACAGAATGGCACTCATTAGGTTGTGTACTGCATCAACACTCTCTATGATCAAATTAATATATTGGACTCTCTATCATGGGGACAGGAGTCTGACAAGCACATGTATCATGCCAAGTTTTGTGAACGTTTACGATCTCAGATGAATACTCTTTTGGAGAGGTTCACAGATTCCAAGTTTCTAGACATCAACGAGTGGACTATGCCATATGTTCCTCTGGCTTATCAAAACATTGGTAATGATTGTGCATTCTTCTGCTTGAAGTTTATTGAACATTATGATCCTCAAGTTCGTGGACTTGATGCTGTTGTTGAAACAGTTAAGTGTTCTTATTTCATCTAAGTTGACTCTTTTTTTAACATGTTCTGTTGTTATTAATTTATTACCATTTGTGCGGAGCCGGGGCTGCGAGTATGGGGCAGAATACCTGCACTACCTCAAGTTCTACAAGTTGAATGAAGCTCCAAGGCCCTTTGCAAAGGACATTGAGGAGTATTCTTCAAGTTGCAAGGGAGGAGATTCTCAAGACTAGGATTCTTTAGAATCAGTTGCGCAAATGAAAACATTATGTGTACTTTGTCTTTCGTGTGTAGGAGAATCTTTTGTCTTTGGTTTCATAAACATTATGTGTACTGAATGCAATGTAGTAAGTTCCATAAACTTATGTGATGTTCAGTAATTTTATGACAATGTTAAGTAACTTTCTGTATGTAATGTGGGTTTATTCCAGTAATGTGTGTTTGTAAATGATGTTCAATAATTTTTTTGACAATTTTAAGTAACTTTCTGATTGTAATGTGGCTTTATTCCAGTAATGTGTGTTTGTAAATGATGGCTTTATTTCAGTATTTTCACAATGTGTCAGCCATTCTGAAACGAAGCACTTTAATTACCTAAGGTTCAGTAATTTTTCCTAAGGTTCGCTACTGTTCAGTAATTTTTTCCTAAGGTTCGGTAATGTTCAGTAATTTTGTAGCTGTTGTTCACAATGTGGCAGCCATTTTTAATCGAAGCACTTTAATATTTTACGCACGTAATTGAAAAGATTAACTACGAAATATAGAAGAGTAGCTGTACTGTTTTATATTTAGGTTCAGTAATTTCTCAATAGACGCTCAGTAATTTTTCATGGGCATAAGTTAAATAGCGGACTCAAAGGAAATCAACCAATAAGTAACTTTGTTGTAAATATCAATTACATGTCTATGTTCAATAATTCACACTCTATGTTTTGTAATGTGTTGTTTTTATTACAATATGTCACGTATTCAGTAATTTCCTATAACCTTCAGTAATATCTGTATCAGCACCTTGGTTTGCATAAATGTCTGTACAAATTACGTGCATCGAAGAGTAACAATTTCATCACACGTCAAATAGTGATTCATTATCATCAAATTCTCCACATTCTTCGCTTGTTGATGCCCCGTCAAAAATATATTCGACATTACGTAATGTTCTTGTTCCAACGGTACCTCCACCACGTCCAGTCTTCAAAGAACTTTTAGTCCTGCTCAGTAAATGTTCACAGTAATGCAGAAATTTGTTTCAGTAAACATTGAACCGTAATTGTTTTTCTCTTTCAGCAGTTTTTTAAGTAAACATTGAATGAATGATGTTGGTATAGACTTACAATGGTTCCTTTGTGTCAATCTCATGATTAAGTTGATCATCTTTCGGCCCTTCTCCATACTCATTGCTTCTCTTGTTTGCTATTCCAAGACCACTTCTCTTTAGCCTTCCTCTTTGTCTTTTAGTGACACCTCTTGCAGCCTTCATTTGAGCTCTGTCACAAGTGGCTGCGTTGTGCCCTATGTCAAACAGACCACATTTGCCGCACGTTCTTCCCTTTTTTCTTTTGTCACGTGGAAAATGAGGTTGAGTAATTCCTTCTATTTCTATCCCTTTCTTTCTGCAGCCTTTTGTGGTTGACACTGGTGGTGCAGATGCTGATACATTTGCTTCTTCATGTTCAGTATTTTTTGCATTGCTGACCTATATATGATGGTATTGCATCTAATACTGCAATTGCATATATGATTATAGCTTTTGCCTTGTCTATTACCTGTTCAGTAATGCTTCTATTACAATACAGTTCAGTAATAAGAACTTAGTAATTTTCAAAAGAGTTTCAAATCATTACTTGTGAGGACCTTATGGCAGACCTTTGTAACTTGAAAAGGTCTGAAAGTATGAATGTGGTTTGATGAGCTTTTGTGTCACCATCTGGCCCGAAAAACATCTTATCGTGCCTGTCAAATGATATATCTTGACATGATTGTCGTATATAGTGCTTCAGGATATATCTTAAAGGTATATGCCCCACACAAAGGTGTGTGAACATGCAGACCAAATGGGGGCAAAAAAGCCCTGCTTCATAATCATTTGTTCATAACCAAATGTGCGAAGGAGTCCACGAAGCCGCGCACCATCAGCTTCGTGTCCAAGTCTTCAGTGAGAACGGCAACCGAAGTGGAGTGGTGCCGGCGCGTGGCAGGGGTGGAGAACGAGGATCAGGATCGGCTGACTTCACCGCTTTGGAGTGACGCCGTGACTTCGCCCGTAGCAGTCGTTGATTCAATCTGGCGGCTGGTGATGCACGCCGCTGGGTTGAAATATATATATAGGAAACTGCTATTCTTGACCCAAGGGAAGAATAGCTTATTCTTCATCGGACCCGAACTCAGCCTAGCTCGCGATCCCGCGCTACTCCGCTGCCCAGCTCCAGCGGCGCCCCCGCCGCCTCCGCCGCTGCCCACCGCCGCCGCCACTCGTCGGCGTGATGCT
>BCLF01000038.1:280506-319324 GCA_001602275.1 Zoysia japonica
GGGGGGGGGGGGGGGGGGTGCTGTACATCATGCGTGTCGGGGCGTCAATGCGGTGGCAGCCGCGTCGAAGCGCCGGGGCACGCGGGAGCGGCGGCGGCGTGCTCGGGCGCGGGTCGGGACAGGTGGCGGCGCGGCGTGGGGCTGCGGTGGGGACGACGGTTGTGCAGCAGTGTTGCCGGAGCGCGCGAACGGCGGCGGCGGCGGCGTGTGCTGTCGGGAGGCGCAGGGCGGCGCGCGCACGTCGCCCTGTCTCAAGGTTGAAGATGCAGGCGCGGTGGGCTGGGCCGCGTACTGGGCCGCGCGAGCAAGTGAGAAGGAGGCGGCCCGCTGCAGTGGTGGAGAAAAAAGGAAGAGGCTGCTGGGCTGTGCGGTAATTGGCCGGAAGGAAAGAAAGCGGCCCAACGGCCAGAAATTTGTTTATTTCTTTGAAGGAATTTTAAACAGATTTTTTGAAACTCAAACAAATTCAAAAGAGTTCGTAAAAACAAATCAAGACAAATATAGGAGTCATTTACTTAATAACAAAATTTTTAATACTTTGAAAATTTCAAATTTAGAGAGTTTTTAAATTTACGTGAGATTTTATCTTTGAGTAAAAGAGGAGAAAGAAATTTTGTTAGCATTCTATTAGAAAAATTTTAATTTCACATTTTTATCTCTTGGTTAAATTTTGGGATATTACAGTCGCAGCCCAACATGATCACTTCTACTCCAACGAAGCATCCAACTCCAAAAAAGAGGGCTCCCAGAAAAATAACTCCAAAGAAGAAGAAGAAGAATGATTGAGTTGGCTGCTGAAATTTCCATGTCTTGCTACCAATTTGAACCAGTGGCGGACCCAAAAATTTTGTTGAGCCTGGGCGAATACTGTACTAACTGATAACAAATTCATAAAACATATTTATCACTAAAATAAGTGTAGATAACATTCACATTAGTTTTGGAACTAAACATATCATTCAATACATTAACAAGATAAAGATATGACAGAAATAGTTCCATTAGAATACTAAAATAAATTGTTCGCTACCAATCATCCATCAAGTTCTACTCCCTCCACCCCTTTTACTTGTCATCCTGAATATGGACACGGGAATAAGGAGAATGAAAAGATGGATGTACTTAAAAACGCGAAGAGAGATAGAGATGTATTAGAAATAGAGAAAGATGTATTGGGGACCTAGGTTGATACATAAATGAGGAAAACTTGTAAACTCTAGGACGACGAGTAATTGGAGACGAAGGGAGTAATAAGTATCCAAATGAGACACTACATAAATTTACGAGTATGAGACAACTGCATTTTCTGATTCTTAATGTAATGAAATCGTCCAAGAGCATCAGCTTCATCATGTAATTTAAATAGTTTTCTCTCAATGTAGAAAACCATCAAGTTTATTTGTGATGCTAAGCAATCTTAGCATCAGCTTCAGAATAAAAACAAATTAAAAATCTATATTTTCTCCCTCAAACCAGCCACTTGACTAGGCATACGAGCATCTTCGTGGGCCTTGGGTCCGCAGGTAATTTGAACTATTTGTGTGGTTGTTCCAGTTATTGTATTGCGAACTATGTGTGTATGGATGTTGGAACTATGTATGGCTGTAGGGATTATGTTTATGACTGCTAAAATTATGTGCTTTGAACTACGTGAATGTTATTTTAAGTGACCCGTGTGCTGTTCTTTTTTCTGTTCTTGGAAGCTATTTTTTTCCGGATCTGATTCTGTTATCTTTTTATTTTGGGCTATTGAGTGGTACCAAAACACCAGCAGCAACGCTGCTAGGTTGCGGAATGCATTTTTGAATTTTTGATTTTAGATGGCGGCAACACTTATTATTTTTATTTTATCCCAACAGCAAACGTTCAGAGCTTTTAGCCCAGCAGCAAACGTCCAGCCCAAAACAGAAGGGCAAAAGGGTTAGTTCAAGTCTCCAGGAATAGGAAAACCATTAGAAAAGTAATCAAAATCGATTTGAGTATTATAACGGGCTGTTTCTATCTCCATGGGCATTATAGCTATGTCTCGGTATCCATGTGCATTCTGGCAAGTGCACCATTAAGCATGGGCAGAATTCCAAAAAACTCACCAACAGGACACGACTCAAGGTTCAGGCTCGATCATGGAAGCAGTGAGGAAAGAAATTCCTCTAGCTCCTGCCAGCGACCAAAGTCGGAGTTCCTTGCCTGCCAACACTAGAGCTTGGGCAACACTAGCTGTTATGCCATCAAAGACAAAATGATTTCTGTGAGTCCATATGATCCAAGCTCAGGGTGGTCAAAGAGTTGAGTCCACGCTTGGTCATACCATCAGGGTGGTCAAAGAGTTGAGTCCATCTGTGAGTGTATATATATATATATATATATATATATATATATATATATATATATATATATGTACAAATACTAGATTTTTAAAATTAAACAAATCTATATATCGGTCCTAAAGTTGTTCCTTAATTTTCCAAAATTTTCTAAACTTGTTTCTTTAGTTTTTAAAGTTTTTCAAAATTGTTCCGTTAGGTTCATGTCGTCGAACTCTTCGTGTAGGAGTTCTCCGAGTTATTTCTAAAGTTTTCTAAAGCTGTTCCGTTAGTTCCCAAATTTTTTTAAAGTTGTTACATTAGATCCCAAAATTTATTTTCATTAGTTCCTAAAGTTTTCCAAAGCTGTTCCTTTAGGTTCGTATCGTCGAGCTTAAGTGCCCTCTAAGTTATTCCCAAAAATTTTCTAAAGTCGTTTCATTAGTTCTCAAAGTTTTAAAGTTGTTCCTTTACTTCCAAAATTTTCTAAAGTTGTTCTATTAGTTCTTAAAGTTGTTCTGTTAGGTTTGTCTTATCAACGTCTTCGTATAGGTGCCCTCCAAGTTATTTATAAAATTTCTTAAAGTTGTTTCATTAGTTCCAAAATTTTTCTAAAGTTGTTTCATTACTTCTCAAAATTTTCTAAAGTAGTTCAGTTAGTTCCTAAAATTTTCTAAAGTTATTTCATTAGGTTCATCTCGTCGAGCTCTTCACGTAGGTGCTCTCCGAGTTATTCTCAAAGTTTTCTAAAGTTGTTCCGTTAGCTCTCAAAATTTCTTAAAATTATTTTATTGGTTTCTAAAATTTTTTAAAGTTGTTCTGATAGTTCCTAAAGTTTCCCAATTATTTATATAGGTTTGTTTAACTTTAATATCTAGTATTTGCACTTTTAAATTTGTCAGCAGATATACTTTGATAATATATATTTTTTATATATTAAAATTAATTTATACTTTATAACTGATGGCCCTAAGAAAAAATATTTTTTTTTTGGTGGACTGACATGGGGCGGAGAGTTTGGTCCACGGACTATGGGTCTGTGAAGATGGGTTCAAAGTCCATGGTCTACGGTAGACCGGACAATACCCATCGGGATCTTTTAATCCAAAGTGTTGATTGACTCAGCGACGGTTCGGGACACTCCACGCTGGTGCCCGGTTGCCGGCTGGAAGTGACAGTGGCATCATGGGAGAGGTTCGCTGGAGTTACCGTTTCCGCCTCAGGTGATCGAAACTCAATGGAAATTGGCCTAAACAGCAGAGGGGAATGAGAGGAAGCTTACTTGGCTTCACGTAAGATAACAGATGCTGGACGCAAGAGCTCGATGATGAGCTGTCCGACAGTGTTCAGCGGCGGCGTTGCAGCAATCTAGGGCACGAGTGCGGCTAATTTTTGTTGCAAATGAACGAGGGACTTGCAGGATTTCCATTTTATAGGCACAGAACAAGAGGTTGCAATGTGCGGCTTTCGAGAAGCATATACATATCGTGTAATCAGATTTATCGTGCAGGATGTAAATCCATTCGAATCGCTGTCTCTCACAGTAATGAGTACTGCTTGTCTCATCATAATAAGAAGTGAATGTGAACTGAATGAAGAAGTGAATATGATTTTGTTTGATATCTATCAAAAGCTTAGCAACCATGTTTGTTGTAGCAGTGGAGCAAATTAATTTTATCTTTAATAAATAGTTAATCTAGCTGCTAAAATTTGAAAGAAGTAATCACTCTTACGGCTATCTTTTGCAAAGAAACCCACCTAAGAGTCGGTCTTCTCATCTTTAGGAGTTGGCTCTAGCTAGCCTTTTGTCGGATAAGTCTTGTTGAGTATTAGATATTCAGGGCTTTGTACTGCTGTTTTCTGTTGCAGTGTGTTTCATTTTCTCTGTCAGTACCAACCGGAAAGAGCAACTCTCGAGGGTGGCTTCATTCGTTGGGAGCCCTGTTCGCCATGCTGAGTGGGTTGTTACTAAAAGAGGCATCGTATGCGCTCAATGTACTCTTTTGCGCAATTTTCATGATGCCCTAGTGTATATAGGTTTGATGCTTTCGCATTTTGAAAGATATTGATTTGTAAACTTAACAACAATTTGTAATGTATTTATCGTGCTTGAGTTTTACTATTTATCTTTGCTTCGTCGAGTGACACTCGATATGATCTTGCAGATGACGACTTGACCCTTTCGAGAGGCGGACTGTCACATGAGATGAGCAACAGCATCTATGAAAAAAAAAGAAGATAAATCATTGACTTTCTGCCGCTGGCTCGAAGCAAAACAGGGTCAAATGGATCGACGAAGTACGTTGGTCGGATCCGGCGAATAAACTTGGCTTCTTGTTTTCTGTTCGATCCATGTTAATAGGTGACAGAGGGAGGGAGCTTGGTGCGGGCATGGATCAGGCTGGCTTAATGCGAACGAAGGCAGACAGTCACTGGTTTGAACAGTGTAATGAGGCTGATGATACAGTAGCCAAGTACCTATGATTACTGTTCATATTTGGCATTTTAGTGTTTCCTAAACACTGTAGTAATACTGTATCTATTTGTCTGGTGCGTCAGACGGTCGGTTGAGAATCGTTCAGATTAAAATTTAATACTCTGTTCGTGAAATGTTGTCGCTCTCGACCAGCAAACAATTCAAAAAACAGCAACCATGCACGGTCGGAGCTACATCATTTTATAAATGAGGGGAATAGGTGCGAGGAAAAGAAATTTGAGTCAGATTTACTAACTCAATAGCAAGTGATGAAAAGGACAGTAAATCTGTTGGATGAATCAGCCTATAACAGCAGGAATATGTAATGTCTGTGGAAGGGATTTGTCTAGAGGAGGGAGGGATTGGTGAGAGAGCTAGGTCAGGAAGAGAGGAGAGGCGTTGGGTCAACAAATTTTGGTGTGGATAAGCTGCGGCGTGGGGATTGGTGAGAGGCCTAGGTCAGTAAGGGAGGAGCAGCAGGGGTCAACAACGTGTGGATTGATTTATTCATTGACCTGCGGCAAGAAAGAAATGAAGCTGTTGCTAGCTAATGGAGAGAGGAAGGGGAAGGGATGTATACTGTAGGAGTGAAATAGAATGAGAACGCGGGAAGAAGTTTTCCTCCACAACAACATCGCTTTCTTCTCGTTTGGCAGCAGAAATTTTCGTTTAGTCACCAGGATCTAAACAGTGTAAATCAAATAACGAGAGAACAACACACGATAAATCAAATAAGCAAAGTGCACATTATTTTCTGGAGGGCGTCGAAGGCTACTGGTCTCATGGCCTCTGGTGCATCTGTCTCCTGCATCCACAAGACGAAACACATCAAAATTTTCTTCTCCCAAGCATGACACGCGCCTACTTCTCCCCAGCAGTAGAGGAGCTCTGCCATTTCTCGATAGCGTGGTCGGTAGCCTGCATCCATGAACAATGGATTGGGGTTAGTGTAATCTAGCTAACACATGTTTGTGCCTGTTAATTGAATGAGGAACACGTATGTACGCACCAGATATATGTCCTTCAGCCTGGCTCGGCTGATGTCCCGATGCAGGACACTGGCGAGATTACGAGCCTCGTCGCCTTCTTCCTCGGACGACGGCTGGAAAGGAGGTGGCACGTCACCCTCCAGCTTGGTCCACAGCTCAAAGCGCTCATTGACCATGTCCAAGAGTTCCACGGCGCGGTTGCAAACATCTTCATCTCCCTCCTGAACTGTTGCTTCCTCGGCCAACTGGTTCTGGACCTCCCGCACCATTGCCGCCATTGCTGGTGAGTGTGCCCATCCGAAAGGCTGGCACACATGCATATGTAGGTGAGAGGTGTGTGCAAATAAGTGGTAACAACTACAGCTATATAAAGTGCACTGTGTCGCTATTTGTTTCTTAACTTCTATATGCATGGTTCATATATATTAGTAGCTAATTGCTTGATTTTACTTTAAAATTATATTACTAAAGCTATCAGGTGTCATGTGTACTAGTGCATGCTAATGTAGGGTGAGATGCATATGTGTGCCATTTAATACTTTATTTAATTTATAATACATGTGAAACCTATGGTAATTAGAGACTAATTACTTTACCTCATAATATATATGTGGTTGCTTCCTGATGATTAATTACTAATCACTAAATTTCACATCTATAATTAGACTACCATACCTAGCAGATTGCCTATGTTCTATGCATGCTCAGAACATACTGAAATACTTAACTATAACATGATAAAATACCATATTAAGAATGAATAATAACCAACAGGGAAATAAAAGCAATTTAAATAAAAGTAATAAAATATCAAAATCTGAGGTAACCTGAATGATAAGAGGGGCTCAAAGTTGTAATATGCCGATGTAGTGGATGTTGGATTTGGAGTGGAGAGAATTTAGATTTATTGGACGGTGGATGGTATTTGTCGAGATGTAACATGTTTTGAGATAATATGAGGGATTATGGCAAATTCAAGATTTTAGGAGTGGTGCTAAAAGATAGCTCATGTTATGGTGACGTGAGCGCAGGATTCGATGAAATTGGAGCTACGAGCATAAAGAGATGGGTATTTGAAGGTGTAGAGGCTACAATGTGAAGGTTTAGAATGTTTCAAGGACTTGATTGTAATAATTAGAAGGTTCTAGGGATCTCTCTATTATTAAAGGGAAAGATATTGAGGGCCAAGTTATAATTATGAAAATTAAAGGGGTCGCTTATAAAAGGATATGGCTATGTTACAAATAATACAAACGTGAAAGGTCTCTTTTGCAAGGCTGCAGAGCTAGGATTATATATATGGGAGAACTTGTAGGGTCTTTCTGTAAGAACAGGTTTTATGGTGAACTCTGATTTATTTTTCAAAAGGAAAATATGTGGATGGAGTCTGCAGCTCCGTGGACCACAGCAAGGGGCCGGTCCACGGGTCTTGTCGTGGACCTCGACGGCGTCCAGGCGGTGGAAGGCCGGAGGGTCTCGGGATTCCAGCAGTGCAGAGGGAGGGTGGTGCGGTGAGCTCCTCAGGGGGCTCGGTCAGGCTGGAGAGGCGCCGAGGTGTGTCGGCAACAGAGGGCTCACTGGGCACAGCGCCGGCGCATGGCACCGGGGCGCAGAAGAGGCGGAGGCGGCTCTAGATGGGATGCAGGAGGGACAAGGGATGACTGCCAATTACGGTGGTGTTCATCACATGGGACAAGGACCGTGGACCTCCAGTGATGAGGGGCAGAGCACGTGTCATGGAGGCGCTTGGCAGTGCTCGGCTTTGGCTGGGTTCCTCCAGGAATTAGTGGGGCTAAGTGGAAGGTGGAACTGTGAAGGTAGCGTACGTGATGCCAGGAGGGGAGCGGCTCACCGGAAAGGGGAAAATCATGGAGGCTGCCGGCTTCAAGAGTGCAGGTTGGTGACAGTGTGTGACGAAACTGGGGGCTCGAATCCTGGAGATTGAGGCCGGCTGCACTGTATGTCGGGACGGGTCGCGGTGGTGCTGTGCATGTGGGGCACATTGTCACAACCTGAATTTTTAATGCCAACTTTAAAAATTCAAAATCCCAAATTTTTTTCTAACAAACACCCTAACAATTTTTTTTGTCTCCTTCTCAACTTCTCTTTTTCTTTTCTATTTCAAAAGAGAATATCTCACTTAAATTAAAACTTATTTCAATTGGAAACTTTTCAAAAATATTAAAATGTGAGTGTGCAAGTGCTTGACTTTCTCTCTGTTTTATTTGGATTTTGTTTACCGAATTCATTTGAATCTTATTTGAATTTCAAATCGGTTTGTCCGAACTCAGAAATTCAAATTCGAATTTCCTGCCATGGGCCGTATCCCCTCCTTGATTTCCCTCCGGCCCAGCATCTTTCCTCTCCCACGTAGGCCACAGCCTCGTCTCGACCTGGCCCATTTCCCGTGCCGATCCAGCATTGTGCGGCCTTCTTCCTCCTCCTCTCCTGCCTTGCTGCCTGGCACGGCTCGAACGCCGACGCGCGCCTGCCACGCGACGGGCATGCCTTCGGTGCAGCTCGCCCGAGTGCCGCGTACCTGTCCCAGCCTCCACGCCCTCCTCGACGCGTCGCACGTTCACTGGACCACCGCGCCCAGCCTCTGCCTCGCCGCCACGGTCGCCACCGGCATTGAAGCCGCCAGCGCCCCGAGCCTTCAGCCCAACTCCTTCGAACGCCTATATATTGCGACCGTCGCCTCCTCTTATCTCTGCACCAGCCACTTCTCGGAATCGAGTCGCCGCCTCTGGTGCATTTCGAGCTTTTCCTCAATCCCGGTCACCTCGGTCGTCGCTGGAATTCTCCGCGACTGAAGCCTCCCACGACCTTCTTTACGCTCGTCAAGCTTCGCAACAACATCTTACTTCGATCCCCTGCCGCACTGAGCTCTCCTGACCGTCGCCACACCCTCCGCGCCGAGCGCCGCCACCACCGGACACGCCCTCTCCATCGCAGCATGCTACGGCGCCTCCCCAGCCAGTCCGAGAGCACAAGGAGACTCAGGGGACTGCACTGCTTCTCCCCGACTGCTCCGGCCTTTGCTCCGCCGCACCTCCGCCTCCGGCGCCGAGCGCCACCGCTGCACGTCGACCTTCTCCGTCGCCAGCCCGAACCACGGCCTTCCGAGCCCCGAAAACCACATAGGTAAGTGCGGCGTAAGCTCCTCTCACTCCTGGTCCAAGTCCCGTCGAGAACGGTCCACGGCAGCGCGAGGGCGCCTTCACCGGCAAGCGCCAGCAATGGCGCCGCCGTCCCTCTTGCATCCGGCCGCCGCCCGTGCGCCAAGAACCGCTCTCAACCGTCGGATCCGTGATACACGATCTGGATTAGATCAACGTAAACATCCCACCATGTAAAATCTTAACCATCTGCATCAAAATCTACGGCTCAGATTAAATAGGACCTAAATGTGGGTTTATTTAAAATCCAAGCCATCCTTCCTCAATCCGACGGTGCAGATTCACTCGGTCCACAGTGGACCCGTGGACCGAGCCTTCGTCTCTGGTCAATAGACCAGCGGACATGTTCCGTGGATTTTCCACTCAAAAATAATTCCGTTGGAAACCAGAAATGTCATTCTTGCATCTAGGCCCCTCTTGTCCAGTAAAAAATATTACTTAGTGCTACTGTTTTATAGAAACAACCCCAGATCCTATTATAGTAATTAACATTTAGTCCAAATAATATTATACGGACCCCTGAACCTTGGCCATATTTACCAATAGGTCCCTAGCTACTTTTTGATAAGTGCAGAGAAGTCCCTGACGACTTTTGAATAATTGCAAATAGGTCCCTAGAGCTAACCGACATCTTTAAAACACCCTATCTTTTAAACCGTAACGCCAGGGAGAGGAGAACAGGGAGAAGGCAGCCACGGCTGAAATTTGAAAATTGAATATGGTTTAGAAGCAAATGTGAAGCTAGGACATGCTAGAACTCAAAGATGGATAGGTGCACCGATACAAAGAGGTCTCAGATAGTGGCTCCTACAGTGTTTTGCCGCAGAATTTTTGAGTGAAGTTTTGACGTAAAACCAGCAGTAAAATTTTTCCTTGGAAATGGAACAAACATCGTTAGTGGGAGGCTCTATGACAGGTACATGTCGACCGATCCGGAGATTTGCATATCGCACATTCCTGGTGTTTCCCAATCCAATATTCGTGTAACAAAAACCACACACCGTACATACGCGCCAGAAATCGAGATTATGTTGCCAAGCAGCAAATGGGAACCCGATGCGCCAGAAATCTTTTAAACCTGAATGTTTATTTCCTGATGTGGAGTTTATTAAACGGTACTATGGAGGAAGACTTAACTGGTGCATAATTCATCGAAGCTGTCACAAATTTTCAGAAACACATACAGGAAGCCATATGATGCCATTTGTTCCCGTAAAGAGAGGAGCATTGTGAAACAATGATAGAAATAACACCACGTACAATACAGCTCAATGAGATCATCACCATCTCAGTTTGATACCGATCGACAACTGCTACTAATAAGAAACATCAATCAGCTAGCAAGTGGAAAACCAGATTTGAAATGGTGTTGACTACATTGTGCCATTTTCTTATGGGAAGCTTGAGGCACTAGTGCAAAGGAGACTCGCTCTCTCTTTTATTCAGTGCAACCGACTCTTGATGCCCCTATTCGTCTGGGCCATCACCATGTGTCTTCTTCCCAGTGGTGAAGGCGCCGCGCCAATGCTTGACAGCGTTATTGGCAGCCTAAATCCAAGACCAGCACATGCATTTGAATCATTGATGTAGGTACACATTATTTCACAACAATATTTTACGCACGTACCAGGTATATGTCGTACTGCCTCGCTCGGCTTATGTCCCCATGCAAGATGGCGGTGAGGTTGCGGAACTCATCTTCGTCTTCCTGCCCCGGCGATGACAGGAAAGCTGGCGGCACACCACCATCTAGCTTGCTCCACAGCTCGAAACGCCTATTGATCATGTCGAGGAGCTCGATGGCGCGCTTGCATACCTCCTGGTCTTGCCCTTGGGAAGCAGCTTCCATTGCCAGCTGTTTGCCAGCCTCCTGCACCAAAACCACCATCGCTGGCGTGCGGAATCCAGTTGTGCCCGGGAGAGATGGCAAGCCTGTGACTGTCGCGCGCTGCATCTGGTAGCTTGACAGCCATGAATAGATGGACCCAGCGCCCAAACCTCGCTTCAGGCTGTTCACCATTTCAGTGACATCCTTATCCAGGCCACCAAGGTCAAGGAAGGCCCTTGGCGCCTCTTTCCAGGATTCGTCGGATTGCTTGAACTCCTTCCACTTCCTCTGCAGCATGTTTGCTGCCATAACCTGCAAGACCGCGCCATCGCCTTCATCTCCGTGGATCCCACCAACAGCTTCGTCCTTCAGCACCTGTAATTCTTTTAGAGCACTTGCAAGCAAATTCGACACCTTGAACCGGACCATCTGCTGCAGGACAGCTGGGAATGGAGGGCATGGGTTCGCTGGAGCTGTTCCAGATTCAGCCGTGTGGATTGGGAGTGACACGGAACATGTGTCAGTGGAGGGTGACAGCCTGCGTAACACATCCTTGTATGTGACGCTAGCAGTAATCCCACTCAAAATTGTATAGTAACCAGGCGTCCACTCCCCGGTGTTGTAATAAAAGTTGACAACAAAGTCCTTCACCTCCCCAGCATAGAGTGTGCCGATCAAGATCCCTCCGGAACCTCCTCGGGATACATAGCTCCCGGAGTCGATCCTCGTTATATTCAAGCTACCTGATGTAATGTTCACACCGGTGTCGATGGCGACAACAGTCTTTAACCCAGCTAAGCAGACGGCAAATGCCTCCATGATTTTGCTGTCAAGGTTGTCGGTGATGGAGGAGTAGGTTCCATAGGATTCTTTGGCTATGAAATGCAGTGCCTCTGGGCCGTGAGCCTTGCCTAAGCCGAAGGTGTGGACTGGGTACTTTTTGAGGAGGTTGCGGATAGGATCTGTAGGAGCTACACTCGCGTCGCTCCACTTGAATTCGCTGTTGTCTAGTCCATCCGAAATGAGGATAACAAAACCTAAACGTTCCTTATCCCCGCGATCATTCAGGAGCTGCAGTAATTGTACATGTAAAGGAAGACATATACACATTAATTTTTTTCTAAAAGAAGAGGAACCCAACTCAGCTATAGTATAATAACAAGTGAAATTTAGAGCGAATTATTAATTATCTGTTTGATTGTTAAAGAAATTCAATTAGCTATTTGAATGCGGTACAAAAAATAAACCTCGCCGCGTCTCGAGAAATGTAAGCTACAGGTGCGCATCTGGCTTCCCCGCTGACCGTTGCGTTGCTATCACTCTCTCCATGCGGCTTCCCAACTCGCTGAAGCCTGCTCCCTCGTTCCCCACTCGCTCTCTTGCTCTGGCTCCGAGGAAGAAGATGAAGACGTCAGGGCGGAGAACAAAGACGACAGCTCCGAGGAAGAAGTGGAGGACGTCGGGCAGAAGTCATCGAGGATGACGCAGGCAACAACGAAGTAGTCGCATCGGGCGCCAACTTCGCCGGCATATTGGATCAAGTCTTGAAGGACGGCCCACCGGAGAACGACGCCACCGGCGACATGTATTCGCGCTTTGTTCCAGACGGGGAGGAAGAAAACGAGGACCACGCATCTGAGAATAAATTGGAGGGGTGAGGAGAGAGAAGGAGAGGCGCGGGTTGAGCCCAGCCCGCTGACTTAAGGGCCGGCTACCTTGCTTGTGACTTAATCGCACGTGAGCCGTCGGGTGAGAAATGGACGCACCAGATTTGATGCTCCTTGGTATTTCTTCTAATTAACTGCTCCATGTTTCCTAAGTTATGTGTAAAATGACTTGATTTTTGAGTACAGACCAGGGAGTACAGTTTGTATTTAGTGATTGGTGTCCAATTAAAGTAAATGTGTATTTTTTTCATCTCCTTGAATCACGTCTGCATGCACTTAGATAGCGCCATAGGTAACCAGATTAAAGAAATAAGTTATGAAAAATATAATGAAGCACAGAAGGAATACCATGCTGATACGGCCATACATGGTACGAGCTGGGATCTAGATAAGTTTGGTATGTTGTAATTGTATTCCACGATCAACTAGTATTGTTTTGTCCTTTTATATATGCTCTAATAATGATCGAGAAATAGCTGATAACTGAATCATCTAATTAATTATTAAGTTCAAGAAAATAAATATATGTGCTTAGAATGAAACGCAGTTGCTAATTTTTACTACTCCATCTGTTCTAAAATATAAGCATTTCTAAGGTTTAGTCAAAATCAAACTTTATCACTTTAATCATTAATAATGAATAATTAATAATGTTTTATCATATAAAATTATATTTTTATATTAGAAATTATGTAATTTTATAGATATTATTAGTAATAATTGAAAGAATTTGACTAAGCCCAGAAATGATTATATTTTGGAACGGAGGGAGTAGGTACCTTGACAGCATGTTCCAAGCTTGGTTTAAAGGCAGTGTAGTCACCCTTAGCCATGAGGCCATCCAAATTTTGTTCCATAAGCATCCGATTGCCACCTGAAATTTCTGAAATACCAGTGGTGTACTCTTTGATGACTTGATCGTTGAAAGCAACGATGGCAAGGCGATCATCATCATCAAGCTGCCTTATTATGAACTTCATGGCCTTTTTCACCAGATCCAACACTGATGGTGTCTCGGGTGGCGATGCGGCTGTCCAGTTCATGCTTTGGCTAACATTGACTACTGTAACCAGGTCAATTGGCGCACAGTTCTTCGCAGACAAGGGTGCTTCGACGCGCACTACTGCTGTCCCATTTAATCTTAGTTTGTGTCGGTCATCGACAAGAAGTATAGGGGGGCTCATGGCAGCACTCACTCTGACTTTATCCGGGGCCATCCTGACCTGCGTTTATTCCAAAATTCAAATGGCTAGCGGTCAGATCCAGTAGCATGTTCATCCATTTGCGATAAGATGGGTCCTGCTAATTTAAATGGCAAAAGGATTGCATGGAATTAATACAGTTTGGGTCCGTGCCCTTTCCTAATACTCCATCCGTTCTAACATTGTTATCGCCAGTTAGTTCGTTAGTTCAAATTTAAACTTACCGGTGACATGGTTTTAACGGAGGGAGTACTATTTTGTATGTCAGTAGGGAAGAGTCCATTCATGAATGGGACGAGTGGTAAGAAACTAAGAACCATATGACCAAATTATGGTGCAAAATATAAAGGGCAGTGGCACTCAGCGGCTCCGCTGATAACCACTATATATCTCATACGAATAAATAATTGCACACTATAATTTGCTGTTCTAGCACATGTCAGAGTAAAAATTAACAAAATATATTATGAATATGCATAAGTAATACCTGCGTTCTGACAATAGCAGTTAATAGTGATAAAAGGAAAGTATGCGCCCCTTGATTCGCTCAAGAAGGGCTCTAAGTCACAGGAGTTAAACCAAGGATCCTAGAATCTTATTTGGATGTGAAAATGGGGTGGAGTTCCTAGTATGGATGACCTGAAATTTCATGTGTAAGTATCAGGTAGGAGGAGGCAAGAGGAAGACAATCAACTGAGCCGAGTACCACTTGGCCCTTGCAGCAGCTCTTATATATATACAGCCAGAAGCATTAGAACTGTCGGGATCACGCACCTTAGGTACCTGACGGCCCGTGCTCGTATACGTAAGACCTCAAATTAAGAGTCGGGCGACCACGCGATCCGACCTCCAAGGCGGCGCTCTACGACAGCCAAGTCTTAGCCGCGCTAAGACGTACGGAGACTCTGACCTTCAAGAGCCGACCCCTAGGGAGCGACCCCTGAGGAGTAAGTACCGTGTTATGGCTCATTTACTCCGGTGGTCAACCGCCATCCGTCCTGACGTGACGGGACGGGTTTCACCACGACGACACTCCAGCAGAAGCTGCGACGGCCAGTGGACAAGACCCGACGGCACTGTGGCTGACACAGCAGTACCGGACAGGTGCTACAGTGCCCGCCGCTACATGCGACGCGATGGGTCACGCCCGCGCCTGGGCAAAGCGAATGATGGCGACGACAGTGGTAGGGCCCATCTGTCAGCGAGGTGACAGGATTACGTAGAGCTTACCATTTGTAACCTCGGACCCCCTATATAAAGGGAGGCCCGGGGAGCGATAGAAAAAAAAAGAAGAGATAAACGAAAACAAACCAGCGAACATCACTAGAGCTCAAGGTTCTTGCATCTCTTCTAGTGAGCAACCCCACTCATCCACGCTCCAAGCACTTTCGGCCCATTCTGGATCCTCTCGCGAAGAGAGAATTCGGCCCTTGTACTATTATCATCGAGATAATCTACTCCCTGAACGTAGGGTATTACACCGCTCGAGGTGACCCGAACCAGGTAAAAATCTCTTTGAGTCTTCTCTAGACTAGGCCACATCAAATCTGAAGGCACACCTCCCCCACGATCGTGTATTTGTACTGTGCTGGTGGTCAGAACGCCGACAAAAACAAATACTTAAGCTCCTAGAAAAACCAAAGCATAAAAAAAGCAATATGCCTGAGTTACTGGGGCAAGCAAAGTGTGCATTTGAAATAGTTAAGGGATAATCATTAAAGCAAGATGCTTGAACTACTTGGGCAAGCAAAGTAGAGAATTCAAGTCGTTAGGAGCTAAAGGTGACAAATAATATAAGGTCTTGTTTAGCGGTGCCCTTTCATTCCTCCACTGCTAAAAAAACTATTTCTGCAAGCGGACTTAAAGCTATTTGTACAGTTAGTTTTATGATCCGCTGGTATTTGTGAGCCTGTAAAAATGAGTATTTCTACAGTGGATTATATACCGCGCTTGTACAAATAACATGTGTGCAGGCGGTACTATTATGGTGTTATTACGCGTGCCGTCTGCTCAAATAACATCTTTGCATGCGGTATGTTAAGACAACTGACTGACTGGACAAATCAATTTATGAAACAAAATTGTAGAATGCAGTGTCCGCTCCCACAAGATGTCCTCAGTGACGACCGCCACGGGAAAAAAATTTGCTGCGGATGGTCCACATAGTGTCCCACTGCGGCCCAAGCACGTATTCATGCCGCGTGGAGGCTTGGCCAGATCGAACGGACAGTATGCGTTCCATCATCAGGGCGGCTACCGAATTATTCGGCTCGTTTGATCAAAGCTTAGCAACCCACGCACTGGCGAGTCTCGCCCGACAGCTCATTCTGTCCCAGGTCGAAACAGAAAACAAATCGCTCGATCTCACTACCGGAGAGTAGAATATTCCCGAGTGCCAATTTCACTCAAGGAAACTGCCAAAGCACTCAGAGAATCACATTTCAGTGTGGTACTTGGGGAACGACCACTCAGGAGAAATTGGTCGGGGAAACTCTAGTTTCCCAGAGTGAGATGTCATCACTCAGGGATACCCTAGTTTCGCCGAGTGATCTGACACTCAGGGTCTCTTGTTCTCGTACCTTTTTTTCTATAATACAAAATACTACATGCTTCTTTTGCAATTTTGAGATTCATCAATCTTATAGAGTAATAAAACATTGACACATAATATATTTCATAATATCCACATTTCAAACATTTTAATATAGACCGTTTTGTTATTTAAATATTGTTATTTTAATATTAGCGAGCCGCACTATTCGAGAGCCGCCATGAGGATGGAATGCACACTGTTTGTTCGATCTGGCCGAGCCTCCATGCGGCCTGAATGCATCCTAGGGATGCAGCACGACGCTGTGCGGACCATCCACAGCAATTTTTTTCCCCCGCCACGCCACACCCTGGCACGTCGCTGGCCACGAGTGCTGCCACAGCGGTGGTCCTGCTCATGAAGTCATCCACACCGGAGGCCACGTCGTGGAACGCCACGGCTGGATCCACCGGCAGGAGTCGGCCCAGCCTCCATTCCCTGTGTCGGCGAGCAGGCGCTGTGCTCCTCGCTGACGGTGAAGAGGTGGAGGTTCGGGTCCCAGCGAAGCGCGTGGCGATGAGATCCGCATCCATGTCAAAGACGGCAAAGAGTTGGAGATCTGTGTCCCCCGCCTGCATAGATAGAGAGAGAGAAATGATGGAATCCAGCTTCTAACCTCACGCACACTCCGTTGCTCATCCAAGTTCAGCGCCGCCGAAGATGACAACTCGGCTTACAACCCTCGAAGGATGCGGCAGCCGGCGCAACGGGATCCCTCGAGCTGTGGGAGGTGGAGGTGGAGGCGGAGGCTGCATCAGCAACTAAGGCGCACAGATTTAGCTCTTGAAGGCGCGTGGAGGCAGGGCACCCGGCCGGCGGTGCGCACGGAGTGATGGACCCACCATGTAGCAAGCAGAGGGCATGATGTCCCTCCCGAAGGCGCGCAGAGGCACGTTTGCCGAGGGGCACGCAAGGGCGAGGCCTCACCTATGGAGAGCGTGACGTGCTGTCTCGAACATGAGAGGACACGAATCGGAGTGGAAAGGAGGAGAGGTGGCGGCTGGGAGAGAGGAGGGCGGGCTCCATCCGGTAGGGTTAAGTCTATTTTTATATGCTTTGAGTTGGACTCGGCTGCAGGGGTTCTTATTACTTTCCACCCATGGAAATTTTGTTTCTGCAGCGGATATCTTAATTGTCGGCCTGCATAAATCTATTTCTTTTCAGGCGGCTCTCCCAAGTAGCAATGGCCAAATGGGTCACCCGGCATGGCCCGGCCCAGGTAAAAAAAGGCATGGCCCATTAAATTTTGGGCCAGCCCGACATGCGGTGCATAACAGGCCATGCCGAAGTGACCCACAGGCTCAGTCGTCAGCCCACGGTCTGGCACAAAAACTGTTAATCATGCCGGATCGGCCCGTTAATCAAATATATATTAAATAAATATTAATCGGGATGTGCACATGCCGCTTGTCAGGCCGCCCCCTTGGCCCAGGCATGGCCGGAAGCCCCGTGCCAAGCCGGCCAGGGCACAAAATTAACCAGGCCGTGCCATGCTTGCGCCGGGCAAAAAATTTTGTGCTTCAGGCTGGCCCACGAGGCACTGCCCATTTGGCCATCACTACTCGTAAGCAATCACCTGCAAAAATTGATATATTTCTACAGTTGATCGACTTTTTAGGACCCACATATCCCATTGTACTGGTGGTTAACAACTGTCAACCGCCTGAATTGTTAGATGAGGGTGTTGGGATAAATAGGTTTTGTAATAGTGCTCAATTGCGTCGGCGGACCAGCAGCAGTTACTTCCAAGGCACCTTCGGATGGAGTACATTTTTCTATTTTTTCTATGAAATTGAACTAATTCTTTTGAAATTTTAATTTAGACTATTCATGTGAAATCCTTTGTTTCCAAAGGAGCCCTAAGTTCAAAGATATTCCTCTACTTATTTTTTAATGGATTAAAAGCACATTGTACTTTTCCTTGTACAGACATTAATTTCGAAAGTGTAACCAAGCAATTGATCTCCCAAGCTATTCGTTAGTTTATTATTAACATATTTCATCTTGAAAAATACTTATATATTAACACTTCTATTGCGACAGGAATAAATCGTTCCAATTTACCAAGCCAATACAGACAAGCTGTACGTTAGAAGTTTATTTGTTTAATAAACATTTGTAAGGAATTTCAAAAATATTCTACTGTTTTGCAAAATATCCACCTCTATGCTTGGGAAGTTAGTAAAATTTCCAGTATCTATGCTTAACAAGTCCTTTTGCCAATATAAGAAACATAATGATTGCAAAGCGATAGTAACTGTCTACCGTGCGTCAACTAGTACCTCTGTCAGAAACAGAATTGGTGTGTTTAGGTAATTTTAACTGACATTTAGGCCATGTCTGAATCTTGGTGACCAGCTAACAGCTAGTTTAGACTAATAATTAGTTGACTAAGGCCATGTTTATATCCATCGGACTGAATGGTTAGTCCCTGAGTAACAATTGTAACTTGAATTCAAATTCAAAATCAAATTCAAAATTGAATTGTAACTTGAATCAATTTGTTTCCTTTTTTCAGCTCAGGTTCCAAAATTACAAATTTGCCCAATTTGACTTGATTCAAATGCTTCAAAATTTTGAGATTTCAATTTGTCATGTCCGTCAGTCTACGCAGCAATGCGTCATTGACGCACCGACGCCAAGATGTGACATCCCACAATGTTAGAACCAAGGGAATCAAGTTGAGTTGAGCAAATTCAAAAACTTGGAAACTGAGCTAAAAAATGGAACAAATTGGTTCAAGTTAAATTTAAAATTTTGAATTTGAATTCAAATTTAAAATGAAAGTTCAAAACTTTTAAAAGATAATGTGAGAAATAAATTTTTATTTGAAAGCTTTTACCAAGATTTGAATTTAGGGAATTTTTATAAAATTTTATATAAAGATTAAAAGGCGTGTTTATTTCCAAATTTTTAGTTATTTTCCTGAATTTATAAAAAATTATTGATTTCGAATTTGAATTTGGGCCAAAAATAAAAGTTGTTACTTATAATGTTTGTGATACGTCTGCAAAGTTACATAAGTTTTTAAGCTATGAAATTATTTATTTTTGAATTTAGATCATAATGAGTTTTTGGACAAAAGCGAAGATTACATAAAATGAAAAATCACTCGGGCCCACAGGGCATCCGCACCACCGCTTTCTTCTCTCTTGCTAGCACCGCTCTTGCTTTCCTCCTGCTGCAGCCAGCGCAGCGCTCTTGGTAGCACCGCTCTTGCTTTCCTCCTGCTGCAGCCAACGCAGCGCTGGAGTATGCATGCACTCCATGCAGCTGCTTGACAAGAGTGCCCCACCGCTCGTCTCTCTCGGTCTCGCGCTCATTCTCTCGCTCTCTTTTCAGAGAATGCGCCAATCTTCCGAGACCTCAGAAAAAATTCATGAGCGTTTTCTTCACTCAACTCTTTACTTTCCACATTTCATACTTGTTGAGTAGTGTGATAAGCTATTCTACGATTGCTCTTAGTAGTTATCGTGCTAGTGTGTTGCATGCTTATTCTCATCATTTCACTAGCATTGTTATGAGTCCTGGCCATTTGACTTTATGTTGCTTTATCGGTGCTCAAGTTGCTAGTTTAAGTTCATAGCGAAATTTGAGTTACATTGGACCGCACCGATTCAGTTCCCCTTTCTCGATGTTCTTGATCCTTACAGCTATGCTATGAATCATAGTGGACGGTAGAAGTCGAGTGGATGAATCTTCACGCACGAAGTGTTTTACCCTTGGTTTGAAGTTATCACATAAAATGATGAATTGGAGACCGGACAGGGAGCAGTAGGTTTGCAAAAGGCATGTTTCCAGTTTGAACTCGTGGCCTGTGTGCGGTAGTTCTCTCTATATCGATTAAGAACTGTTCGTTGTCAGCCCTGTCGAGCAAGTTTGAGCACTACTGATTGCATACTGGAAATACGGAATCTAAGAAACTGAGGTAGCACAATGGTCATAGTGATTGGACGTAACCGAACCTCTCTTCTGGAGATGATTAGAAGGGAGAGCTTTGGGGCTAACGATAGATAGTCCCGATGAGGTTATCACATGGAGGACCACTGCTCAGGAGAGGTGAGCATCGGACCGGTCCTATGTCCTTTGTGTGAAAGGTTGTCATGTGTGGCTTCCGAGAAGTATGTACATATCATGTAATCAAGTTTCTCCCGCAGGATGTAAATCAATTCAAATCGTTGCCCCCTCATAGTAACGAAGATCGCTTGTCTCACTGTGTCACATCATAGTAAGAAGTGAATGAAGAAGTGAATATGATTTTGTTTGATAGCCATCAGAAACTTCTTGGCAACTATGTTTGTCGTAGTACTAGTACAAATTAAATTTATGTTTCCTAAACGGTTAACCTAGCAACTAAAATTTGAAAGCAAGGACTCACTCTAAGAACTTTTTTTTGCAAAGAAACTCATCTATGAGTTGGTTTTCTCATCTTTAAGAGTCGGCTGTAGCTAGCCTCTTGCCGGGTAAGTCTTGCTGAGCATTAGATGCTCAGACCTTTGTGCTGTTGCTTTCTGTTGCAGGTGTCTTCTCTTTTCCCTCTCAGTACTAACTGGAAGGAGCAACCCTTGAGGGTGGCTTCATTCATTGGGAGAACTGCTCACCGCGCTGAGTGGGTTATTGCTAGGAGAGGCATCGTATGGACTCGATGTACTCTTTTGCATAGTTTTCAGGATGGCCTAGCTATTATAAATAGGTTTGACGCTTCTGCACTTTGAAAGATGTTGGTTTGTAATATTAATAACAATTTGTAATGTATTTATCATGGTTGAGTTGTACTATTGGTCCTCGCTTCATCGAGAGACACAGGATAAGATCCTGGAGATCGAGGACTCAACCCTTCCGAGGGGTGGGCTGTCACAGCTAGTATTAGAGCAATATCGAGAACAATACGACTTTAAAGATATTTTTAAATATCTAACTACGACGAGAACCATAGTTCAAGCCCAAGCAAGGATTTTTATTAGTATTGGTCTTTACAGGTGGTTGTTGACCCTAGATCGTTAGTACGGTTAGAAATCGATTGATGGTGTGCCACCGAGGTCACTTATTGTCAACTACTTATGAGAAGTTTTATTTTAGTGAGGATCGATAGGATGATTGCATATGGAGCATATCATCTTAAAATATGTAATTGCAACTAAATCATCTTAAAGGAAATCATCTCAGTTGTTCAAAAAAAAGTTTTAATGATCCAGCCAATCATGGGAGTGAAGCTGTTTTGAATTTCAACTGCCATTGCAGTTTGGACAGATTGTATAATTTTTAGTCGTATTTGAATTATTTCTTTTCTTGGAAAGAAAGATCCTAACAACAAGTTTGAAGTGTTGTCCGATGATGGATGACTACCCCTAGGTTGTCATCGAAGAAGACAGCTGGCTCAACCTGGATGGTCTACACTAGCAACACACCGCAGTTATGAGAAATTTCCTCAATATCATAGACAACGGTATCAGGAGCATTGATTGGGTCAGTGTGAAGTGTATGTTGATTTTCCTCCCCACCCTAGTTATCCAAATTGAAAAGCCTTGTCTACCAGTGCTATAGGTAGCAACCTGGATAATGCATGAAGAAAAGGCTGCATGTAAAGCTCTCACTAAATTCACAAAACAGTACATGACGGTTATAGCAAATACTCTTGTCTCTTTGTTCCGACTCGAGGAAATCGAACATGGCAAAGTTGGATGTAATGTGCGTGTAACACTGCACGGACCGCTGTCCAAGAAGGATAGGCCAGATCGACAAGATACTCTCAATACATGTTCACTCGAAATCACAAAGCTTTTCAACATGAGTGTTTAGAAGAATACGATAGAGGGATAAAGAGAAGAACGACTTCGTCTTAAGGATCGCCGCCTGAAGAAATATGAGTAGTAACTTCAGACTATGAGTTGTCATAATCGCCAACCTAAAGCTAAAAGCACAGAATTCTCGGCAGAATGCACAAGAGGAAAAGGAATAAAAACCAGAAGAGAACGAGGAGGTGTCCAAAGTTGATTTGCAGTAGATGAAGCTTTACCTTGGATAATAGCCTATGAAAGAGACTTGAGCTACAGTAGATGTTTCTCACAGTTCCGTCACATATCGTGCAGTTTTAAATAGCTATTAGTACTTGTGAAATAAGTGCTTGCTTGTCGTACCAATATATCCATGTTTGCACCAACACATGCACCTTTTGTTACATGTTTTATGGAATCCATGAATTTTAAGTAAGGTTAACGATGTCCTGAGTAGAAAGCAACCTACCTTTTTTTATGAGATCAAAAGCTTTCTTGATGTGGCCTCTTTCAAATGATCGTCCCCATAGGTTTCTCCTCTTTTATTTCTTTTCGACGGCTAATTCTTAAGTGATGTACGCAACTACTGGAAATCCTTGTCCTCTTTCTTTGATTTCAATAGGTTGTTGTGCTCTCTGAATTGTGCCGATTCACCCAGGTGTTTCTCAAAACCAAAATTGGATATGGAGATAACACCTTCTTTTCTATGTTTCTAAGGGGATCCGATTGCAACGTTCTTCTGAATGCATGGTATATTATTCGGAGTACGCAACCGAAAGGGATAATATTGCTCTTAGAGTCCCTCTTCGGAACTACTAGTCTCATCACTGCTCTTAAACGTATATCGTATCTTAAGACTGATACATGCATTACTTCTATAGAATCTAAATCATTACCTGTGAACATGACGCCATTCCATGGTATCCAACTCGAATCTTGAGAATGATCGAACCTCCGCATGAATCTCCCGTGTATCCATGCTATCAAACTCTTTCAATGATCGAAGTGTGATCTAGCACCAACTCTTATCTTTGCTGGTCACATCATCTCCATCTTAATTTGTCCTAGAAAAGCCATTATATTATCATTTAAGTGGTCTTCGCAGTTGGTAATCCTGGGCATCTTCGAGTTTTACTGAGGAAAGGAGTACGACGCTTTGAAGTCAGGACATGTTAGCTCCATGATAAATCGACCCGTTTCCAATCATCGACCTGTAGTATATCGACTAGAGTTGCCAGCCAAGCTAGCTGGAATACACAATGCCTTTCATGTGTCACAATTGATTAGGTGCTTAAAGGTCTCAAGAGATGTGATGATCACCAATGTTGAGCAACTACAACTTGATCCTACGTACATATAATTCAGAAAAGCTAATTCAGGTTGTTAATAAAAAAAGATCGAGTGATAAGGAACAAGGTCCAGCAGTTTTACAAGGTGAAGTAGAGCAATAATCGACAGGATGAAACTACTTGGGAAATAGAAGAATATCTACAAGCAAATTTTCCTGAGTGCCTTCAATTCCAGTAAGTTTCTTTTTCCAGCTCTCACTGTTGCTTTAAATCTTGGGATGAGATTTCTTTTGGGGGGGGGGGGGGGTGTTCTGTGACATCCCTCAATGTTAGAACCAAAGAAATCAAGTTGAATTGAGCAAATTCGAAAACATGGAACCTGAGCTCAAAAAGGAAACAAATTGGTTCAAGCTGAATTTCAAATTTTGAATTTGAATTCAAAATTAAAAGTGAAATTTCAAAACTTTTAAAAGACAATGTGAGAAATAAATTTTTATTTGAAAGGTTTTACCAAGATTTGAATTTAGGTAATTTTTATAAAATTTTATATGAAGATTAAAAGGCCAAAATAAATGTTTATCTCCAAATGTTTAATTATTTTCCTGGATCTATAAAATTTAGTGATTTCAAATTTGAACTTGGGCCAAAAATAAAAGATGTTAATTATAAAGATTTTGACCTGCTAAATTTCAAAATTTTTTGAGCTCGGGAATTATTTCTTTTCTAATTTAGAGCAGAATGAGTTTTTGGACAAAAGCAAAAATTAGAGAAAATGGAAAATCACCCGGGCCAACAGGGCAGCCGCACCATCGCTTTCTTCTCTCTTGGCATCACTGCTCTTGCTTTTCTCCTGCTGCAGCCAACACAGTGCTGGAGCATGCATTCACGCAGCTGCTTGGCAGATTGCTTCCTTTGTGGATTAAGGACCGCTCATTGTCGGCTCTGTCAAGCAAGGTTGAGCACTACTAATTGTATACCGGATATATGGGACTCAGAAAACTAGGTAACACAATGGTCATAGTGATTGGAGGTAACTAAAGCTCTCTTCTGGAGATGATTACAAGGGAGTGCTTTGGGCTAACGATAGATAGACCAGATGAGGTTATTGCATAAAGGACCACCGCTCTGGAGAGGCGAGTATTGGACCTGTCTTATATCCTTTCTGTGAAAGGTTGTCATGTGCGTCTTCTGAGAAGAGCATAAATGTCATGTAATTAGGATTCTCTTACAGGATGTAAATTGATTCAAATCGTTGCCCCTCACAGTAACGAGCAACTCGATGTGTCACATCGTAATAACAAGTGAATGAGAAGTGAATATGATTTTGTTTGATATTTACCAAAAACTTTGCATCCATGTTTGTTGTAGTACTAGTGCAAATTAAATCTATGTTTTCTTAACAGTTAATCAAGCTGCAAAAATTTGAAAGCAAGGACTCACTCTTAACGCTATCTTTTGCATTGAAACCCACGTATGATTCGTCCTTTTCATCTTTACGAGTCGGCTGTGTCTAGCCTATTGCCGGGTAAGTTTGGCTTAACATTAGATGTTTAGGGCTTTGTGTTATTGTTTTCTTTTGCAGGTGTGCTCTTTTTTCCTTCATAGTACCAACTGGAAGGAGCAACCCTCAAGGGTGGCTTCATTCGTTAGAAGCCCTGCTCGTCGCGCTGAGTAGGTTGTTGCTAGGAAAAGCATTGTATGAGCTTGATATACTCTTTTGGGTAGTTTTTAGGATGCTCCGGTTATTGGTAATTAAATAGGTTTGACGCATCCGCATTTCGAAAGGCATTGATTTGTCAACTTAACAACAAGTTATAATGTATTTATCATACGTCAGTTATACTGTTGATCCTCGCTTTATCGAGTGACATCCGATAAGATCTTAGAGATGATAACTCGACCATTCTGAGGGCCGGACTGTCACATGAGATGAGCAACAGCTTCTATGGATAAAAAAAAGATACTCCCTCCGTTTTTTAATTGTTATCGCTGTTGACTTCAAATATCAACTTTTGACTATTCGTATTATTCAAAAAATTAATTCAAATGTCTAAAACTATAACTCATGATTCTAACTACTTTGATAATAAAGCAAATTATAATAAAATATATAATATTCATCCAACTTTTTTGAATAAGATAAATGGTCAAAGTCTTCTACTTCTCCCTGTCACAAAGTTGTTTCAGCTTCTCACTAGAATTTTTCAGTTGAAAAAGCTAAAAAGTCAGAAATTGAAATAAATAGGGTTCAAAAAGTTTGCTTTTGAAAAGCTAAAAAGCAAGCTTCTGATGAATTAAACTAAAAGCTAAAAAGCACATTTTGAGCTGCTTTTCTAACTTTTAGTGTGCTGAGAAGCTAAAAATAAAAGCCAACATTTAAATTTTATCAACTTGCTTTTTCAACTAGCCACCAATCAACTTTTCTAAAAGCACAAAATCAAACAGCCCCTTAGTCCTCGACGTCGGCCTCAATGTCTGGTTCCTGTACCTGGTATGTCTGTTTTCTTCTACGCCGCACCTGGTACGTCTGTTCTCTTCTACTTCCATGTTTTAATAGAGTGCTGCTTTGCAAAACGTTTCTGGCAGCTGATGAAAGTAATCACGTGTATGAAGCTTCCCTGCCTTCGTCCCTTGACTTGGACTAGTGATATTATGGATGTGAATTTTTGTGCTAAGGAGGATGCTTGGTTCGTTCTGTTTGGTATGTGGTCTCTATGGACTTCCAAAAATGATTGAGCTCATTGTAAAGAGGCAATTTTAGAAAGAAAGGCAATATCTTGGGCATTGGATACCACCACACATCTGTTACATGTGCGGTATCCGACATCGGGAGTTACCCGAACACAAGCAAAAAAAGTATGGAGGAGACCCCCTACAAGAACCTTTAAAATCAATTCAGATGCTGCCTTTTGTGAAGTAGAGAATCAAGGAGCAGTGAGAGCAGTTTTGAGAGATTCAGGCAAGTTTATAAAAGGTTCACCTGCATGGAAATCAAATCTTCAATCGGCCTTGACATCAGAGGCAGAAGCTTGCAAAGAAAGCCTCAATCTGTTGTGAGAAGAAACAAACATAAATATCATTCTGGAGACAGATTCAAACGTTTTGGTGGATCTGTGGAAGGGAGGAAACTTTGATCGATCAGAGGTTGCAACAATATTGATGGAAATTCGAGAGATGAGCTCAGTGTTCTCTTCCTTTTCAATCGTGTTTGCCATGCGTGAAGCTAATGAAGCTGCACACTTATGTGCGCAGGAAGCTAAGAGGCAAAGGGTTAATTTTGTTTGGGATAACTCCCCTTCTTTCTGTTGAATTGCCTAGAGCATGATTGTAACTCCCCGACTTTGCCCTCACCACCGCCTCGGACGCCCCTTGGTAGGTGGCGGTGAAATCCGGTGAGCGCTTGGTTGGGGCTGCATTCCCCTTCTATCTGCGTTCCCCTTCTATTCTAAATCATCTTGAATCCCCTTCTCCTATTTAATGTTCTTCTTGCATCTTACATCATACCATTTCAATTCATTTTGATTTTGAAAGTAGCACAAATCAATTTTGGTATTTAACTTGAGTTGTAACTGAATAATATTGTTTCTTAATGCTGACGAAGCTAGAAATTGATAAATGAAGTACTACTCTGCTCGATTTCATGCACCTATGGACATTGTGGATTTCTTGGTTCTGGCTAGAAAAATTTGTTCTATTTATCGGTTAGACAGCCTGCTACTTGCGTGGAAGTGCATGTCAGTTGAATCGTATGGACAGAGGATTTCGAGATAGAATTAATTAATGTCACTTCTTATATTTGCGATAAGTACAAAAATATATATATTCAGAATTTGAAAGCTTTCAAATTCTAGCTTCCAGCAATTGTTCGAAGTACAATACATTAAGGTTAATAAATATATGGGGAATACGACTAACAACTTTTGTCGGATGTTGTCTTTCCTATTCTTGATTATTTTTCAATCATTACATGCAAATGTGCCAATCAAGGAAAATTGATTTTGTAGGGTTATGCCTAAATCTCTTAAGAACATGTAACTGAATGGTTTTATGTGCAAATAATGATGTTTGTGGGCTGACTAACATTGCGTGCATCTCTGCATCTGAAGCTCTCATCCTATCAGCTGTGCACGAGTCGAGTGGGATATCCTTATCACACGATAGGAAGACTAAACCAAGCGGGAAGGGCACAGCAAGAGGAGATCCAGCAGGTATCCAACCATTTGGTATGTATTAAGTGTACTTAGAGGAGGTCAGGGACTTGAAGATTTCAGTGAGAAATTCTCCTGCATTGCTTCACCATCATTATCTGCTGCCACAAGGTTAATCATCAATCCAATCCCATACCCATATGCTATCTTTCACTTGTTTTTGGTTGATCACTTATGCTATTATGTGATCTGAGTTTTTCTAGAGACATTGTACATTTTCTTAAATTTACAATCTGTTGTTACCTCCTTGCAGAGAGTGCTCCTTGATTTACAAGTCAAAACCATCTTGGTCTCCAAAAAAAAAAAAAGTCAAAACCATCTTGAGTTAAAGGACCAGCCACCAAAGCTATTGAAGCTTTTAAGCCTATTTTCTTGTACCTTGGTCATGAGGATTTTAAAAGCATCATTAGCCCATCATGCATAAGATGCTGAAAGCTACCGAGTTTATGTCAATTGTTCTGCAGCAGGCTCGACGTTCAGATGATCGTAGGAAGACTACTGCTGTGAGGATTGTTGGAATATTAGGTGAGAAGTCAAGTGATCCGGACACTTTACATCCATGTTCAATGCATTTTAGGAGGTACTAATACATTCTTTTTAGCTTTCTGATGTATGATAATCTTTTATCCTACTTTATATTTTTCTTATGTCTTGCGAAATTAATTCAGTTTAAGACGTAATATAGAGTAAAATTCATCTACCTGTTGAAAAACTTGGTTTGGGCAGGCTCGGAGGGTAAATTGCCACTTCCAAATCAGAGAATTTGATTGATAAATGCTTTAGGGCGATTATCAAGATCTTCCCCCAAGCAAATGGCCAGATTCACTCCCTTAGTATCTAAGTTCCTTTTAATATGTTACAAGGATGATGATGAAGTCCAATAGTTTTATTGCATTCAGCATAACTTCCATTATTGCTAGAATATGATCTAGTTAATGTAGCTAGAGATCATGACAGCTGAAAGCACACGGCTGCCTAAATGCTGGTTGGCAAGTCCATACATCCGAGGCTGTTTAGTGTCAAGAAAATGTTAATATGCGCTCAATTTAAGCATACTCTATAAAGTGTGCATCCATAGTTGAGCCTCATTTTAATGAAAAATGATTTAATCACTTCATCCATTTTCAATTATAGTCTGAAATTTGAGATTGTCCAATTATACTGCTTTAGTGTCAAGAAAGTATTTTTGGCGTGGGTAATCATGCCACGCCATCCTTCTAGTTCAAGTCACTAAATAAGGGTGCCTTCTCGTTCAAAACACCAAAAATACCCCCTTATGTTGTGGACGTGGCTTGTCATCCCTCGTCTACCTGCAGTCGCACCATGGTACAGTCAAATACCCTTATCTAGCATGAATTATGATGGTGACACTGGTTTGAAAAGATAAATTGCATATCATGCTCAAGTAGCACCCATTTTTTTAGTCATTGGATCATTTTTGGGATTTTTGGAAAATTTGCAGCTAAGGGCTGAAAACCTAGGTCTTGTAGTTTCCTTTGGACCACTACTATTTATCAGAAGTTTATAGTTTTAAAAGTCCTCCTCTCTCCTCATTTGCTGACCTTCTACTGGAGAAAATCCATTTGCTTGAGGCCTTGCAGGGTTCTGCGCAAGCACAACTTGCTTCTTGTTAGCCAAGCCACTTGAATCACCAGATTCTTCAGGCTTTGTCGGGACTGCAGTTGATTCTTGTTTATTTGACTTCAAGACCTCTTCAGCCTTTTCCAGGTCACTCTCACAGGAAACGACTGCCCTTTCAACTTATTTCTTTGTATACTTGTATTTCGCCTCTAAGCTCACAATTTTCGCAAGCTCATCAGCTATATCAATCTTCAAGTTAGCTGCAGACTTTTTATCAGCTTCAAGTTGATGCTTGGTTTCTTCGCTGCCATCAAAGTTGTAGAGCCAGGCAAGACTCCTCAACACAACCCTCATTCTAAATAAGGGCCATTGTTGCTTGATCTGATGAGAAACCCATTGCAACAAGTTTCTGTGCAAGCACCTCGAGTTTTTTGGACATAAGATATCCCTTGCAATGCTCATGTAATTCCTGGGCACGCCTCTCCTTCTGCCTTTGATGCTTCTTCTCATTTTTCTGTCTGATCTCACGTTTGTCCATATCACATCTAGGAACAGAGTCCGCAAGAGAAGCAGTGCTGGTTGCCTTTTATTTTGGATCTTCTGACTCACCAGAACAACTGCCGTTGTTGGAGGCACAATCGTAGTCCCGTATACCATGGGAACTACAAGACTGCTCATCTCTTTCATCTGTGTTCCTTAATTTGTCATTGCCCTGGCTACCCAACAAAGATGTTGATGGTTCCAGTACATGAAACTTTCCAGAGAGGTTGTTGTTTGCAATTGCGAGTGTACCATTCCCCATTGACTTCACAGCAACTTTAGGTTGCTCTTTTGCAACTTTTGCAGCTGACCTATCCTAAGATTTGGACTTGGATGCAGAAGGCATTTTGACAAACGTATTCCTTTAGTTCCAACAACCACAAAAAAAATTGAAAATTTTTATTTCCATATACTTGACAGTGGTGCTTGTTTCAAGAAAACCTCTAGACAAATCAGTATGGTGTTTAAATTCTTAACGGTGAGAGCATAAGGTAAGTTGAGAATAGCCAATATTTTTCAGTAATTCAAAAGTACAATCTAGATAAATGAAAACAAAATGATAAAATAAGAAAAAAAATGAGTCGATCCGCAAGCATAGTTTTGCTCACTGTTGTATTCATCTCACTTTGTGGTACTGTTTCCTTTAAAGAAAAACTTTGTGATAATTATTTTGATCCATTTTTCAATTGGAAAGTCCTACTTGTGGTGATAAAAAACAAAATGATTGTGTGTATTTTTCACTCCGACACCAAACATTCATTTGCATTAATTCTTAAGTATATTTCACACTTAAAGTGTTAATCTTTCAATAAGATAAGCATATCAAACAAAAGCATATCTGTGACTTGTTAGTGCCATCTGTACTGATGATCCTAACAGAAATAGGGAACATAAAAGATTCCAGTAAACCTGTAACATTTTTAAGTGGGATATGTAGAAAATATAAGCTCGCATTAGATGGTTCAAAAATGCATGGATATTATCAATGGATAAATAAAATATGTAGTACATAACCACATGCCTTAGAGGATAAAATGTACAAAAGAAAACTTTCAAAACCTTGTAACAGCAGCTTATCCATAACTATCAAAACCTTGTAACAAAGTGGGTAATTCATATTACAGCAATAAGCTCCTTGTTGATGACAACAATTCTAGAGTCCTGCAATCTCTCCGGAGCCCGAAGGTGCTGTCAGCGACCATGACCAGCAGCTGCACATACTATTGAACGCGTGCGGCAGGTTTCAATTCCGTTGTGGTCATACATGATTTTTATGTTGCAAGTCGGTTCAGGAGGCCGAATAGCAGATAACGAAGAAGTTTCTTTGACTGCATCTGGATGAGCCTGACCAAGAGATAGTTGGAGGAGGCCTCTAGGAAAAAGTGCACATAAAGCTAGTAAGTGCGCCAAGAGATACTTGAAGCTTGACCAAGAGAAGGAAAAAGTAAAGTCAAGCATTAATTAGCTATTGTACTAGTATGCTTCCAGTGATTGCTTTATCTCGCTGAAATAAATAAATCACTTACCAACTCACAGTGGCTTACCAATGTACTTCCTTCTGATCACTACCGGACACCGGATGTTTGCTGAGTGCTAGGTGGTTTGTCGACTGTAATTTTTCGGGCACTCGACAAACAACTTTTTGTCGAGAGCAATCCGAAAAACACTCGGCAAAATAAAAACACTCAGCAAATTTTTTTGTTTGCCGAGTGTTTTTTAGTTACACTAAGACAAACAAGGTATTTGCCGAGTGTTTTTGGTTTTGCACTCGGCAATGTAAATGTTTACCGAGTGTTTTTTTTTTTGCACTCGGCAAATTTACATGTTTGGCGAGTGTTTTTTTTTGCACTCGGTAAAACAGACATTTGTCGAGTGTTTTTTGTTTTACACTCGGCAAACAAAAAATACTCGATTTTTTAAAGCATATTTGGAGCAGCAAATTAATTAAATGAAAAAAAATTTAACTACAAAGTTGTATAACTTTTCAAGATCTACAACTTTTATTTTGGTTATTTCTTCATTCGACAAAGCGATAAAAACGTTGTTCGTAAAATTTACATCTCTCATATAGTTTCATTGAAACTATAAAAAAAGTATATAAGATTTATGAACAAATTTACTATCACTATGTCAGATGAACAAATGATCAAAATAAAAGTTGTAGATTTTAAAAAGTTATACAACTTTGTAGTTGAACACTTTTTAATTTGAATTAATTTGCTGCTCCAAATATACTTTAAAAAATCAGGTATTTCTTGTTTGCCGAGTGTAAAACAAAAAACACTCGGCAAATGACTATTTTGCCGAGTGCAAACAAAAACACTCAGCAAACATGCAAGTTCAAAATTAGAAATAAAAGTTGTAGATCTCAAAAAATTAGAAAACTTTGTAGTTGAAAATCATCTTGTTATTGAAAACTACGTTTGAATTTTTTAAATTTGAAATTCAAATTTTGTAAATGACCTCGGATGGATAAGTTACCAAAATGAAAGTTGTAGATCTCAAAAAGTTATAAAACTTTGTAGTTGACGACTTTTTGATTTGAATTCGTTTAGAGCCTCAAACAAGCAATTTACACTTAGTTTTGTATAATATATGTGGAACTAAAATAGAATCTAAACACAAGTGACAACCGTGGTGAAGTGGTCAGTGGGGGGTGCGCGTGAGGAGGAGGTCATGGGTTCGATTCCAAAAGCCGACGCGATCGGCTGATTTGTAAAAATTACAGTGACCGGTTAGTGTGAAAAATGTGCGAGTAAAAAAATTTTTTTTGATTTTTTTCCGTGCTTTTTCCGGTTCAATTGTTGCCGAGTGCTTATTTTTGCTGAGTGTCGATACGGCACTCGGAAAAGTGTTTGTCGAGTGCACCACAAAAAGCACTCGGCAAACAGCTGTTTGCCGTCACAAGCTAATCCGAGTGAAATTTGCCGTGGGTGGCAGTCGGCAAATATTTTGTCGAGTGTTTTATGCGCTTTGCCGAGTGCCGTTTCCGGCAGTGGATGCAGTGTGTGTATCACCTCGACCGCAGCTTCGAAGGCAGGCAATACGACAACATCGTCTAATTCGTCTTGGTCAAGAACATTGAAGTTCTAAATTCCAGCATCAACAGGAATGATTTATACACTAATACACCCATCTCATCCAATCTCTACACGGCCAATCACATAAATTCAAGTTTGTAGTTTATATCGTCTGATGCCCAGGTGTGGCCGGCAGTCTGGCTGGAGTGGCGGCGGGCAGCCAGGCACTGCGACAAGCAGCTCGCGGCCGTGCTCCAGCCTCCAGGCCTACTTCAAGCGGAGCGCCTGCCTCAGGCCCAGCCGTGCATACGCGTCTGGTCGCCGGCAGCCTCGCCGCCAACACCTTCGTCCTCAACCTCTTCATCGAGCTCTACACCCTCGCCGGCCAAGTGCTCCGCGTTTTCTGCTCGCTGCCGTGCCCCAGTGTCTACTCCTACAACGCCGCGATCTCTACGGCGTGCTGCTCGCAGGACCCAGCCACCGCTCAGAACCTGCTGGGTGGATTGCCCCAACGGACCACCACTTTCTACCTTTTTGTTTTGCCTGCCGTCAACCCACTCCCAGTGAAGAATTACTCCCCCTAGTTGATTAAGCAAACTATCTCTCAAACGTTTATTTGAATACTAAGCCGTAACATTGCACCTAGGGAGCATATAAGGCCGCTTTATCTCTCGGCACTAATGAACTTGAAATACTATCATATGTCTGTAGAAAATAATCCCTAAAATTAGTGATTTACTTTCCTTAGTTTCATTAGCTATGTTTAGGCAATTAGCGATTGTGTGATCGGCCTGATTGGAAGGCTATTATTTCTTACCTTGTAATCTTCTATATAAGCAAAGGAAGAGACACCGAAAACGTGGCCAATTCTGCAGCAACAAACAAGAACCGTGTGTCTCTATGTTCGCGTGAGTTTCATGTGTGTTTTGGCCGTGATCTCGCCAGCAACGTGGGAGTTGCTTCTCCGGCGAGGTTCTAACAAGTGGCATCAGAGCTAGGTTCATCCAAGGCCTGAAGATGTCGGGGAAGAAGGCCGGCGACAGCACCTCTGAGGAGAGCGTCGTGATCAAACGGGTGATTTGTGAGGTGGGCAGCGAGAGTAGCTACCCCGTTCTCACCAAGACCAATTACTCTGATTGGGCGCTCCTGATGAAGGTGAAGTTGAAGGCTAGAGCCCTCTGGAGCGTCATCGAGGATGGCAGAGCCGATGCGCAAGAGGAGATGATGGCGCTCGACGCATTGTGCGGTGCGGTACCACCGGAGATGGTGCCATCGATAGCCAAGAAGGAGACGGCCAAGGAGGCGCGGGACGCAATTGCGACCATGAGAGTCGGGGACGATCGCGTGAAGAAATCAACGGCGCAGCAGCTGCGCCGGAAGTTCGATCTTGCCACGTTCGACGACGGTGAGACCGTCGAGGACTACGCGCTGCGCCTAGAAGGCATGGCAGCGCACCTCGCCACGCTTGACGCAGAGGTGAAGGAAGCTGAGATCGTGGCGAAGATCCTATGCAGCCTACCGCCTCGCTTCAAGCAGATCGCAATCGCGATCAAGATGCTGCTCGACATCTCGACCATGTCGGTCGCCGATCTCACAGGGCGGCTGAAGGAGGCGGAGGAGGCGTTTGAGGAAGCGCCGACATCGCTGCAGCACGAAGGGAAGCTGTTCCTCACGGAGGAGGAATGGGATGCGTGGCGGAAGAAGCGCGAGGCGGAAAACAACTCTGGCAGCGACGCAAGAGGCGGCGGCTCGGGCAAAGCAGGAGGAAGGCGCGGACGCGGATGCGGGCGCGGCAGCTCGTCTGGTGGGCCATCAAATTCAAACAAGCCCACCGGCGACGAATGCCGGCGGTGCGGGAAGCTGGGCCACTGGGCTCGCGAGTGCCGCTCGAAGCCCAAAAGGGAGCAGGCCCACGTGACGCAGGATGAAGAGGAGGCCTCGCTCCTGTTTGCGAAGTTGTCCCCAGCTCTATCCACAATGCCGCCGGCGAAATCCCCAAGCGCATCGTCGACTAGGTCGCTGACACCTCCCCCATCAGAGGAGATTCCCCTCTCGCAGGCCGATGTGGTGCCGCAGGGAGTGGAGCAGCAGCAGGACGGCGGCGGATTCGTGGCAGCGTACACAGGATCCGCTGTCCAGATCGAGATTTGGGAGGAGAAGGTGTTCGCCCACCTTGAGGATGAGAAGGAGCGCGACGCCGGGACCTGGGTCCTGGACTCCGGAGCGACGAACCACAAGTTCGGTCCTGGGTGGCGTTCACGAAGCTCGACACGGCGGTGCTCGGCACCGTACGCTTCGGCGACAACTCGGTGGCACGGATCGAGGGTCGGGGGATCGTCGTGTTCGTCTGCAAGAATGGCGAGCTCTGGTCGCTCTCCGGGGTCTGCTACATCCCCCGGCTGACGACCAACATCATGAGCCTCGGGCAACTCGACGAGGTCGGCTACAAGATCGACAACCACTACAGCGTGATGACGATCAGGGAGCCCGGCGGTAGGCTTCTGGTGAAGGTGAAGCACGAGGTGAACCAGCTGTATCTGCTCCACATCAAGCTCGCACAACCAACCTGTTTGGCGGTGCATGGTCGTGCGGTGTGTGGCCGCGGCGACGAGGTGGTGTGGCGTTGGCATGAGCGCTTCGGCCATGTCAACATGGCGGCGCTGAGGAAGCTGGCGCGGGAGGAGCTGGTGCGCGGACTGCCGGAGATCGAGCAGGTCGACCAGCTATGCGAGGCGTGCCAGACCGGCAAGCAGAGGAGAACCTCGTTCCCGGCGCAGGCGGAGTACCGGGCGAAGCAGCGCCTAGAGCTGGTGCACGATGATCTGTGCGGACCGATCATGCTGGCGACGCCTAGAGGTAACAAGTACTTCCTGTTGTTGGTCGACGACCTCATCAGATACATGTGGGTAGCCGCGATCCCCTCCAAGGATCGTGCCGCGGCTGCCATCAAGGACATCCAGATGCGGCCGGAGAGCGAGTCTGGCGTCAAGATGAAGGGGCTCCGGACTGACCGCGGTGGCGAGTTCACTGCGATCGAGTTCGTGGAGTACTGTGCGGCTGAGGACGTGCATCGTCAGCACACCGCACCTTACAGCCCGCAGCAGAACGGTGTCGTCGAACGCCGGAATGGCACAGTGGTGGCCACGGTGAGGAGCATGCTCAAGGCGAAGGGGCTCCCCGGCTGGTTTTGGGGTGAGGCGGTGGCGACCGCCGTGTACATCCTGAACCGGTGCTCGACAAAGAGCGTGGACGGCTTGACGCCGTTCGAGGCGTGGCACGAGAAGAAGCCGGCGGTGCACCACCTGAAGACGTTCGGCTGCATGGTCTACATCCGGAACACGACGCCACATCTGAAGAAGCATGACGACCGCGGGCGCAAGATGATCTTCGTCGGCTACGAGCGCGGCTCCAAGGCGTACCACGCGTACGACCCGGTCACGAAGCGTGTCCACATGACACGCGACGTGGTGTTCAACGAGCAAGCCCAGTGGGACTGGGGCACTGGCGGCAACGACAGCGAGCCGAGCGGTGGCAACGACGCGTTCACAGTGGAGTACACCACTGTTGGACAGGCCGCGCCAGACGGCGATGACGCCGTCAAGGCGCTTGCAGGAGGAAAGCCGGGAGAGCAGCCACCGCATCTTGGCATGGCTGGTGGCGAGGAGGAGCCCAATTCGCCAAGCAGCGTCGACGACGACAACCTCGATGCCGACCACGACGAAGATGCACCTCTCCGGTACCGCAGCATCAACGACATCGTCCGGCAGGCTGGCTTCACACCACACGCGCTCATTGCAGAGGAGCTGCACGCGGTGAGCGCTGATGAGCATGCCTCATTCGCTGAGGCGGAGCGGACCCTAGTTGGAGAAAGGCGATGGTGGAAGAGATGGAGTCCATCGAGGAGAATGGCACATGGTGCCTCGCCGACCTCCCACCCGGCCGCAAGGCAATCGGCGTGAAGTGGGTGTTCAAGGTGAAAAGGGACGAGCACGGGGTGGTGTCCAAGCACAAGGCACGCCTTGTGGTGAAGGGCTACACACAGCAGCACGGCATAGACTACGACGAGGTGTTTGCGCCGGTGGCCAAGCTGGACTCGGTGTGCCTGCTCATCGCCCTCGCGGCACACGAGGGGTGGGAGGTGCACCACATGGACGTAAAGTCGGCGTTCTTGAACGGCGACCTGCAGGAGGAGGTCTACGTCGAGTAGCCGACCGGCTTTGTCATTGCCGGGAAAGAGCACAAGGTGCTCAAGCTGAGGAAGGCGCTGTACGGACTACATCAAGCGCCAAGCGCCTGGAACACGAAGCTGCACGATACGCTGCTGTCGCTCGGCTTCGAGAGGTGCCCATCTGAGGCGGCAATCTACGTCAAGCGAAGCGGCGATGCGCAACTGGTGGTCGGTGTGTACATCGATGACCTGGTGATCACCGGCGCCAGCTGCAGCGACATCAAGCTCTTCAAGAAGGAGATGAGCAGCGTGTTCAAGATGAGTGATCTCGGTCTGCTTCGCTACTACCTCGGCATTGAAGTGAAGTAGGGACCGAGTGGGATCTCACTCAGCCAAGGAGCATATGCCACCAAGATTCTGGAGAAGTGGGGCATGGCGGAGTGCAATCCCAGTCAAGTGCCAATGGAACCGCGACTGAAGCTTAGCAAGCTGAGCACAGAGCCGCCGGTGGACGCGACCGAGTACCGGAGTCTCGTCGGGAGCCTCAGGTACTTAGTGAACACTCGACCTGATCCTGCATTTGCTGTTGGGTATGTCAGTCGGTTTCTGGAGCAGCCACGCGAGGATCATCTTGCAGCTGTGAAGCATATCCTGCGTTATGTGGCGGGAACCAAGGATTGGGGACTCTGGTTCGGCAGGAGGAAGGAGAAGCAGGCTCAGTTGATAGGGTTCAGCAATAGTGATTACGTAGGAGATGTCGATGCTAGGAAAAGCACGACAGGAGTGATCTTCTTCCTCACCGGCAGTCCAATTACCTGGTAATCCAAGAAGCAGAAGGTCGTGGCGCAATCCAGCTGTGAAGCAGAGTATATTGCAGCTGCGAATGCGACATTTGAAGCATTGTGGCTCACTCGGGTGCTAGCAGAGGTGCAAAGGAAGAAGCCGAGTGTGCCAATGCTGTTGGTGGACAATAAGTCCGCCATTGCTTTGACAAAGAACCCAGTACTCCATGGACACAGCAAGCACATCCAGGTGAAGTATCACCTAGTCCGGGAGTCTGCAGAAGAGGGTCTGATCAACGTCGAGTTCATCAGGAGCGAAGAACAACTGGGCGACATTCTTATGAATCCGCTTGGTAAGACCAATTTCCATGAGCTGGGATCAAAGATCGGCCTGATCAATGTTGAGCACGGCAAGGCTTAGGAGGAGATTGTAGAAAATAATCCTTGCCTGCCTAAATTTAGTGATTTACTTTCCTTAGTTTCACTAGCTATGTTTAGGCAATTAGCGATTGTGTGATCGGCCTGATTGGAAGGCCATTATTTCTTACCTTGTAATCTTCTATATAAGCAAAGGAATAGACACCGAAAACACGGCCAATTCTGCAGCACCAAACAAGACCGTGTGCCTCTGTGTTCGCGTGAGTTTCGTGTGTGTTTTGGCTGTGATCTCGCCAACAATGTGGGAGTTGCTTCTCCGGCGAGGTTCTAACAATGTCTTTGTTTTTTGATGCAATTTGCGACACAATGAATTAAAGAATATTTGTACAGATTTCATGTTTATTTTTTGTTACGGCCTAAAATTCCACATTTTCAAAATTTAAAATTTTGAAATTCTAAATGCATTTTTTCCAATTTAGAGTAGAATAAAAATTCTTTTCTAAATAAAATGCTAGGAATTGCATTGCATAGCATTTTATTTCATTTTCATCCAAATAAAATCTTGCAATGGAATTTTAGCAATTATATCAAGTATTGGAATAAAAAGAAAAAAAAGAAAAATCCCAAAACCTCCCCTGCCGAGCCCCTTCTCTCTCTCCCTCCCCTCCCCCTCTCCTCTCCTTGCCAGGCAGCCCTCCCCGCGGCCCACCCCTCCAATCCAGCCCAGCTCGCCCCGCACCCCTCCTCTCCTCTCTCGCCGCTAGCCGGGCCCTCTGTCGGCGCGTCACCCCCAACCCCCAGCCGCCACCCCCTCCGCCCGCAACCGCCGCGCCGAGCTCCCCGC
>BCLF01000038.1:320150-332948 GCA_001602275.1 Zoysia japonica
GCCGGCGCTGACCGGCCCGCCGCTGCTCGCCCAGGCGCGAGGCGTCCTGGCCGTTGGATCCCAACCGACAGCCAAAATTAGATCTGTCCCCCCCCCCCATTGTTTTAATTTTAAATCTCAACCATCCAAACCGAAACCGAAGGCCCAGATCAAGCCACGTAACCCCAAATTACCTCATCCAGTGGATCCAAATCTGACGCACCAGATTAAGTCTCGTCATCTAAATTATCAGATCCATTCAATTTGAAATCAAGAGCCCAGATTAAACTATATTTTTCGAATAAAAATAAATCAAACTTTTATTGCATCAGCATGACCTCAGCAAGACCAGTTAATTAAAATAAATTAGAAAATTAATTTAATTAACTTCAGATTAATCTGATAATTAATAACTAAAATAATAAAATAATTAATAATGTTATTAGTCTGAAAAATAAATTTAATAATTAGTTAATAATTAATTTAATAATAATAATTAATTGATAATTAATTTAATTATAATTAATTAAGACAATTTTGCAGCGTATTTTAATTATAAATTAGTCCTTGTCTAATGACAATTTTACATTTAAACCCTTGAACTTTTCTAAAATTACATTTAAGTCCTTAAATAATTTCATAAATTACAGATAGGTCCTCACTACTTAATTATTAATTACAGATTAGTCCCTGAACCTTATAAATGCTATAACTTTTGCATTGTAACTCCGATTTCAGCAAATAATATACCAAAACGATCGTATCGAAATTACTTATGCATTCATGATATAATCATACTGATCTTGGTCTGTTTTGTTGCATTTGATTGACTGTTTGTGCTCTCGTCCTTTAGGTGACTTCGTCCTGGACCCGCAATACGAGGATTTCTAGCTGCAGGAGTTTGAAGCAGTCGAGTACTATTCCCAGGAGCAGCAAGCCAAGTGTCCTTGACCATTTTGTACCTATTTTACAAAACCTCTATCTTGTAGATTGCATGCTTATGTCAAATTGAACGCGCACCTATTATTAGGAATTCACCTACTTTTTTCTTATTATGCTTTGTCGCCCTAGTTTACCTTTTTGTTGGGTAGATTACATGCTTAGCTTGTTGTTGTCGGGATGGGTGATATTAATTTGACTTATTATCATACTTGCTTCACGAGGATTAATGAGTTATTTATAGCAACCTAGAGATTAGAGATTTGGGTGATATGGTTGGTGTAGGGCTGTGTGTGGGGTTGCCGGCACTGTCCCTTGGTATTTATCTTTCAAATCTAAAGACCGGTTCGTGGAGCGACCACCCATGTGTTACCGTACAACTACGAGCCAAGAATGGGCACGGTCTGCCGTAGTAAGTGGTGAAGACTAGTTCTGTGCGTGCTAACCGGTGGAGAGGAGAAAGCGGGTTACACCTGAATCCGTCTGGAGAGAGATGTGTGGGAAAGGGAGGGTTACTTCTAGGAACCATCTGGCACAAGAGGGGGCTTTCCAAGGTTACGGTTAGCGCCTTATTAGATGAAACCTCAGTGGACACGTACAGGCTCGAGGAAGCCATAGAAAAGTCTTGAAGTGATCTCTTGGCCCTCACATCAAAGGAAGTGCGCAAGTGCTCGGCCAGCACAGGCATAATGGAGATTTCTTTAGTCCACCTAGAAACAGGGGATGAAACCACTTTTCGTGGGGAATTGTGTACAACATCTGCAGAGTTAAAACTGTTATGATAGCCGTGCTCACGGTCACGAGCATTGTATGGACCCTCACATGATTAGTGAGAATTGGTAGGGTTTGGTTGGTGATCACAGTGGGATATTGTGATTGGTTCTTATGTTGGTGCTACAGCTGGGTAAGCTATAGACAGGATTGATCTATAGGCGCGAGGTCTTTCACTTAGTAAATAGGTGCTTAATAGGATGTGTGTCTCTATGATGTGCTTTTATGTAAAATAAACCTATACTGTCTTTTCTTGTTTACTGTCACATGTCATATTTTCCCGCACTTGCTGAGTACATTCTGTACTCAACCTTGCTTTTATAAATACCGCTCAGTAGAAAGAGAAGTCTGGGAGAACATTGAAGACCCTAGAGCTGAAGTCTAGGCGAGCTACTTCGGTCATCTGCCTGTGGAGCTCAAGACACTTTATTTTTTTCGCTGCTTTGGTTTGTAATAATTTATAAGACTCTTAGTCATTTTTGTAATAGGTTAAATTTAGCTTATTCAAAACATTATTTTATTTTACCATTAATAAAGTCACTTTATGTGTAAAACTTGATTCTTAGGCACACATAAAGGTCACTTGGTTTTAGCCTTAAAACCGGGTGTGACATTTTTGTTAAATTTTATTTGAATTTTTTGAATTTAAATCCGGTATACCAGATATTTCTGATATATTGTGTTTACTGGTGACCCCCAGTATTTTTTTCTACCAAAAAAATTTCATAGGTTTATATACATGTGCCATCCAGATCTACACGTATATCACACTCAAATAGACCAGGTCGAGTGAGAAGGAAAAAGCCCCTCGTATGGTACCTGGAACTGCTTGGCCTCGACGAGCAGTTCCTGGGCGATGGCGAATGGCTCGGCGAGCACCTTGGTGGCGTCCAGCACTTTCCTGCCAACCTTTTCAGTCGTGGCCGTGAGACAACCAATGGCCTCCGTGACGAACTCGTCGTACCCCAAATTTGCCGGATCCGACACCGCCAGGATGTCGAGGTTGCGCGCCCGCCACATCCGAGAATGAGGAGCTAGAGGCCAGGCGGCCTCCTAGCATCCAACCGCCTCCTCGCGTTGCTCCCACGAGCGTGCGTCCATGGCTGAATCAAGCTCCTAGGGTGTCACCGCCGAAGGAGTCCACGAAGCCACGCCTGCCTGCTCCGCGTCCCAAGTCTTCAGTGAGCACGGCAACCGAAGCGGAGCGGCGCCGGCGCGGGGCAGGGGCCAGGGCGTTGAACGAATGGCCCTAAGGCCTCGTTCGGTTGGGCTTGGATTGGCCGGGAATGTGGCTCGATCCACGTGAGAAGCCCAGATGAGGAATGAAATCCAGCCCAGCTGGAAATCATCATTCGGTTACATATCATCAGGAATGAAATACAGCCTATCCCGACCCTCCTCTCCTCCTTTGCCCGGGTTTGAAACCCTATCGCCTGAGTCGTGGAACGAAACCATGGCGACAGGCGACGGCGGCTCCTTCTGCTCGGTACGCGGCGGCAGCACCGAGGCATGAGGAGAAGGCCAAGGCTACTGCAATGGTGATAGCGATGGTGACTCGTCGTCCCATCAAGGGTCCATATCTTCCCCTCTCGCCGGTAACTCATCTCCAGTTCCTTCCCCTCCTCTCGATGGTCGTCGTTCTTGGTCGGGCGAGCTGTTGATGCACCGCGCGCTGCCCGGCTCTTCCTCACCAGAGCACAAATCTACGGCCCACCGCGTCAAAACTGAAAAACAAACAGCGCCATTTTGCTCTGCCTCCATGCATATTCGTGCTTTAGATCTGACATGATGCTGTCATGATCCATTAGGGCGCCGGCGATGATGTGGAGGGTGCGGCGGTCGTAGGTGGTCGCCATCGTTCGCTATCAAGAGGAAGTGGTAGGTTGTGCCCAACCTCCTGGAACTCGTCAGAGAGAGGAGACCCAATGGTGTAACCATACGAGAGCTTGAGCTGCGTTTCTCTACTCTTGCAGCTTCAATTCGTGCTGAAACCTGAAGTATCAGTTTTGTTGTTACATTGCAACTGCACAGGAGAGAGATGCTTGACCCGTTGTCATGCCATCATGTATATTAGTATTCACACTTCGTGAAAATCTCTATGCTGTGTTCATAATCTAACAATTCTGACCAGTCTTTCTTTAGATGCTGAATCTATCTGTATGTGATATTTGCTTTTTTTCTCTTCAACTTTTTTTCATGACAGCACATATAGCCATGCTACTGTATTGCAATATTTTCTTTCTTTCTCAATTTTTACACATCATTCATGTAAAGAAATGCTCGCCAGATGCTGCCTGGTAGTCTTGGCTTGTTCTTGGATGTCCCTTTTTGGTTTCCAAGGATAGGATATGATGGCTGCCACTTTGTTTTATGCTCAAGGATCTTTGCTACCTACTGGCAACACACTCACTGGTCTTACTTGAGGAACATTATTCAAAGATAATGTAAACAATGTGAATAGAAAAATATCATGTAGAAATGCTAGTATCATTAGTAATTTACGATATACTCTACTGCTACGTGTTTGATGTCAACAGCTTCCTGTCTATACCTGGCCAACAGGACGGGCCGGGCTGGCACGGCACAGGCCTGGCCAGGCTCGGGCCGCCACAGAGTCGGCCCGGCGTGGCCCGGCTAGTTGATCATGCATGTAGAAGCACACCCCTGTTGTTTTTGGCTGCCCATACAAGTTTAGTTTCCATCCTTTTTCTTTTATATGAAATTATGGATGACCCTGATCTATCTTTCAAGTTGATTGTTAGTGAAAGATTTCAGCTAATTGTTATATTAGTTTTGCTTTGCTATTAATTTGCTTCTGCGTGTGCAAGATTTCAGCTGATTGTATATGCATAAGCTCAAAGCTTTTACCTTTGAAAACACAATTTGGTATGGCAATCAAACTGAGTGGCAAAATGACTATGCTCCTGATGTTTATTGGCCTTTTTTTCTCCTGTATTTTGTTCTCACCATTCGTGGTATGATCGCTAACTTGCTTTATTTTATTTAGTCCCTGCGGAGCTGCTGTGAGTCAACTATATAGTAAATCAAGCTCTCTGTTGTGAGTCCACCAACTAAGCTTCCATTCGCTGGCCGTAGCATCTAGCTCTTTGTATTGTATGATCGCTAATGTAAGTGCAATCATGCCATCTTCTTTTACAGCATCAAGATGCTTCGGTTTACAATATGGATTGTGTCATTTGCCAATGTTCTCACTGTTTCATACTTGGGTGAGTTTAAGATTGTCTAGCTGATCATTGGTGTGCGCGTTCTCTTTTCAGTTTATTGGAACTCTCTGTTGTGAGGAGAAGATTGCATGTTGGGCTGCAGTAGCCATACATTTTGGTCTTCTAGTTAGCACAAAAGGTTAAAAAAGATTGAACTTTTTATTTTCTGGATATGTAACAAATATTTTGTTGTTTCGTTGTCTGGATTGACCATGCAAGTATTATGTTATCTGGATATTTTTTTAAAAAAAATACTGAATGTTGAGCTGCAGCAGCTATTTTTAGCTGCCGAATGGTGACGTGGTTTGTGCTTGCGGTTGGTTAGAATCCATGCCTGCCGAATGTGTTTTTTTCAATCATGGGAATGAATCCGTGAGTGGATTAATCTGGGCATGGTTTGAGTGGGAGGACTTGGATCCACTCATTGTAAGCCTAAAATCAATCTATGTGGGGAACTGTTCCTTTACAAACGAATGAGGCCTAAGGAAATTTTTTTTTTTGTGGACTGATGTGGAGCGGAGAGTTTGGTCCATGGACTACGGGTCGGTAAAGATGGGTTCACAGTCCATGGTCTACGGTAGACCGGACCATACCCATCAGGATCTTTTAATCCAAACCGTCGATTGACTCAGCGACGGTTCGGGACACTCAGCGCTGGTGCCCGGTTGCTGGCGACGGAAGTGACGGTGGCACCTCGCAGGAGTTGTTCTTTCCGCCCTCCGTTGATCGAAACTCGACAGAAATTGGCCTAAACAAAAGAGGGGAACGAGAGGAAGCTCACCGTGGCTTCACGCAAGATCATGGACGGCCGGATGCAAGTGCTCGACGACGAGCTATCCAACGGGCGTTGCAGCGATTTAGGGCACGAGTGCCGCTGAGTGCGGCTAATTTTTCTTGCCAATGAACAAGGGACTTGCAGGCTTTCAGTTTCATAGGCACGGAACGATAGGTTGCAATGTGCGGCTTCCGAGAAGCATATGCATGTTGTGTAATCAGATTTCCCCTGCAGGATGTATATCACTTCGAATCGCTATCACTCACAGTAACAAGTACTGTTTATCTCATCGTAATAAGAAGTAAATGAGAACTGAATGAAAAAGTGAATATGATTTTGTTTGATATCTATCAAAAGCATAGAAACCATGTTTGTTGTAGTACTGGTGCAAATTAATTTTATCTTTCCTAAATACTTAAAATTTGAAAGCAAGTACTCACTCGTAGCACAATCTTTTGCTAACAAACCCACTTATGAGTTGGTCTTCTCATCTTTAAGAGTCAGCTGTAACTAGCCTCTTGCCGGATAAGTTTTGTTGAGCATTAGATGCTTGGCTATTGTTTTCTGTTGCAGGTGTGTTCTATTTTCCCTCTCAATATCAACCGGAAAGAGCAACCCCGTGGGTGGATCATTTGTTGGGAGTCCTGCTCACCACGCTGGGTACGTTGTTGCTAAAAGAGGCATCGTATGGGCTCGATGTACTCTTTTGTGTAGTTTTTGGGATGCCCTAAGTTATTGTAAATAGGTTTGATGCTTCCGCATTTTGAAAGACTTTGGTTTGTAAATTTAGCAACAATTTGTAATGTGTTTATTATGCTTAAATTGTACCATTGATTATCGCTTCGTCGAGTGATACCCGATTTAGTTCCTGGAGACGATGACTCGACCTTTCTGAGGGCCAGGCTGTCACATGAGATGACCAACAGTATCTATGGGAAAAAGATGATAAACCGTTGACCTTCTGCCGCTGGCTCGAAGCAGACCAGGGGTCAAAAGGATCGAGGGAGTACGTAGGTCAGATCCGGCAAATAAACTTGGCTTCTCATTTTCTGTTCGATCGATGTTAAAAGCCGACAGAGGGTGCGGGCATGGATCAGGCTGGCTTAATGGCGAACGAAGGCAGACAGTCACTGTTTTGAACAGTGTAATGAGGATGATGATACAGTAGCCGCATACCGTATGATGACTGTTCGTATTGCCTTTTAGTGTTTCCTAAACACTGTAGTTATACTGTATCTATTTGTCTGGTGTGTCCGACGGTCGGTTGAGAATCATTCAGATTAAAATTTAATACTCTGTTCGTGAAATGTTGTCGCTCTCGACCAGCGAACAATTCAAAAAACAGCTACCATGCACGGTCGGAACTACATCATTTTATAAATGGGGGGGTAGAGGTGCGAAGAAAATAAATTTCAGTCAGATTTGCTAACCCAATAGCAAGTGATGAAAAGGACCATAAATCTGTTGGATGAATCAGTCTATAACTGTAGGAATATGTAATGTATGTGGAAGGGATTTGTCTAGAGGAGGGAGGGATTGGTGAGAGAGCTAGGTCAGGAAGAGAGGAGAGGCGTTGGGTCAACAAATTTTGGCGTGGATAAGCTGCTACGTGAGGATTGGTGAGAGGCCTAGGTCAGTAAGGGAGGAGCAGCAGGGGTCAACAACGTGTGGATTGATTTATTCATTGACCTGCGGCAAGAAAGAAATGGAGCTGTTGCTAGCTAATGGAGAGAGGAAGGGGAAGGGATGTGTACTGTAGGAGTGAAAGCGAATGAGAACGCGGGAAGAAGTTTTCCTCCAAAACAACATCGCTTTCTTCTCGTTTGGCAGCAGAAATTTTCGTTTAGTCACCAGGATCTAAACAGTGTAAATCAAATAACGAGAGAACAACACACGGTAAATCAAATAAGCAAAGTGCACATTATTCTCTGGAGGGCGTCGAAGGCCACTGGTCTCATGGCCTCTGGTGCATCTGTCTCCTGCATCCACATGACGAAACACATTAAAATTTTCTTCTCCCAAGCATGACACGCGCCTACTTCTCCCCAGCAGTAGAGGAGCTCTGCCATTGCTCGATAGCGTTGTCGGTAGCCTGCATCCGTGAACAATGGATTGGGGTTAGTGTAATCTAGCTAACACATGTTTGTTCCTGTTAATTGAACGAGGAACACGTATGTACGCACCAGATATATGTCCTTCACTCTGGCTCGGCTGATGTCCCGATGCAGGACAATGGCGAGATTACGAGCCACGTCGCCTTCTTCCTCGGACGACGGCTGGAAAGGAGGTGGCACGTCACCCTCCAGCTTGGTCCACAGCTCAAAGCGCTCATTGACCATGTCCAAGAGCTCCGCGGCGCGGTTGCAAACATCTTCATCTTCCTCCTGAACTGTTGCTTCCTCGGCCAACTGCTTCTGGACCTCCCGCACCATTGCCGCCATCGCTGGGGTGCGGAACCCAGTTGCGTCCGCGAGATCTGGCAAGCCCGTAACAGTGGCGCGCTGCATCTGATAACTGGACAGCCATGAGTAGATGCACCCGACACCCAAGCCCTGCTTCAGGAGGCCCACCATGGCGTTGACATCCTTCTCGATGCCTCCCAGATCAAGGAAGGCCCGTGGGGCATCTTTCCAGGATTCGTCAGACTGCTTGAACTCATTCCACTTCCTCTGGAGCAAGCTCCCTGCCATGGCCTGCAAAACTGGGCCACCGTCTTCCTCTCCTTGGATGGAACATCCAGCTTCTTCTTTCAAGATAAGCAACTCCTTCAGAATGCTTTTCAGTAAGGTCAGCACCTTGAACCGGACCATCTGCTGAACGACCACGGGGAAGGGAGGGCAAGGGTTTGCCGGAGCCGTCATGGTGTCTGTCGTGTGTATTGGGATTGACACCGAGATATTCTCGGTGGTGGTTGATTGCCTGCCAGGAACATCTTTATACGTGACACCTGCAGTGATCCCACTCAAAACTGTGTTGTAACCTCGCGGCCAGGAACCAGTAGTATAATCAAAGTAGATAATGAAGTCCTTCACCTCCCCAGCATAGAGCATGCCGATGAAGACGGTTCCCCCACGCTGCGTGTAGCCACCGGAGTCGATTCTCGTTGTGTTCAAGTTACCAGACTTGATGTTGACGCAGGTGTCTACAGCGACAACTGTCTTTAACCCAGCTATGCAGATGGCTAATGCTTCCATGATCTTGCTGTCAAGGTCGCCAGTGATGGAGGAGTAAGATCCGTTGGATTCTTCAGCGATAAAATGTAGTCCCTTTGAGTCATGAGTCTTGCACAGGCCAAAGGTGTGCACAGGGTATTTTCGGAGGAGGAATCTGATGGGGTCGGTGGCAGCTATACGTTCATCAGTCCACTCAAATTTGTTGCTGTCTATAGCATCCGAAATGAGGATGATGAAGCCTACATGACTCTTATCCACTCGGGATTCAAGGAGCTGTAATCATTGGTGCAAATAAATTATTTAAATCTACGTTAAAATATATGAATAGAAGACTAGTCCAACTAGGCAATAGTCTAGCAAGAAGTTAAATTTGGTACAAGGAATAAATAAATTAGGTATGATTTCCATGCGAAATGAAAACTTGAAGCCTAAATTCAATCTTCCAGAACAGAACCCCACGGAAAGTAAAATTCATGTCTGTTATACTTGAGTATCACAAGATGTCTAGCAAGAAGTGAAATTTAGAGCAAAGAACGGACTCCTAAATTCTGTCTATCAGAACAGAACCCAAAGAAACTAAAAATCATGTTTTATTTATCTATCACAAGATGTACTTGAGTTGGAAACTTATAGAGAAAATATAGTTCCACATAAAAATTTAAGCCTCTCAACAATGGCATTTGTCCATAAGCTCAGAGAACCAAAATATCTTACACATAATTACTTATATATACTATGACTAAGTTTTCTAGAATAAAATATAATAAAGGAAAAAGGGATCAATCAAAAATAATAATATTTAATCGTAAAAAAATAAATTGTCAAAAAGCAACTAGATTATAGTAGAGTTGTCAGGATCACTGAAGCTGCAAGGAATAAAGTTGAAGGAAACAAGCTTTGAGAATGCATTGTTGGCAAAGGTGGAAAATAAATTTTGTGTTGTCGCTGATGTTCGATATTAGAGTTTGCTAAACATATCAGTTTCTGATGCAGCATATCACAACGCTTCATTTTACCATAAGCTTACCTATTAGTAGTGATGTTATGCGAGCCTAATACATAATTTCACATCTGGAATCAAACGTAGCAGCTATGTTTACACATACCTCCACAGCATGCTCCAAACTTGGTCTAAAGGCAGTATTGCCCTTAGCCATGAGTCCATCCACCTTGTCTTCCAATGCCATCCGATTGCCACCAGAAGGTTCTAAAAGGCCAGTGCTATGCTCTTTGATAACCTGATCATTGAACGCTACGATAGCAAGCCGGTCCTCATCGCTAAGCTGTCTTATTATAAACTTGATGGCCTTCTTCAGCAGATCTAACCTCGACGGTGTCTCTGATGACGATGACGCAGCGCAGCTCATGCTGTGGCTCACGTTAACAAGTGTGACCACATCAATGGGAGCAAAGTTCTTCAAAGATGAGGATGCTTCGACACGTACCAATGCATTCCCATTTAATCTCCGATGGTAAATATAGTCTACCAGAAGTACAGGAGGGTTCATGGCAACACTTACTATTACTTTCTTCTGGGCCATTTTTCCCCTGCACTAGAATTTTAGAATTAAAGAAGCTTTTGAATTTCAATACTACTTGATTTTGTAAAGTAAACAAATAAATGGTGTATGCAATCATTCTTTTAGTTCCATTAAACTACATTTTTGAGTAATAATTAAATATATGGGTGGATCAGATGATAATATATAAATATACACACACAGAGACGCGCGCGCGCGCACACACACATCTTTAATATGAGAAGATAAATAATTCGCAACGGGTGATCTGTATTCAGCCTTTTGGTCCGTTTATATAGAGTACAAACCAAAAAAGAATGCCTGGATCTCAATCAGTCTTACAGATAAGATGAAACTGACAATCCTACCCTACCATAATAGCTACATCTGTTTAGATCCTCACCATAATTTTCTTACTCAAGATGATAACCCATGAATACAAGGACACTTAATTTAATTTGCGACTCAGAAAAATTTTTGTGGGTTCATGGAGCAATGCACGGGCATTCACCAGAGAGCAGACATTCATCCAGTTAAATAAAAAAATATCAAATAGTTTTACATGTTACTTTAGCACAAAAGAAAGAGTGGGACAAAAATTGCCGACTCACTCCTACTATATATGTGGGGGAAATGCATCCTTTCAAGACATTAGAAATTGACTCAGTTCGAAAAAACATGTCGCCACAGAAATTAATGGCAAAATTGTCGTCTCCGAGACTACAAACTAGCTTTGGCAAGCTGTACTGGCTGCCATCTATAACGTACAAGTGAAAACTGAAAAGGGTATCTCAAAAATATTGATCAAGAATTTCTCTCCAAAAGAATATTGATCAAATAATAAATATCAAGTAATAAATAAATTAAGTTCAGAACCTTTCAGTTATTTATCAGTCCTGAACAGCTAAAAAACTACGGCAAGTTTTGCCTCAAGTAAGGAATAAAGAAGGAATTAGTGATGTCTGTAAATCAATACTTGTTTTTTTAACGAGGCAGTTGATAGCTAAGTAGGAGACGATTTCGCCACCGTGATTGACAGACAACAACCTGTTTTAGGATCCTGTAGGAAAGCACAACTTTGCTGGAATTACCTGTGCTGAGGGCCTGGAAGGCAAGGCAGAAAGTCGGGTAGCCAGGAAGATGCAAGAGGCAACAATTAGATCAATGCAGCGACGCAAGTGCTTGTTAGGAAGTGAAGGCGCTTTGCTTGCAGCCGGCTTGTATAACAGAAGAAGCTGCACGCAGAACATCATCCAAAAGAAACAGAGAATCATTAAAGCATGATGCTTGAGTTACTTGGGCAAGCAAAGTACGCATCTCAGTTGTGTGAGACAGAAAGCAGATTGATGTGGAAAAGAAAAGGAACAAAAACAGAAAGAATTTTTAATTTACTCTTTTTTATAACACAACAAACAGAGCTGCATACAACATATATGAAATTTACTAATAACAGGTCAAACCACATCTAATAAATGACCCTTAGTAAAAACAAGTAATTTGTCTGACAAATTCCGAATAAAAAAGGCAAAAGAATCAGACCAAATAACCCGGGAGGGGGGGGGGGGGGTCAAAACACATCTAATTGAAGATGGTTTATCAATTTTAAAATATACGATGACACAATAATTTTTATGGAACACACCTTAGACCAAGCAAAGAACATGAAACTCTTGCTACGCATCTTTGAGCAATTACAAGGACTAATTATTAATTTTCATAAATGCAATATTTATTTTTATTGTAAGGCAAATGTAACGGCCTAAAATTCTACATTTTTCAGAAATATTAAAATTCCAAAATTCTTAAATGCATTTCCCAATTTAGAGTAGATTAAAAAAAATTCTTTTCTAAATAAAATGCTAGGATTGCATTTCATCTCATACCATTGCATAGCAATTCATTTTTTTTTTCATCCAAATAAAGGTTGCAATGGAAATTTAACAATTACATGAATATAGAAATAAAGAGAAGCAAAGAAATAAAAGAAGAAAAAAAAAGGAAATTCCTAAAACTTCCCCTGGGCTCTCTCTCTCTCCCTCTCTTCCCTCTCTTCCCCCCCCTCCCCGCCAGCCCAGCTCCTCCTCCCCCGCCGGCCCACCTCTTCGCGCTGTCGGCCCAGCCGAACCCCTCCTCTCCTCTCTCACCGCCAGCCGGAGCCCACCTGTCGGCGCATCTTCCTTAACTTCCAGCCGCCGCCGCCCATGCCACAACTGCCGCGCCGCCTCTCCCGCACGCGCCGCCCGCCAACTCCAGAGTCTCCGGGATCGCGCAACCGCCGCCCCCGACTTGGCCGCCCCCCTCCTCCCCTAGTTAAACCCGCCTCCCCGGCCTCTCTCTCTCACCCCAAGCCGAGCTCCTCGCCTCGCCCTCGCGTCGGCCCTCAAAGCCGCCCCGGCCACGCGCGACCCCGTGCCAAG
>BCLF01000038.1:333383-368954 GCA_001602275.1 Zoysia japonica
GAAGTTCTGCCACCGTGCCTCGCCGTCGCGACCTCGCCTCCGGCCACCTTCGACCACGTCCGACTCCTTGGTGAGCTCCCCCTCCCTCTCCTTATCAATTTGAGCTCGACCCCATCGAGTTCGTGCACCGACGAGCCCAGGCGAGCTTACCATTATTCGCTGGCCATGGCGCCGCCGCGCCAGCCCTCTGGTCGCGCCGGCCGGCCAAGCCGCCTGGGCGCAGAGGCCTAGAGCCGTCCGATCTAAATCGGACGAATCACATTAGATCTAACAACCCCATTTAACCTCGGCCACCCGATTCACATCCGAAGGCCCAGATCAAAGCCACGCCACCCCAATTGCCTCATTCATTGAATCCAAATCCAACGCACCAAATTAAGCCATGTCATCTACTTCATCAGATCCATTCAATTTGAAATCAAGGGCCCAGATTAAACCTCTGTTTTCGAATAAAATAAATCAACCTTTACTGCATCAGCATAATGTCACAATGACGTCAGCAGTGCCGGTTAATTAAAATCAATTAGAAAAATTTAGTTAATTAATTTCAGATTAATCTGTTAATTTCTAAATAAAATAATAATTTATTCATAATATGAATAATAAATTTAATAATTAGTAAATAATTAATTATAACAATAAATTTAATAATTAAATATGACAATTTTACAAAAAAGCCCCTATACTTATTTTTAATTATAAATTAATCCCTGCCAAATGACAAATTTACATTAAACCCTAGAACTTTTCTGCAATTACTTTTTAGTCCTTAAATAATTTTGTAAATTACAGATAGGTCCTCAGTACTTAATTATTAATTATAGATTAGTCCCTGAACCTTATAAATGCTATAACTTTTAAACCGTAACTCTGATTTCAGTGAATACTATACCAAAACGATTGTATCAAAATAACCTATGTATTCATGACATAATCATACTCATCTTGAGCTGTTTTGTTGCATTTGATTGATTGTTTGTGCTGCCGTGCCTTAGGCGACTTCGTCCTAGATCCGCAATACGAGGTTTTCCGGTAGCAGGAGTTTGAAGCAGTTGAATACTATTCTTAGGAGCAGCAAGGCAAATGTCCTTGACCAGTTTGTGCCTATTTTACAAAACCTCTATCTTATAGATTGCATGCTTGTGTCAAACTGCGCATTACTATTAGAAATTCACCTAGTTTTCTTATTATGCCTTGTCGCCCTAGTTTACCTTTTTGTTGGGTAGATTACATGCTTAGCTTGCTGTTGTCTGGATGGGTGATATTAATTTGATTTATCATCATACATGCTTTATGAGGATAAATGGGTTATTTAATAGTAACTTAGAGATAAGTGATTTGGGGAATATGGTTGGTATAGGGTTGTGTGCGGGGTTACCGGCACTGTCCCTTGGTATGTTATCTCCCCAAATTTAAGGACCGATTCGTGAAGCGACCACCCATGTATTACCGTACAACCACGACTCAACAATGGGCGCGGCTTGGCGTAGTAAGTGGTGGAGACCAGTTCTGTGCGTGCCAACCGGTGGAGCGGAGAAAGCGGGTTACGTTTGGATCCGCTTGGAGAGATATGTGTGGGGAAGGGAGAGTTACTCTCGAGAACCATCTGGCACAAGAGAAGGCCTTTCCAAGGTTACGGTTAGTGCCTTATAAGGTGAAACCTCAGTGGACACGTACAAGCTGGAGGAAGCCATGGAAAAGTCTTGAAATGATCTCTTAGCACTCACACCAATGGAAGTGTGCGAGTGCGACGGCACAGGCATAATAGAGATTTTTTTAGTCCAGCTGGAAACAGGGGACGAAATCACTTCTCGTGAGGAATTGTGTACAACCTCTACAGAGTTAAAACTGTCATGACATCCATGCCCACGGTCACGAGCATTGCATGAACCCTCACATGATTAGTGGGATTTTGGTATGGTTTGCTTGGTGATCACAGTGATAGATTGTGATTGGTTCTTATGTTGGTGCTACAGCTAGGTAGGCTGTAGGCATGATTGATCTATAGGCGCGATGTCTTTCACTTAGTAAATAGATGCTTAATAGGATGTGTGTCTCTATGGTGTGCTTTTATGCAAAGAAACCTATGCTATCTTTTTTTTTGTTTACTGCCACATGTCATACTTTCTCACACTTGCTGAGTATATTCCGTACTCAACCTTGCGTTTATAAATGCTGCTCAGTAGAAGGAGAAGTTTGAGAGAACATTGAAGACCCTGGAGCTGAAGTTTAGGCGAGCTACTTCGGTCATGTGCTTGTGGAGCCCAAGAAGTTTATTTTGTTTTTCGTTGCTTTGGTTTATAATAATTTATAAGACTCTTAGTCATTTTTGTAATAGGTTAAATTTAGTTTATTTGTGACATTGTTTTGTTTTACCATTAATGAAGTCACTTTATGTGTGAAACTTGATTCTTAGGCACACAAAAAGGGTCACTTGGTTTTGGCCTTAAACCGGGTGTGACAGAAGTGGTATCAGAGCCGTATTGACCGTAAGATGCGAGACTAGAATAGAATAGACGTCTAAGACCTTAATTTCAAAACTATGTGCTAAAAGTTTTGCAAAATTTCATTTTACTCCGCATCTTAAGTCTATTTACATTTTTCTAATACATGCTCTTCTAAAATTATAGATGGCAAGAACGAGGTACACAGCACGGAAGCAGACTGGACCAAGAGGAAGGCCACTAGGACCGTTGGCAAGAAGGCTTGCAAGGAGATCGACCCTGACCCCACTGCCAACCATACTAGAAGACGTACAGAAAGTCTAGCCGAGGTACGAAACTAGGGTGCTCAGCAACTCTGACGAAGAACAACCTTATGAGAAGGACGTCCACACGGTGTGCGAGCAGTTGGTGCAAGTAACACCCCAAGAACCAGCAGCATCTCAAGAGCCGGTGGATCTAGAAGAATCCGAGCCAGAAGTGGAGCCAATGGAACTAGAAGAATATGAACCCGAGGAGGAACCGCAAGAGGAAGACTACATCAGGTCTCCGTCACCTAGGGTGCAAGAAGAACAAAAAGCTAGAAGACCATGGCACCGCACGCCTCGGAAGTTCTGTAGTAGTGGACAGATCGGAGGAGTTGCCACAGAGCAACTAAGAGCATTGCTAGATGAGATTGGCCTGGATACCGTGCTCTAATGCACTTCCCAGGTCATTCCAAAGCCAGAATGGGATGAGTGAACGGTGAAATTAAGGATCTACGACGGCAACCAAGAGTACAGTCATCACCATACCCCAGTTCTCAGGATCAATGAAGCACAAGCAGTTGCTGATGCCACATGGGCCGCAATCACGAGCCTGAGCCACAAACGCAAGGACAATCTGCAAAACTCGGAGTTTTGCCATTTTCCTTGCAGGGTACCAGGCACACGGAGGTTTACAGGGTTTGTGAAGGATGATCCGAGCCCCGAACCAAGTCGGGAGAGAAGCGACAAGTTGATGCTGGATTTGTGCGAGCGCTATCATGCTGCCCTGGACGAGAATGCATATCTCCGCGAGAGGCTTGATGAAGCACTTGGTGGGCAAGGACGTTGGACCAACACTTCACCGTCACTAAATCCTCCACCACCAGTCACTATCTGCAGGTTTCTACCCGTGGGTACACAGCCATCGCAGCGCTCGGACAGGGGAAGCACGTAATAGAAGGTCCCTTGCCTTAAGTTGTAATAGGGAACCCCAATGTTAAGAGTCGATTAGAGTCGTTTAGTTCTTTAGTAGTGTGCTTTGTGGTGTGCTTGTGTGCTAGTTGGTGTGTGATGTGAGCTATGAAATGCTTCGGCACCTTGTTCATAGCCTCATCTTTTTTAGTTTGAATAAATCCTTGTTTATTGTGTCACTTTGATACATATAGTTGGGACTCTTTATTCTTTCTTCTTTTCATATAGCTGGGGAGAGGAGGAGGAGGGGGGGAGGGGAGGGAGATGAGGCAGGCGCAGGGGCAGCTGGGCTGGGCCGACGCGGAGAGAAGGGCCGCGGCGGTCTGGTCGGTTGAGAAATGAAAGAGAGGCTGCGCCGGGAGGAGAGCAAAAGGAGGTTCCGGCCTAGGATCTTTTGATTGAAAATTTGAAATTGATTCAAAACTTCTAAACTTGGAAAGAATTGATTCAAAATTCAAATAAAACAGAAAATTGAAATTCACACCCCTTTATTATGAGAAGATAAATAATGCGCAACGGGTGATCTGTATTCAGCCGTGCGGTCCGTTTATATAGAGTACAAACTAAAGAATGCTTGGATCTCAATCAATCTTAGAGATAAGATGAAACTGACAATCCTACCCTACCATAATAACTACATCTGTTTAGATCCTCACCATAATTTTCTTACTCAAGATGATAACCCATGAATACAAGGACAATTAATTTAATTTGCGACTCAGAAAATTTTTGTGAGTTCATGGAGCAATGCACGGGCATTCACCAGAGAGCAGACATTCATCCAGTTAAATATCAAATAGTTTTACATGTTACTTTAGCACAAAAGAAAGAGTGGGACAAAAATTGCCGACTCACTCCCACTATATATATGGGGAAATGCATCCCTTCAAGACATTAGAAATTGGCTAAGTTAGAAAAAACATGTCGCCACAGAAATTAATGGCAAAATTGTCATCTCGGAGACTACAAACTAGCTTTGGCAAGCTGTACTGGCTGCCATCTATAACGTACAAGTGAAAACTGAAAAGGGTATCTCAAAAATATTGATCAAGAATTTCTCTCCAAAAGAATATTGATCAAATAATAAATATCAAGTAATAAATAAATGAAGTTCAGAACCTTTCAGTTATTTATCAATCCTGAACAGCTAAAAAACTACGGCAAGTTTTGCCTCAAGTAAGGAATAAAGAAGGAATTAGTGATGTCTGTAAATCAATACTTGTTTTTTTAATGAGGCAGTTGATAGCTAAGTAGGAGACGATTTCGCCACCGTGATTGACAGACAACAACCTGTTTTAGGATCCTGTACGAAAGCATAACTTTGCTGGAATTACCTGTGCTGAGGGCCTGGAAGGCAAGGCAGAAAATCGGGTAGCCAGGAAGATGCAAGAGGCAACAATTAGATCAATGCAGCGACGCAAGTGCTTGTTAGGAAGTGAAGGTGCTTTGCTTGCAGCCGGCTTGTATAACAGAAGAAGCTGCACGCAGAACATTATCCAAAAGAAACAGAGAATCATTAAAGCATGATGCTTGAGTTACTTGGGCAAGCAAAGTACGCATCTCAGTTGTGTGAGACAGAAAGCAGATTGATGTGTTAAAGAAAAGGAACAGAAACAGAAAGAATTTTTAATTTACTCTTTTTTATAACACAACAAACAGAGCTGCATACAACATATATGAAATTTACTAATAACAGGTCAAACCACATCTAATAAATGACCCTTAGTAAGAACAAGTAATTTGTCTGACAAATTCCGAATAAAAAGGGCAAAAGAATCAGACCAAATAACCTGGGAGGGGGGGGGGGGGTTCATAACACATCTAATAGAAGATGGTTTATCAATTTTAAAATATACGATGACACAATAATTTTTATGGAACACAGCTTAGACCAAGCAAAGAACATGAAACTCTTACTAAGCGTCTTTGAGCATTTATAAGGACTAAGGATTAATTTCCATAAATGCAAGATTTACTATTATGGTAAGGCAAAAGAGTTCGAAAATCAATACATTGAACTCTTTGGGTGTGACACAGGGGACTATCTCTTCAAATTTTTGGGTACACCGATGCAATATATAAAACACCACAATAAAGATTGGAGAAATATCGAAGAAAAATTTTGAAAGACACTATCGAGTTGGATGGCCGGGAAAAGGAGTTGGTGGAGGAGGGGGGGAGATGAGTCAGGAGCAGGGGCAGCTGGGCTGGGCCGACGCGGAGAGAAGGGCCATGGTGGCCTACTCGGGGGAGAAAGGAGAGAGAAGCTGGGCTGGGAGGAGAGTAAAAGGAGGTTCCTGCCCTGGATGATTTGATTGAGATTTTGAAATTGATTCGGCACTTCTAAACTTGGAAACAATTGATTCAAAATTCAAATAAAACAGAAAAATTAAATTCGGATTAATAGGGGAAAGGTCAAGAATTTTCACACTCTCATTTTAATACTTTAAAATTTCCAATTTTGATATATTTTATTTAAGTGAGATTTTCATCTGTTGAAGAGAGAAGGAAAGAGAGACCGAGAAAAGAAGAGAAGGGGAAATAGGATAGAAAAAGAAAGCAAGAATTCTCTTTAAGAAAATTTTGAGCAATTGAGGATTTTGGTAGAAATTTAGTTAATGACATTTAAATTTGTGAGTTTTAACTTGATGTCAAAATTTGTGTGTATCAATCTGTTTTTTCTTCTGTTTAGGTACAGCCATTTGTACATAATATTATATAATTTCAATAGAACCATCATTTGCAGACAATTGTATAAGATGCTTAAACCGGTAGTTCAGTCATAGATAAGAATGGGAAGTTGATCATGAAAGCCTACTCTTTTTACTTGTAAGGTAAAGTAACAATGGCAATCTTATATAGATTTTCTATTTTTCTCGAACAGCGCAGGAGAAATGCGTGTCATTTCATTAAAAGGAGAAAGAGTTTACAAAAGAGGAGAAGACATCTCCCCCGAAACAACAAACACAAAATACAAACACCAGACTACTACACCACGACCGAATGAGCCAATAGATCTATGAGACCCGTGGCGCCCGCTAAGCACCACACATGGGCCTCATCAAAGATACTCCAAACTAATCTAGATACATTAGGCAAAGCCCCATAGAAAACACATTCACATCTATGCTTCCATAACTCCCAAGCTACCAAAGTCACCAGAGAATTAAAGCCCTTTTTCAATTCCTTCGGCACGGCTTTGAGAGCTTTGGACCACCACCCTGAAAAACTGATTGAAGAAGGTGGCTGAACAAGAGATAACAAGCCAACTTTATGCAGCGCCAAGTACCAAACTTGTTTAGAGAAGACGCAAGAAGCCAAGATGTGGTTGATAGTTTCATCCTCCTGATCACAGAATAAACAGGCAGTGGGATGATCCAGCTCTCTTTTCTCTAGGCGATCAGCTGTCCAGCACCTGTTAAGCTTAGCAAGCCAAAGAAAGAACTTGCACCGCAATGGTTCCCAAGACTTCCAAATTCTTTTCCAAGGCGCAAACCTGATAGCCCCGGTAAAGAATGACTCATACGCCGACTTACTAGTGTAAATCCCTGAGGTTGAGAGCTTCCAAACATGACGGTCTTCAACACCAACTTGCAGAACAATTCCATCAACCAAATGCCAAATCTTCAAGTATTCTGAAATAGCTTGCACAGAGAGATGCCCTCTGATGTCAGAAATCCAGCTCCTGTTACTAAGGGCCTGCGCCACCGACTTCTTCTTTTTGATTTTTTCGGGAATCAGCAAAAAAAGAGTAGGAGCAATTTCTTCCAAAGTGCTGCCGTTCAGCCACCTGTCAAGCCAGAAAATTGTTGATTCACCATTGCCAACCTCAGTGCGTACTGCCATTTTGAATAAAGCAAGTGCGCACTTCGGTACTTGCACATCCAGACCAGACCAAGGCCGAGTACTATCTGTTTTCTCAAGCCATAACCAGCGGACTCGCAATGCCCAGCCCATCAATTCCAAATTGTGAACACCAAGACCCCCATAGTGAAGCGGGTGGTGAACTCGCTGCCAAGACACTAGGCAGTTGCCGCCATTCGCCTTTTCTTGACCTTTCCAAAGAAACCCCCTCCGGACCTTGTCGATGGCTTTGATGGTCCATTTAGGGAGGTCTAGAACCATCATATGATAGATAGGAGAAGAAGTAAGAACAGTGTTGACCATGGTAAGTCTCCCTGCTCTATTCATCAAAGAGGCCTTCCATCCCGGCAAATAATCAGCAATTTTATCAATCAAGAGCAAAAGGTCTGACTTGGAAGGCTTCCGGAGCGAGAGCGGTAGACCTAAATAGGTGCAAGGAAACTCCTTGATGCCACAGGGAAGATAGCTAGAGATCAAAGCTAGATCATCTCCCGAACATTGAATAGGAGATACCGAGCACTTATCCACATTAGTATGCAGCCCCGAAGCATCACCAAAAACCTTGAGAATCTGCACTGAGAGATCCAAATCCGGAGCCAACACCCGCAGAAACAAGACCACATCATCCGCAAACAAAGAGATACGATGCTTGACTCGGCGATCAGCTAACGGTTGAAGAATGTTTCCTCTATCAGCTTGACCCACAAGAGCATTTAAGACGTCCATGGCCAAGATAAACAACATTGGAGAGAGTGGATCACCTTGCCGAAGGCCACGTTGATGAGAGATTACCTTCCCCAGGACTCCATTGAGTAAAACCTGGGATGAGGCTGTCCTCCATAGCGCACAAAGCATATTGCACAAATTGTGACCGAAACCAAGATGCTGCAGCACTTCCAACAAAAAGGGCCAAGACACCGTATCAAAGGCCTTGGATATGTCCACCTTCAAAAGGATATGCGGCACCTTCTTCCTATGTAAACTTCTGGCCGTCTGCTAAACCAAAATAAAATTGTCGAGAATACATCTCTTCTGAACAAAAGCGCTTTGATTAGGGGACACTAAACCATCCAACTTGGGAGCTAACCGATTTGCTAGAATCTTGGTTAGTAACTTCGCAAAGCTATGAATCAAACTGATCGGACAGAAATCCTTAACTTCACAAGCATCCACCTTCTTGGGCAGCAAGGTGACAAAGGCAGAATTCAGCAACTTAAGTTTGGAAACACGACTCAGATGTACCGAGAGTAAAGCTTTCATGAGATCTTCTTTGATGATCGGCCAGCAGCTCTTGTAAAACCGCCCAGTGAAACCATCGGGACCCGGCGCCTTATCTAGCGGCATGTCCCGAATTGTGGCCCAAACCTCTTCTTCTGAGAATCCGAAATCAAGGTCATGAAAATCTTGCCGCTAAGTGTGAAAAAAATCGAGATCTAAGGTGATTTCCTGCTGTTCCGCTGAACCAAAGAGTTTCTCGTAGAAATCATCTACCGCATTTTGCTTATCATCCTGGGCAGTAAGGATCTGATCGCCGATATTAAGTTTTGCCACAAAATTCTTTTTTCTCCTATATCTTGCTTGCTGGTGGAAGAAAGACGTATTCACATCTCCTTCCCGGAGATAGAGCACCCTGGATCTCATACGCGCAATCGTCTGCTCAAGGGAGGCCAAGCCGAGACCATGCAATTTAAGTTTCTTGAAAAGCCAGACCTCTTGAACAGAAAGCTGCCGGCTGTCCCGAGCGATCTCAAGGCGATGAAGCACTTCTTTTGCCATTGCTAACCGCAGCTTGATGTTGCCGACACGACGCTGACTCCAGCTTTGAAGACCACGACTGAGGCGCTGCAGTTTGAGGAAAACAATCTCCAACGGGCAAACCGATGAGACCGGAGCTTCCCAGTTTTGCCTAACTGCCTCCTGAAAACCAGAGAGCTTCGGCCAAAAACGTTCAAAATGAAAACGGCGCTTTCCTCGGATGTCCACCTTAAGCCCAAGCAACAATGGACAATGGTCGGAGACAACTGAAGCAGCACTCTGAAGAATAGAGCCAGGAAAGATATCGTCCCAAACAGACGAACAGAAAACACGGTCCAGCCGAACCAAAGTTGGAGAAAGACGCTCATTTGACCACGTAAATTTACGACCCATCAAAGGCAGCTCCTTCAGATCACAGTCATTTAGAAATCTTCTAAAATGACCCATCAAAGTTCGGTTCAAATTGTTGTTGTTCTTATCCTCAGCTTGATAGATCAAGTTGTAATCACCAACCACTAACCAGGGAGCAGCAAATAAAGCACGAAGCGTGCGAAGCTCCTGAAGGAACTGCATTTTGGCACCATCCGGTTGCGGGCCGTAAACCCCCGTGAACCACCAGTTTCTGCTCTCATGTTCCGCAAACTGGACTGAAACAGAGAAAACATCTGTATGGGTTGCGAGAGCTTGACAAACACTGCCCCTCCAAGATACAATAATCCCACCGCGGGTACCATCAGCCGGCAAGACATGGAACTGATCATAAGTAGAACCAAACACCGATAACAGAAATCTATGCGAAGGGGCGGCAACTTTAGTTTCTTGCAAGCATACATTGTCGGCATTGGACGATAAAATTACATCTCTGACCGAGTTGCGGTGAGCCAACGTATTAAGTCCCCTTGCATTCCATATCAAAATATTTGCAGGATCAATTGAAAACCAAAACAAAATGACTACACAGGCGGCCACCCGGCTGCTACAGAACCCCAAGGGATTCTACAGATCGAGTCTCCAAAGCTTCCTCAGCTGACTACCCGAACAGAGCAGCGAGGGCAGTCAGATCCGCACCATACAGAGGCTTATCAAAAAGCTTGCAATATGCATCCTGCGCCTGCTGATTGACCTTCTCCAAAGAAGAACAAAGGCCAAGACCGCGGATCACACGTCTTTGCGCATCAGAAACGATCGGTCCCGGAGAACAAGGTCCCGCACCTGCAAGTCGCCTGCTGCGACGAAGTAAAGAACCCAGAGGAGGATTCTTAGAACGACGCCTCTGAGGTGTTGGCTAAGGCAGGATGCAGCTCATCGGCTTGACAATGCTGGAGATGAAAGGATGCACGCTATCGTCCCCCAGGTTGCTTGGCAAGGCTTCATTCGAAGAACTAACCATCTCCATCGCTGCCGCACGCGATCTACGTCGAGAGTAAACCAGAAGATCAGCCTCAGCAACAGGAGAGACGGCCGGCAAGGATACATCAACAAATGGTGAGACGACGATATCCTGGATATCAAGCCGCGGCAACCCATCTGACTGTGCACCCGAATCCAATACAAGACTATCATCAACAGTATTGTTAGGCCCAACAACGGATCTAAAAACAGCATCAGACCCCAGCCCAACATCCAAGCCAACGGTCTGCTGGAAAACAGCCGCTTCCTTGGAAACAGAGCCAATCTCCAGGGGAGACACAGCGTGAACAGCGCCATGCAGCGTCTCGACATCCACAAGCGAAGGCCGCATGAGCGAGGAAACCGAGACGGTGTCCTGCATGCACGACGGAACGTAGGCAGGTGAAGCGCCAGCGCCAATTACCCGGGGAGACGCCTCGGCAGGTTGAAAAACATGTCGGTCTTCCACACCCAACGAGAGAACAGTGCCATGCAATGTCTCAGCAACTACCGGCGAAGGTTGCATGGGCGAGGAGATCGAGGCGGCAACTTGCTTGCACTGCGGATCACAGGCAACTGAAGCACCCGCCGGCTCCCCCACCCCATGCACAGCCTCCACGTGACCTCCGCCGGAAGTGGAACTACCCAAGCGCTCCAGCACCGACCTGCGGCGCGAGCCCCCGGCAGAACCACCAACGTCCATCACCGGAGAGGCCCCGTGACTAACGACAGAATCAGAGCGTCGCCTCCGCTTGGCCAAGTCAGGTCCACCCTCATCCCCGGACGACGGAGGGACAGGAGTCACCTCAAACGCTGTCACGGAAATGAGGATGGGATAATCAAGGGCCCTTCTACCAACAGAACCCTCCAGTACTGACGGCGGCGGCTCCAAGATAGTGAGAACCCTGGACGCCGGGATGACCTCCGGCTGGAAGCACCAAGCAGCAACCCGAAAGACACTCATATCAGAACGATCAACCGTCGCAGGATGAAGATGCTGAATCCAACATTGGGAGTTAAGCAGATGCTCCGCAACAGAAGTATCCCAAGCGTGCGCCGGAATTCCACGCAGCTCAATGTCCACCAAGCGAGGAAGGACTGCAGCGCTGGAGAAAGCAAGCCGACTCCAACGCTGGAAATACAACCTCGCAGAACCAACAAGAACAGGACGACTATCACCAGCAACCCTGTGACATCCCAAATTTTAGGAAAAGTCTAAAAATACGTAATTCAAAAAAAATTTCTAACTTTCACCCTAACTATTTTCTTTTCACTTCTCACCTTTTCTTTTCGTTCCTGTTTCAAATGACAAAACCTCATTAAATTAAAACTTGTCTAAATTGAAAATTTCTAAAATATTAAAAATTGAAGTGTGATAAGCGACTGAGCCCTTTTTGTTTTCTTTTCTTTATCATTTGTTTTGTGTCTTGAATTCCAATTCTTTGAATCCCTACATCTTACCAAATTCGTTTGAAATCCCAAATCCATTCAACTCTTTTGAATCCAACCTTTTTGAATCCCAAACCTACCGAAATCCTTGAATTTCAAATCCGGCCGATTCCTCTTAATCCTATTTGACCTTATCCAAATTAGTTCACTCCTCTCATAAAGCCACTTGTCATCTGAATTTTATAGAGAAAAATATAATCCGAATTTGGTGATCATCCTAAAACGAAAGTTGTTCATATTAAAAAGTTCTTCAACCCTGCAAAATTTTAAATTCATCGGAGCTCGGCAAGTTGACCTTTTGAAGGAAAAACAGAGGCTGCTGCTGAAATTCCGAAAAAAATCAGAAAAATAGAAAATCCAGCGGGCCCACTTGCCAGCGACTTTCTCCTTTTTCCCCTGTCTTCTTCCTCGCGCGCCCGGCCAGCACACTAGCACGCGGCGCCACGCACCCAACCACGCGCCGCGCATGCCTGCTCTGCCGCTTACTAGGTTGCCACGCAGCCGCCACGCGCCGCACGTCGCCTGCCCAGCTCCCCGTCTCCCCAACAGGCCACGAGCGCTTTATCGCATCGCCCGCTCCCAGTTGCCAGCCGTCTCAGCCGCCGAGCAGGGCGCCACCGCAATCCACCTCCACCGGCGAGCAGCTCCTTCCCCGACATCGCCTACACCACCTCCCGCAGCTGCCCTCCCTTTGGAACCCTTCGGTTCTGGGGAATGGCGGCCGGAGCAGAGCTTCCGCCCCGAGCCGCTGCGGCACCCTGCCCTCCACCGTGGCCGGTAGTCTTCAGCGCTTCCCTGGCGAGTCTGAACCGATGGAGAGGATCCCCACGTCGCCCTGGTGCTCCTCCCTCGGCAGCCTGAGCTCTGCAATGCTGCAGCTAGTCTGGCGCCAGGCGCCGCCGTGCGCACTGATTGGGTTCCGTCGCCGGCGCGCTGCGTCACCCCGCCGACCCCGTCGCGCCTTTGGTGGAGCTCGCCATGACGTCCTCGTGCTCCCCCGCCTGGAGCCCATGCTCCTCCGGCCGGCTAGCTGTCTCGCCGTGGCCAAGGTCCACGATGGAGCGCATGGACCGGCTCTGGCCGCACCATCCACAGAGCATGGACACGGTGAGGAGCAGGCCACCCAACTCAGTAAAAGCTAAATTTGCAGAAGAGCCCCTCTAGTTATTCCATTTGAGTAATCCTACCCCTACAGCCTTACAAAAGGGCCTAGATCCTCATGTTATCTACAGATTAGTCCTCCAGGAGTTTGTCATTTACAAGTTAGTCCTTTTCACTGTTACATTAAGACTCCCGTTCATTTCGGTAATTGCAGAAACACCCACACCACGAGGGTTGGACACGGAAATCGGCACGTGTCCAGGACACAGTTGCCACCCGACCCGTTCACACATGTCCTAGAGCTCGGACACGGACACCTTTCTGTGACCCCGAATCGAGCTTGGACCCGGTCACAATCTCATGATCCCGAGCTGGGTCACCACTAGACTCAGACCTCGTGTCCATGAGCTTGGACACGGTCACGCTTCCGTGACCCCCAGTCGGGTCACTACCAGACTCGAAGGACGTGTCACATTTTTCACGTGTCCACGTGTCCACAGACACGATCACAGTTCCCGTGTCCACGGACACGTCACAGTTTTCATGTGTCCACGGACACGTCACAGTTTTCACGTGTCCCTGTGTCCACGGACACGATCACGGTTCCCATGTTCACGTGTCCACGAAAACTCTGAACTTTCACGTGTCCACAGAAACCCCGAACTTTTCCGTGTCCACGAAAACCCCGAACTTTCCCATGTCCACGGAAACCCCAAACCTTCCCGGGTCCACGAAAAACCCCGAACTTTCCCGTGAACCCTGAACTTTCCCGATCCACGAAAACCCCGAACTTACCCGTGTCCATGGAAACCCCGAACTTTCCGTGAACCCCGAACTTTCCCGTGAACCCCGAACTTTCCCGATCCACGAAAACCCCGAACTTTCCCGTGTCCACAGAAACCTCGAACTTTTCCGTGAACCTCGAACTTTCCCATGAACCCCGAACTTTCCCGTGAACCCCGAACTTTCCGTGAACTCCGAACTTTCCCGTGAACCCCGAACTTTTCCGTGAACCCCGAACTTTCCCGTGAACCCCGAACTTCCCGTGAACCCCGAACTTTCCCGTGAACCCCAAACTTTTCCGTATCCACGAATCCCCGAACTTTCACTCTCACGTGTCCACGAATCCCCGAACTTCCACTCTCACGTGTCCACGAATCCCCGAACTTCCACAAAACCTCGAACTTTCACTTTCACGTGTCCACGGACACGTCACAGTTCACGTGTCCACGGACACGGTTACAGTCCACATGTCCACGGACACGATCACAGCTCACATGTTCACGTGTCCACGAACACGTCACAGAACTCTGTGTCCACGGAGAAATCCCCGATTCTGGGCACCCGTGAGTCCAGAGGCCGTGGACACAGGCCGAGCCAAGTGTCCACACAGCCTTTGCCAGTTTTCGGTCACAGACCAGCTGGCAACATCTCCACGAGGTCCGTCCCCTGTTTCACGCCTGCACACACACCCGACAGCTGTGGACACATGCCGAGTAGCATGTCCACGGGGGAGATTTCCTATTTTTCCATCGTGAATATCTTGTTCGTCTTACCACCGCCACCCCTCAACTCCATTTTCAATGAGTTTGACACCGTTGGAACCGTTGTCTCGAGCTCAACCACATTGAATCATCCAAACCTCAGCCAACATCTGATCTTGCTGGTTTGTTTTAATAGTAAGTCCTTCGCTGAGTTTAATTGTTGTTAATGCAAGTCTTTAACTATGATGCATTCTAAGCATAGATTTATACTAGCTAAAGCACGCCACAGCATAGCATAACCTCATTATTTAACACACCTTAGTATGCATACCCATGTTAGCACTAAGTAATCTAGTCTAAGGTTAAAATCATAGGATTAATAGTTAAATACAAATAGCTAAATATTAGAAAGTAAGTGATTACTTAGGTGACAGCCAATAAGCATTCTGTCTTGCATTCACCCACTCATGTACCACTTGCTAGTTTTAAAAGTTTAACAATATACATTAAACTAGGTAATTGATCATTAATTACCTGGAGTAAAACACTCAGGTGGGTACACACTAGATAGTTAATGATGATATTATGCCCATCACCGCATCAAAATTAATACCATCTACTTAGTGTAGAAATTCAATTGTGTAATATAGTCAAGGAACTAGTCACCAGAAAGCACGTTCAACACATCAGCACACGTTAGTGCACGTACCACCTACTAGCACTAACAATATAACTAGATAGTTAATAGCTAAATACTCGACCACCTACGGGCATGTTAGAAAGTAAGCATAAATTAATTAGAATACTTATGTATTTCACTTTACATCGGTACACACCGACACACGTGCAATCTTAAGCCGCGCTCACATTCGAAACCATGATACATAGATATAAGCACAGGCCAACGATAAGTGCAAGCGCACAATATACACGGATAACTCAGGTCATGAGCCGTGACATAGAAGCGCGCACAATGCACTCATGATATAGTTTAATCACTAGGTATCCATCAGAATAACTCTAATGGCCAACAAGTAGTGAATGGCCCTAAATTAAGGTCTACATAAAATAATGTACTGTTCACAGAACTACACATGCACACCTCTCCAGTAGCTATGCTAGTGGGCCTCACCGCTCCTCGTAATAACTAATCACCGCATCATGCATGACCTGCCTTAGGTTTTCCTTGCAGAATTTAATTGGTTCTTGTTCGAAGTTCTTTGGATTTTATCGCTCCTTCTTGAGTTGTGTTTCTTTCGCAGTAGTTTTATTAGGCTTTTCCTTCGCGTAGATAACGCTGAGTGTAAGGAAGAGTCAAGCCTCAAGAGGGACCAGAAGGTCTACGTATGAAGAGAAGCTCGTAGATTGGGCGCAAAGCCAGAGATAGAAGATTGAGATCTCGAAAAGGAAGCCTCCAACCTCAAGCTTGAAGATTAAAGAATTTGCAGGCAAGCTTTAACCTCATATTGAACCTATAATTTGCTCTCTTATAGTGCCTATATTATTCTGCTATGCATGATATTTTGGATTGAAACATTGTGTTAGTAATAATCCTACTTGTTCCTAGGTATTTATATTTATGTCAGTAACTTGCTGCATAGATATGAATACCTTTCTTGAAAACCATTGACGAAGTGTCCTTGATAGCCATAGAGATTCCGTTCCTAAATAATTTTACGGAACGGATATTTCCTTGTAGTAGATCTGCTTAGGACCCCATTTATGGTGCTCCGCACCGCCGCACCATATACCATTAATTTGCAAAATGAGTTGAAAGAGTTTGGTGGTGTGAGTACAAATAAAAGGGGGCGAGATTAGAACAATTGGTGCTAGGTGAAGAGGGGATGTTACTGGCCGTGGGGTGGGGCTCACCTGAGGTGATGGTGATAGGTGTGTAGGCTTCGCTGTGGTCCACCTGCAGTGGACGAGACCGCCACCCCTGCCAAATAAGGACCAGTTCGTTAGCCCTCGACTTGGTAATTCTCGTGCAACCACAGAACCTGTACATTTTGGGCAGGACTTATTCCCTCTACGTATTCTTTCCTCATCGAACCACTGGGGGGGTCGGTAGTGAAGACACAAGGGAACAGGAGAAAAGCGTGAGATAACTCGCTGCGTGGCCTTCGACGGTAATTACCCGTGTCATGGGAGCGTAAGCCCGCGGATATAGCCCCTGGTTTGGTAATACTCGGGGATTGGAGGGGACCAGGAAAAGGCGTGAATGTGGTGGATATTCACGACCCGGCTCCGAGAATGTACCGATGCGTCATCGACAGCCTGGAAAACCCCGAGTGATGGCCCTTGTTTGCACCTTGAGTGGAATCTATGGAAAACTGCGTAGATGTGGGATAGGCGTTATGCAACTCTAATGATCAGGAGTAGCATAACCTGTGGGTAAAGTGTACAACCTCTACAGAGTTAAAAATCCTTCTAGATAGGCCGTTGTCACGGTACTGACATGCTACTGTTCAGGCGCCCTACGATTAGATTTTCTATACTGCCTTGATGCGTGAGTGGGTGTAGCTACCCGTGTTTTGGAAGGTGTCTGGAGGGGATAGTGGAGGCTCTTCCAGTTAAAACTTAGGATCCGGTGGAAACGGTTTTTACTTCCTCAGGTTCAACTTATTAAAATATGGATAATAAATGCTATCATTCCCTTTTTAAAATCTTCTGTAGTGAACCTTGCATAAAACTGGCTCTTTGGCAACATAAACCTTGCTGCCTCATCCTTGCTACAACCAATGTGCATCTATACTTATACCTTTGTTTAGTGTTGGAGCTTGCTGAGTACCTTATGTACTCACCCGCCTGCATTTGTGGTTTTAGACAGTGAGGATCGCGTAGGTGTTGTGCCGGTTTCGTTCTGCTTTCCAAGTCTGCTTGTGGATTTGGGCTCTGGTGTTCGCTGTCTGCCCTGCTTTTAGTTGGTCAACCGGTGTAGGATCGTAAAGATCCTTATGGTGTGGCCACTAAAAGTCATGTCTCAAGTTAGTTTTTCCTTTCGAATTATGCTTTCGATATACATTCTGTTGTGTTGTGCGTATCAGCTACTGATCTAGGGACTGATACGTGTATCATAGTGCATTCCGAAAACGGGGTGCGCGACAAACCCTCGCCGCCGTAGCTTCATTGGAGCAGAACAGCAGGAAGGAACCCTGTCGATAGGGACAAATACCCATGGAGTGACGATTTAACTGCCATCTTTCTGCGACCGCCATTAAGGCATCCTGCGGCGAACAAGGAGGACCATCGTTAATGACAGAGACGATGACCGCACGCTGAAGATCAAATTCCACCTGAGTGAAGCTGCCGGAGAAATTGATAACACAGCGGTCCTGGCCATCCTACTCGCCGGAGCCAACGTCCGCGGGCTGGACAGACTGCCCCGCCGGAGGATCCCGGACACCCCCAGCACCGCCTGAGGAAGGGGTCACGCCAGCACGCCAATGGTGCCTGCGCCGCCGGCGACGAGGGCGACACGCACCCACGTCCCCCGCAGGTACAGAACTGTGATCACCAGGATGATCAACAGCACCCCTAGGCGACAACGAGCCACCTGAGGATGGCCGCACCACCGGACGCCATACAAGATGCCGCACTCCTGCCTTGCTGCCGTCACCGAGCCTACGCGGGCAAGCAAACGAATGATGCCCGGGCTCAAGGCAACGGAAGCAACGGGTACGGCTTCTGCAGCTCACAGCACGGTGAGACTTCGAGAAGCAGTTGAAACACTTTCCATCAAGGATGGCGGGGACAGGTCGGCGGCGTCTAGACGATCCAGCACCAGAGCGGGGACGGCGCCGATTCCTAACCACCTGCCAGCCCTCCGCGTCAAGGACCAAGGGAGCCGCAGAGGCCGGCATGATCTTCGACAAGAAACTCTTGAGGCGGATGCGAACCGGCGGCGGCGGAGCAGGCACCGGGGAAACGATCTGCCGAGGCCGATCCGCCACCGGAGCCACCTTGGCAAGGACCACATCCTTGTACGAAGGCAGCTGGGAGCCCTCGTCGCCCAACAGAAAGACGTCGTTCCAGCGCTGCTCCTTGGAGCGACCACCCGGGAAGAAGGGAGCAGCCACAGGAGACAGCGGCAAAAAGGACTGCGGTAAATGGTATGCAATGCACTCCTAGCAATTTATTTGGAAAAAGAAATTTTATTCTACTCTAAATTGTGAAATGCATTTAAGAAATTTGAAATTTCAATATTTTGAAAATGTTGGAATTTTAGGCCGTTACAGTAATCAGTACTATTCAAACTTTCTTGACAGAGCCGACAACGAACGGTCCTTAATCCACATAGACAGGGCTATAACACATTGGCCATGAATTCGTAATGGAAACATGCCGTGTTACAACATACTTCCCTGCCCCGACTCCAATTTATCTTTCCATGTGATCAAAGTAAACCACTCTGTACCAATCTATACCTCGCGAGTGAAGACTTATCCACTCGACTTCTACTGTCAAAAGAATTCTTAGCTTAGCTCTACATCAAGTTACCTGTACGAAAACTACTAAACCAAGGTAGGGTTTTATAAATGTAACTATGGTTTTCAATCAACTCCTATCACCTAGTGCACATTACATACCTTAATTCTAAGGTCAAAAAAGTAAACAATTTGAAATGGGATAATGCACCGAGGCTTGCCTGGGCAACGGAAGCGTCGACGATCTGAGTTTCCTGAAAGTCCAGCGGAAACTCCCCAACCTCTTCGCCAACTTCCTCGGAACCTATATGAAATGATATGCAATAAAGATGATGAAACTTATGCCCTTTACAAATGAAAGTTTATTAAAAAGGAGTAATCAAAAATAATATATAAAGTTTTATGGTAAAATAAGTAAATATGATTATAAAATTTCTTTAATATGGTTTTTGAATACATAAAAGAAATTTTAAGGTTTTCACAAAACAAAGGAAACTATTTTCAAATTTTCCAAAATTTTATAGAATTTATTGAAATCAAATAGATTTATAATGAATTAAATACTAAATACAAGAAATAAATCATTTATAAATTATTTTTACTGTAATAAATTATAATATATTGCTAAACCGTAAAGGACAAGAAAATAAACAGGAAAATAAATTTTGTAATATTTTTATATGCTGGTAAAGAATAATAATGCATTTCTTGCTTATTAAATAATATGAATTAATTAAATTATTTCAATTCATAAAATAAAGATTAGTCAGCTCCAGAATATTGTTCTAGTTGAGAGAAACCTAACAAAATTTACCTTATAATGTTTTGAGCTAAAATGAATTTTCTACGAATTTTACAATCTTGAAAGTATTTCTATTCGATGAAATAAATAACTTTGCGAAATAATGAAATTCCAGCCGGGTTGGGCCTGGTTGCACTGTGGGCCGAAGTCACTGGCCCATTTCAGGCGGCCACACGACGGGTCACGGGGTTGGCCGCAATTGATCCGGGCACCATAGAAAATCCTGGGAGGGGAGCTCGGCTCCCAGCTGGCCATGGCGGGCAGTCGCTGGCGAGCGGCAGTGCCCTGCCGAAATGGCACTTTCGGTGGTCGGTTTCCCCGCCCCCCAGCAGTAAAATGACTGGCAGTTCCAGATAGGAGGCAGCGGTGGCGACGGCAGATGGCTGAGGCAGCATCGACGTGGAGGAAAGATGAAAGAGAGCGGCAGCGCGGTGGCGTTCGGGTTTTAAACCCCGCGCGCGTCGGCGGCCGCTGAGTGGTGCGGCTGCCAGGCAGGCAGCTGCCTGGCGAGTGCCCGCGCGTTCCTGCGCCGAGCGCTGGACAGCGGGGAAAGATGAGCGGTGGAGCCGCTGACTGGTAGGGCCCGCTGCTCTTTTTCATTTTTCTGATTTTCTGCCAAATCACAAGCTGCACTGTTTTCGTATTGAAACACATACTTTCCGAGCTCAACTTCTTCTCAAACTTTGCAGAAGTGTTAAACTTTTTGAAACGAACAACTTTTCTTTGGGGGTCATGTTCAAATTCCAATTCAAAAATGTGTTATAAATTCAGGAATATATTTAATCAATTGAAACAAAACTTTTATTCGGCCCCTTTAAACTCCAAAAGTATTATAAAATTTTCTAAATTCAAGTCTTGATAAGGCCTTTCAAACAAAAATTTTATTTTACATAATTTCTTTGAAAAGTTTTGAACCTTTATTTTAAAATTTTGAATTTGAACCCAAATTTTGAAATTTAAGCTTGCATTCCGTTGTTCCCTTTTTGGAGCTCAATAAATTTTGAAACTTTGCAGAATTATAACTCTTTTCAAGAGAAACAACTTTTATTGTGGACCCAAGTTCAGAAAAAAACAAATTTTCTTCTATAAATGTTAGAAAACAACAAATAAATTCAAGGAGGAATTTCATTTGGGCCTTTAGATTTTTTTAATAGAATTTTACAAAATTTTCTAAAATTCAGGTCTTTACAAAACCTTTCAAATAAGATTTTTATTTGCAACTTTTCTTTGAAAATTTTGAACTTGCATTTTGATGTTTGAATTCAATTTGATTTTCTTTTGAGCTCGGTTTTTGGAAGTCCTAATTAAACAACTTGCTGCTTTATTCAAAAACATGAAATGTTACTGCCCTCCCCCCTTACAGAAACCTCATCCAGAGATTTGGAAAAGAAGAGGGGGAAATACATCAGAGAGATTGAAGAAACTCTGGAAAGTTTGTTTGTAAATATTCTCTTGTCTCTCAGGTTGCTTCATCTTCGGTGTGGTTACTCCATGGATCTTGTAAAATTTCTGGGTCTTACTCCTTGTGACTCGGTCCTTCTAATCGACAATGCGCACTGGTTGCTCTGAATAAGTAAAATCAGGCTGCAGTTGCTCTATTACTAAAATCACCACGCCTCTCGAAGCTTTTAGACACTTCTTCAGTTGGGTTCATGAAAAGCATTATGCACTCCGGCCAAGCTCGCAGGTAACTCCCATCGGTATGCCACGGGTCCACATTTTTCAATAATGGGAATGGACCAACGTAGCGTAGAGCTAATTTACCTCTTATTCCAAATTGATGCACCCCTTTCATGGGCGAAACTCGGAGGTACACCAGATCACCCACTATGAAGACAAGTGGTCATCGTCGCTTGTCAGCATAACTTTTCTGTTTGGATTGAGCAGCTCTATGTTTGGACAAGTAGCTTCACTTCTTCCTTCGCTTCTTTGACTAGATGAGATCCAAATATAACTCTCTCTCTCCAGACTCGGACCAATGCAGTGGAGTGCGGCACATACACCCATATAAAGCTTCAAAAGGTGCCATCTTGATACTCTCTTGATAACTGTTGTTGTATGAAAATTCTGCTAATGGCAGTCCTTCGTCCCAGTTCTTACTATGGTGTAACACAAAGGCTCGTGGCATATCTTCTAGAATTTGAATGATTCGCTCTGTCTGCCCATCTATCTGAGGGTGGTACGTTGAGCTTCTAATAAAGGTAGTACCCAGCAAAGCATGTAGCTGTTCCTAGAAACGTGCTACAAAGTGAGGACCTCTGTCGGAAATGATGGTCTTTGGTATGCCATACAAACAAACTATACGAGAAAGGTATAGTTCAGCATACTTCTTAGTATTGTAGTTCGTGTGTACCAGACTAAAGTGAGAACTCTTCGTCAAGCGGTCGGTGATCACCCAAATAGAACCATGCTTCTTTGATGTCAGTGAAAGTCCCACAATGAAAGCCATGGATATGTCTTCCCACTTTCAAACTGGAATAGATAGCGATTGAAGTTGTCCTGCTAGCCTCAAATGATCTGCCTTAACCTTGCCATCAGTGTCGCATTTTGCAACATATTTAGCAATCTCCCGCTTCATTCGAGTCCACCAAAACTTCTTGGGTAGATCTTGATACATCTTGTTGCTTCTAGGATGGATTGAACACTTGGAAAGATGAGCGTCATCAGGAATCTTCTTTCTTAGCTTATGATTCTTCGGTACCACTAACCTTCTGTTGAACCATAAGACACCTTCATTATCTTGGTGCACTTGGCCGTATTGGCTTTTACTCTTTCCCAAAGATGTGCCGTACTCTTACCCTTCTTTCGAGCTGCAACAATCTCCTTTCGGATTGTAGATACGAGGGCAAGATTATATAAAGCTAGATGTGGTAGTACTCGTAGAGTAGGCTCTTCATTTGAGGCTTGTGACAGTTGATGGAAATTACACTGGGCTTCGAGGCTAAGCGCGTCTGCTACCACATTGGCTTTCCCTAGATTTAATGAATTTTCAATTCATAATTCTTAATGAACTTTAACCATCTCCTCTGTCTCATGTTGAGATCCGCTTGTGCAAAGAGGTACTTTAGGCTTTTATGATCAATATAAAGATGTACCAAATTATCCATGAGGTAATGCCTCCAGATCTTCAATGCTAGAAGCGGCTAGTTCCAAATCATGAGTAGGGTAGTTCTGCTCATGTTTACGAAGCTGTCGAGAGGCGTAAGCAATGACTCTTCCTTCTTGCATCAGAACACACCCAAGACATGTGCCTGAGGCATCGCAATACACGTCGAAAGGCTTCCCAATATCCGGTTGAGCTAACACTGAGGCAGTGGTAACATGCTTCTTCAAGGCTTGAAATGCTTCTTCACAGGCTTCATCACATAAAAAACATGTTATCTTTCTTCAGCAATTCCGCCATTGGCTTGGCTATTTTGGAGAAATTAGAAATAAATCTTTGATAGTAGCCTGTCAAACCAAGAAAACTACGGATCTCTCAAACTAGAGGAAGGAGACTTCCTCTTCACTACGTCTTCAACTTTACTTGGGTCCATAGAGATTCCTTCTGACGATATCATGTGGCCCAAGAATGGTACTTCCTGCAGCTAGAACTCACACTTGCTAAACTTCTCATAGAGTTGATGCTCTCTTAACATTTATAATACAATCCAAAGATGTTCTGCATGCTCTTCTTCTAACTTCGAGTAGATAAGAATATCATTGATAAACACGCCAACAAACTTATCCAATTCTGCCATGAAGACCGAATTTATGAGATACATAAAGTGCGCTAGTGCATTTGTTAATCCAACATATATGACCAGAAACTCATAGAGCCCATACTGGTGGAGAAGGCGGTCTTCGGGATATCCTATTCTCGAACCTTGATCTGATGGTATCCAAAACAGAGATCAACTTTGAAGAACACTGTGGCACCAACCAGTTGATCGAGGGTACTTGTTCTTGATATTTACGGCATTCAAGGGTCGATAGTCTATACATACCTCAACGATCCATCCTTCTTCACAAACAGCATCGAACAACCCCATGGCGACGAACTATGCCGAATAAATCCTTTATCCATTAGCTCCTTAAGTTGCACTTTTAATTCGGCTAACTCTCGAGGTGCCATCTTGTAGGGTTGTTTTGATATTGGAGTTGTACCGGGTTGGAGTTCAATCTTGAATTCAATCCCTTTGTCGGGTGGCATCCCTGGCAAATCCTCTAGAAACACACCTGGAAACTCACATACTACAGAAATTTCTTCAATCTTCTTCTCAACCACACGGTGACCATTGATTGCAAGGATTCTAAATTTCCCAACTCTAAGCAATGATGCTCATGGACAGGTGATCGGAGCTGAACAATACTAGCGGCTATGTCCAAAATAGCCCCATGATATTTCATCCAGCTCGTACCCAAAATAGCATCAATGCTTTGCTCTTCTTACACTATAAACTTGATCAAGTACAACTTCCCTCTGAGATCAAGGGGTACATCTCTCACTTCCATCCTAGCTATTAGAATCCCTTCCGGAGACTTAATAGTATATGGGACTTCATAACGCCTTGCTTTATACCATGCTTTTGAACATATGAATGGCTGATGAAATTATGTGATGCACCAGAATAAAATAACACGAGGGCGGAGTTTCCATCAAGTGAAAACATACCAGTGTGCACAGTCGCATCCTCAGGAATATCCTCAATCTTCATGTAGTTCACATAGCCAATCTTGATTGTTGGTTTCGGCTGACCTGGTTTGCGATTTCCTCCCTGAGGTTGCTATCGAGGTGCTATACCTTGCTGCTTTGGCAGTCGGCAATCCCTTGCAAAATGCCATGTACGACCACAATTAAAACAAGAGTAGGATCTTGGTTGCACCTGCTGCTGCGGTTGTCGAATGCCCACTGAAGGTTGAGGGACCGAAACAGGAGCACGATACATGCTTTGCTGCTGCTGCTGCTATGGAGGATGGTAAACTGGACGCTGAAAAGGAGCAGATTGATACTGTTGTCCAGTTAGAGAAGTATAAATCATGCGATACTTCTGTGGTGCACTGCTAGATGGTCCTGTGGCAGAAAGCTTCTTAGTGATCAAGCGCATCTTATCTTTAGCAAAAATTGCTCGATCTACCAGATGATTAAAATCACAAAACTCAGCAGTGGAGAGCTTATCTTGCATTTCTTCTGAAAGACCATTGTAGAAGCAAGCTCTCTTCTTTCTATCAGTGTTGACATCATCCAAGGCATACTAGGTAAGATAGTTGATTTGGTGCACATATTCCATAACTGTCTTACTACCTTGCTTTAGACTGAGAAACTCCAATCTCTTGATTTCCATAACGCCTTCAGGATTATGATAGGCACGAAAAGCAGAGCGAAACTCATCCCAAGTATAACGGTGATTGGCAGGCTACATGCGAAAGCTCCGTCACAAAACACCAGCTTCGTTCTGAAGTTGATGAGCCACAAAAAGAACCTTTTCATGTTGACCACATCTCACGAATTCAATCTTCTCTTCGATGGCGCGTAGCCAATGATCAGCATCAAGGGGATCTTTTGCTCGAGTGAAAACTCGCGGCAGTGTGCGCACGAAATCTGAAAGATCACTTTCACGGCCAGCTTCACCCCCACCACGAGGAGCCAAAAATTGAGCAATGCTTGAAGTGCGCTGGTTTGCTCTCGACAGTTGCGCTCCATCTCCATAAGTACTTCAGCCATTGTGGGTGGTGTTGGTGGTGGCGGTGGTTGCGGTGGCACTGTGCCCTGCTGAGAGTTTTGCCCATCGTCGAGGTCATCACGGCTTCGTGTACGCACCATCCTGAAAGATGATCGAAATGTTTCCGTAGAATAAACTATCGTTAGAATCAAAGAAGGAAAAAAGATTCTAAAATGACGGAATTAAATTTTTGCTTGTCAACCTAACTGCAATGCAGTTGAAATTGGAAGTAAATTTGAATCCCAAAATTTGGCTGAATCAAAAATTTGAAAACCTTTTTGAATATTTGAGATGATTTCTTTTAAGGTGATTTGTGTAATTACCAATTTTAAATGCAATGAATGATAGGCAATCGGCCTATTGAACCTTACCAAAATAAAAACTAAGTCATATAACTGACTGTACGTGACCTCGGTGGCATATGAACTCAATCGATTTCTAATCGAACTACCGATGTAAAGTTAGTACACCACAACAGCCACCTGTTAAACCCAACACAAAGAATAGTCCTTAATTGGGCTTGAACTATGGTTTGACACCGTAGTTAGAGTTTTGAAAATAGCTTCAAAGCCGTACTGTTTCTGATATTACTCTGATACCAGCTGTGACAGTCCGAACCTCGAGAGATACAAACCATCGACTTTAGCATCATATCGAATGTCACTCGACGAAGCAAGGACCACAGTACAGCTCAAGAACAATAAAATATATTACAAACTTGTTATTAAGTTTACAAACCACAAGTTTTCAAAGTGCGAAAACTACAAACCTATTAGGGGCATCCTAAAAACTAAGCAAAAGGATACACCGAACCCATACGATGTACCTCCTAGCAATAACCCACTCAGCGCGATGAGCAAGGCTCCCAGCAACTGAAGCTGCCCTTAGGGGTTGCTCCTTCTGACTGGAACTGAGATGAGAAAAACTTATCCGACAAATTGGCTATTTACAGCCGACTCCTAAAAATGAGAGGTTGATTCACCAGGGTAGGCTATTTGCGAAGACAGCGCTAGAAGTGAATCTTTACTTTTATGTTTTAGCGGCATGTTAAGTTATGAATAAATAAATTTAATTTACACTATAACTATGCCATACAAGTATGCCAAGAAGTTTCTGAGAGATATCAAATAAAATCGTACTTCATCTTTATTATCTTCTTACTTCGATGTGACACAGTGAGACAAGCGGTACTCGTTACTGTGAGGGGCCGCGATTCTATAAATGTTAGAAAACAGGAAATCAATTAAAGGAGGTATTTCATTTGGGCCTTTTGATGTTTTTTTGAATAGAATTTTACAAAATTTTCTAAAATTCAGGTATTTACAAAACCTTTCAAGTAAGATTTTTATTCTCATCTTGCATTTTGAAGTTTGAATGAAATTTTAAATTTTAAAATGGAACTTCATTTAATTTTCTTTTGAGCTCGGTTTTCAGAAGTCCGAATTAGACAACTTGCTGCTTTATTCAAAAACACGAAGTGTTACACATACAGTCCTATGACCCGGGGTGAAGCTTAAACACCTGGCACAACACCTTTTGTGAGCCCCGCCCCACGACCAGAAGCACCCTTCTTCACCTAGCACAAGTTGCACTATCACCTATCCCTTTTTATTTTACTCACACCACCAAACTCATTTTAAAACTTTCCATAAATAATTGGTGTATGGTATGGCAATGCATGGCATCGCAAGAGGAGGTTGCAAAGCATTCTAATATCAAGGCAACTTTTCGTTCATTAAAAGATTTTAACAACAGAAATCCTACGAGAGCTCAACAACGGGCAATCAAAGCAATCAATATTAATGTCTAACAATTAACATTAATATCACTAGATTAACCAACCAATTAGGATTATAACTACCTCAATGTTTTAAATTAATATATAATGCATAGCGGTATAAACAGGTACTATAGGAGTATTAGCAAAATATAGGTTAAACATGGTCAAGGAGATAGAACTTGCCTGCAAACTCCAAATCTTTAGAATTTAGTCCTCAGTCTATTCCTCAAGTTCCTAATCTTCAATCTTTGGTTTGGCATCAAGGTCTTCGTGTTTTCTTCATACGAGGTCCTTCTGGCTCCTCTTGAAGCTTGACTTTTCCTCGAACTCGATATTATCTATGCGAGACAGTATGCCTAATAAAACTACCACAAAAGGAATAAAGCTTGAGAAGAATTGGTAAAATACGAATAAACTTTACGTAAGAACCAAATGAACTCCAGAGGAAAACCGAGGACAATGATTAAGCGTGTGGTGGCGGCTATTTCATTAAGTTGGTTCAGTGAAGGGTTTCCTAGGTTCGATGCAAGGGGAGCTGTAAGAGCGGAGTGCATATACACACTAGCAGGAGTGGTGGTGTTGCCTATGGGCACATGTTATAGTGTAGGCAACACTAATGCCTTTATGGTAAGCACTCCCATGAGGAATGTGCTGATGGTATGCCTAGTGCAAGGCGCGTCATTTATGTAAAACCTACCTTAATGATACTCACTATGGGTTAGCAATTGAAATCTAGATTTATTTTAAATACTTTTATTTATCACTTAGGTGATTACACAGGTGCACTATGTATGTATTGTTGGGTGGTTGCAGTATAATACCATTACACGGATATGAATTCATACAAGGAAATATGTTGCGAGCATACCCGAGCTAAGTGTGTCATTTTATGTGAAACCTTAATTTAGAACTATTTACTGATGGAGAGAGATTTATGTTCATTTTACTCTCCTACAATTAATGCTCAAGCGATACTGAGAGTGTGTTGCACGTGTTCCTGTGATACAAACTTTTGAATGAATCTGGTGGATGCCGCGCATCTGCACTTGCTTAGAGATTACATGCATGGAGCTCTTATTATAATCATCGTTAGGGTTTCTTAATGATAAGTGCATGTAGGGTGTAAGTGCACATTCTATGTGTATAATGTTGTACGATGAAGCAGCATGTGCATCATCCATGTAAGTGCACCCACATGAGCATTGGTACCATGTGAAGTGACAAGCATGTGATTACATGGTGTAGGGTGTGTACACGCTACGTGTTTTCGTGAATACGCACACGCACATGTGTCGGTGATGAATATGTGAGTGTGCTCATCCGGAAGGCTGGCACATACACATATGTAGGTGAGAAGTGTGTGCACATAAGTGGTAACAACTATTGCTATATGAAGTGCACTGTGTCGCTATTTGTTTCTTAACTTCCATATGCATGGTTCCTAGAGATTAGTAGCTAATTACTTGATTTTTCTTTAAAATTATATTATTAAAGCTATCAGGTGTCACGTGTACTAGTGCATGCTAATCTAGGGTGTGAAGCATATGTGTACCATTTAATACTTTATGTAATTTATAATACATGTGAAACCTATAGTAATTAGATATCAATTACTTTATTTCATAATATGTGGTTGCTTCCTAATGATTAATTATTAATCACTAAATTTCACATCTATAATTTGACTACCATACCTAGCAGATTGCCTATGTTCTATGCATTCTAAGAGCATACTGGAATGCATTCTATATATGGTATGATTTCATGCTTAACTATAATATGATAAAATACCATAGTAGGAACGAATAATAACCAACAGGGAAATAAAAGGTAACAAGAATGTTAAGAGGGGCTCAAAGTTGGAATATGCCGATGTGGTGGATGTTGAATTTGGAATGGCCGAATTTAGATTTGTTGGGCGGTGGATGGTATTTGTCGAGATGTTACATGTTTTGAGATAGGTTGAGATAATATGAGGGATTATGGCAGTTTCAAGATTTTGGGAGTGGTGCAAAAGGATAGCTCACGTTATGATGAAAGTGTGAGCGCAAGAATCGATGAAATCGGAGCTACTAGCATAAAGTTATGGGTATTTGATGTTGTAGGGTATCAAATGTGAAGGCTTGGAAGATTTCAAGGGCTTGATGGTAATAATCAGAAGGTTTTAGGAATCTTCTATAATTAACAGGAAAGGTATTCAGGGCCAGGTTATACTTATGAAAATTAAAGGGGGCCGGGAATAAAAGGATAGGGCTATGTTACAAATAATACAAAGGTCAAGGGTCTCTTTTGTAAGGCTGCAGAGCTAGGATTATATATAGGAGAACTCGGAGGGTTTTGCTGTAGGAATAGATTTATATGGTGAACTCTTATTTATTTTTCAAAAGGAAAACATGGGGACCGAGTCCGCAGCTCCACGGTAATCCAATTATATTTTCTCTAATACAATATACAGAGGATAGTAATCAGGCGCGGCAAAGCCGCGCTATCTTTCTAGTAATGATTTAACTAAGGCCATATTTATATCCAATCTGCAGTGAAAAATCTGTCTTATCCCTGACTGATTCAGAGGAAGTTGCCGGCAGGGTTCGGTGGAGGAAATTAAGGGATGGGGCACTGTAGACTTCCCTAGATGTGAGAATCATGAGCTCCTATTAGCTCCCGTAGGTTTACTAATAGGAAAATAATTAGTCGTTTGATGGACTAATAATTAATTCACCTATTATCCCACCTATTTGGAGGGGCAAGAACTAATTTTTAATCAGCCAACTTAGTCCATGAATCCAAATAGGGTGTATTTTACATTTTTTAGTGGTTTGTTCCCGCCATTATTCATGAATTCTTTGCAATTCATGTACGCATACGATAGCTTACACATTCACAAATGAGTATTGGTGATTGACGCAAGGAACCGATTCAAAAGCGGAAGTGGAAAAAATTAAGCCAGAAGAGTTTAGCTTAGCAGATACGGATTGCGTATATCAATTTGTCATGTGGGTCAGACTATGCAGCAACGCGTCCTTGACGCACCGACGCCGAGATGTGACATCCCGCAATGTTAGATCAAGGGAATCAAGTTGAGCTGAGCAAATTCAAAAACTTAACCTGAGCTCAAAAAGGAAAAAAAAATTGGTTCAAAAAATTTTGAATTTTGAATTTGAATTAAAAATTAAAATTGAAGTTCAAAACTTTTAAAAGATAATATGAGAAATAAATTTTCATTTGAAAGGTTTTACTAAGATTTGAATTTAGGAAATTTTTTAAATTTATATAAGGTTTAAAACGTCTAAATAAATGTTTATTTCCAAATATTTAATTATTTTCCTAAATTTATAAAAAAAATTTGATTTTGAATTTAAACTTGGTACAAAAAAAAAGTTGTTACTTATAATGTTTTTGACACATCTGCAAAATTTCAAAAGTTTTTGAGCTCAGAAATTATTTCTTTTCGAATTTACAGCAGAATGAGTTTTTGGAAAAAAGCGAAAATGAGAGAAAATGAAAAATTGCTCGGGCCCACAGGGCAGCCGCACCACCTCTTTCTTCTCTCTTGGCAGCACCGCTCTTGCTTTCCTCCTGCAGCCCTGCTGCGTCGAGTGCAGCGCTGGAGGACGCATGCGCTCCACGCAGCTGCTTGACAGTTTGCTTCATTTGTCGATTAAGCACCGTTTGTTGTCGACCTTGTCGAGCAAGTTTGAGCACTGCTGATTGCATATTGGATATATAGGATCCATGAAACTGATTTATTATCTTTGAATGGTATTTAATTCATTAATAATTCAATGCCCGTGCTCCGCTACAAAAAAAATAACTTAACGTACTACATGTTCCGCTAATGACAAGACAACTTGACACAATCCCCGCTTCCCTATGAGCAAGACAAATTAATGCAATACCCACTATGGTTAAACTATCCAATGGTTCTCGAGCCTACACAATCACTAAGCAAACAATATATATATAAGGCACAGATGAACAGAACATACTAAAAAGCAGAAACTTGAATGCAACATTCAGATCTTGTAATTATCAGAGGTCATCTTTCAATTCCAACAACCATGAATCAACGGAGCAACAAATAAAAAGAAAAGATACAGAGACTGAAGGCCATATAAAATACATAACTATTTGGTGATCCTAAATATGACATGTCCTCCGCAAATTTACACATTAATACAAATTTTCATAACACTACAATAATTATCCAAGTTTGTTCTAGAACACAAAAATAAAAGTATTCAGCACTGTTGTGTGATATTACTGCAAACCCAGTAATAAGGTCATCGTTTTAAATTTCTGATCAAAGTTGTTTTGGTATATTAGTGACTACATGTCATCCATCATTTCCTTGTAGGATTTCAAGATCTGATATATCTTGATTACCTGAGGGAAAGCAATGGGCGGAGTGTCCAGGTGAACTTCATTAACGAGAGACCTGCAAGACTATGAAGCAATGGCGGTTGTGGCAGCTACGGTAGCAACCAAGGTATGAGAAACCTGCAAAAGTTATCCATGAACTTTTTCAGTCGCAAAAAAAAATTGCGAGATTGTAACACTACAAATTTAGTGTGTTTTGGTGAAGGGGCGTTATTTCATTGTTACCATTGACAATGCCAAGGACATGCGCACGCCTCTTTGGTTTCCAAGTGCTATGGGTTTCAGTGTTGCAAAGACTTCCAATCTGATAGTGAAACTGAACTTTTCAAAAGTGTTTATTCTGATTGAAATTTATGAAACTGAAATGTACAAAGCAGGTATACCCAGTGAACCATAACAATGTATGCAACATAACCGGAGCTAAAGGTTTGTGTTTTTATTAACATAATGGGAACACTAAATGAGGAATGATTTTGTTCATTCTGCGGTGGATTTTTATGAACTTTAAAAGAAACACACACAACATGAAATTCCATGGGGAAAATCAGCAGTAATAATGAACTAATGATGCTGGATAGTTCAAAACAAAATGATTTAGTAAATGATGATTAGTTGCATGCTAACAGTCATGAACAACAACATAATCGAGTTGACAGCAACAGTAAAATATTGAAGAAAGCTGAAAAGTGGCTTATAACAACATAATAGAAGGTTAATTTGACATTTGAGCCAGCATATTAAAAAAAAAAAACCCATATCAAAGATGCTACCTGTGCATGTGCCGTGATGTTGTTCAAACTCAGAATGTGAGTTAAAAAAAAAAACTAAGAATGACATTTCTTGCATAATAATACAATGATTTGAGGAAAATCCAGTGAGCTCAATGCTTGGCTCCATATACTTTAATGTAACTTCTGTAAGACTGTATAGCTTAAAGTCACTGAAGAAGTTCAGGACTTCGTGCGTTTCACTTGTCCATGAATTTACAGAGGAGGCGGGCTTGTTTCTCACTTGTCCATAAACTACACAATGTGTTTGTGTCAGAAAAAAAGGAAAATAAAGAAAAGGCTTTCTAGCTGGGCTGTCTGAATTTTTACGAAATGCTCAATGTTTGCTCTGCCTGCAAGCGGAAGGAACTGAAGTTTATGGTAATATCACACATCTCCAAAGATTCACTGGTTCGAAATTCAAATTACCGAGCCATACAGGTTCAGAAGGAACTCATGAATCTACAGAGACATTATTCAGTCAACATTATGTGCTAGGCAAGCACATATCTGTAAATGCATATCACACGTACCTGAAGAATTGGAGAGATGAGGGTGTGGAATCTCAGTGCGCAGACGGCCATTTTGAATTTTGGGAGTGGTAGTGCCGCGTGGTCGGATGGATCAAAAGAGGGAAACTGTAGCTGGGCGACGTACCTTCCCGAACATTCCATCAATGACCAGCTCCATCTCGCCCCGCGCTGATGGTCTGCTTGGCTGCCAGCTGCCCATGCCATAAGCCTACGCGCCGCCAATCCTAGGCACGCCGTCTTCCTTGTCCCTTTCCCCTTCAATCCTCTAGACAAGGAATCGATTCTTGGTGCCGAAAGCAGTGGGTGGCCACGATGGCAATAGGGTGCAGCGGCGCAGATTGGGGAGCCGGTGGCATGGCGTGAATGCAGGGATGGTGGCGGTGGAGAACGTGGCGTGGGGGGCGAGGAGTTCAGCAGAGAGGTAAGCAGGCGCACGTGGGCCGTAGAAGAGAAGCCCGGCACGGTCGTAGCTCGTAGGCATAGGCGGGCCCACCTTCGGCGTGCATTTTTTTTTTTGAAAGGTTCGGCGTGCATTTTTAGTGGAGCACAGGGAGTGCGGACGCCGGCGGCGGCGGCGGCGGCGGCGGCTTTCGGTGATGGGGCTGCCGGCTGGGAACGTCGAGCGCGCGCGGAACCGTTCGGTGGAAATCAATGGCCCTCCTCACCTGACGGCAGAAATGTAAGATTCAACAGATGAAACAGTTATATAAATAGAGATAAATGCATTTGATTTAGATAAATCTTGAGTTTTACTCTGAAATTAGTTCACAACCTCTTGACCCTTCCGAGAGGCAGCTGTCGCAGCTGGTAATAGAGCAATATTGAGAACCGTATGACTTTAAAGCTATTTTTGAGAATCTAACTAAGATTAAGATTCTAGTTCAAACCCAAGTAAAAAAAATTATTATTATTATTGGTATTTAAAGGTGACTGTTGAAGTGTATTAACCGGTGGCCGTTGAAGTGTATTAACCCTAGATCATTAGTACGGTTAGAAATCGATTGATCGTGTAACACTGAGGTTATGTATGGTTAATTACTTATGATCATGTTTTATTTTGGTGAGGATCGATAGGATGTTTGCATCATCTTAAAATATATAATTGCTACTAAATCATCTTAAAAGAAATTATCTTGTTAATTTTTTTTTAAAAAAGTTTTGAGCCAAACAATCATGAGAGTGAAGCTGTTTTGAATTTCAACTGACATTGCAGTTAAGACATATTGTATAGTTTTCAGCCCTACGTGGTCATGGAAGAAGATAGTTGGCTCAACCTAGATGGTTTACACTGGCAACAAACCGCAGTTATGAGAAATCACCTCAATATCATAGACATGGCTATTAGGAGCATGGATTTGGTCGGTGTGAAGTGTACGTTGATTTTCCTCCCCACTACAGTTGTCCAAATTGAAAAGCTTGGTCTACCGTGCTATAGGTAGCGACCTGGATGATGCATGAAGAAAAGGGTGCATATAAAGCTCTCACTAAATTCACAAAGCAGTAGCAAATACTCTTGTTGCTTTGTATCCGACTTGAGAAAATCAAACATGGCAAAGTCGGATGTTACATGCGTGTAACACCGTAAGGACCGCTGTCCAAGAAGGATGCGCTAGACCGGCAAGATACTGACAATACATATTCACCCAAAATCACAAAGCTTTTCATCATGAGTATTTAGAAGAATACAGTGAGGGATGAAGAAAGAGAGGAACAACTTTGTCTTAAGGATAGCCACCTGAAGAAATATGAGTAGTAACTTCAGACTATGAGTTGTCATATTGCAGACCTAGAGCTAAAAGCACGAATTCTCGGCAGAACACACAAGAGGAAGAGGAATAAAAACCAGAAGAGATAGAGGAGGTGTCCGAAGCTGATTCGCAGTAGATGAAGCTTTACCTTGGATTCCTGTAATTCGGTGAAATTTGGGGAATATTCTAGTAACATCACACGCCAATATGATGGAATCACAGAATGATATTGGTTAATGAATTGATCAAAATTGAAAAACTGGGGGCGATAATTTGTGTTTACTGACCTTTGCAGGAGCAGAGGCACACGGCCACGTGAGCAGAAGCTTATCAAAGGACGGGCACGGCGACGGGCGCTCATGCAATGGGGAAGGGTGGTGCAGCGCTTCAAGGACGTCTCAGGTGCGTGTGTCACGGTGCGTCGTTCAGGCGGCGCGGCGGCACTCAGGAACAAGAGAATGGCGGCGGGCGCGTCAGGGACGATGATGCGAGGCTCATCGGGCACAAGGCGGTGTGATGCGTTAGGGACGAGGAGATGCGACGCATCAGGGACGAGCGGTGCAGCGGAGACGGGGTGCCACGGCGCGGTGGGGATGAGACAGCGTGGCGCAGCGCGGCGGGGATGGGGCGGCACGACACAGTGGAGAAGAGGCGGCGCAGCGCGGCGCATCGGAGACGAGGAAGGGGCGGCGCGGCATGGCGGGGACAGGGCGGCACGGCGCGTCGGTGCTGAGG
>BCLF01000038.1:369243-414363 GCA_001602275.1 Zoysia japonica
GCGACGCGGCCGGGACGAGGCAGGGGCGGCGCGGCGTGGCGGGGACGAGGAAGGGGCGGCGTGACGCGGTGAGGATGGGGCGATGCGTTGCGTCAGGAAAGAATACGGAGACGATGGATGCGAATCAAGATCACGCTGCCGTCATCGGGAAATACATTTCTGTTGGCAACGATATAGATAGGAGATTCTGTTGGGAATTTAGTTGCGGTGCGATAGACGGGGAATCTGTTACTCGCCATGGTCAGGTTCTCAACAAACTAGCTCAATCAAACCGATCTGTCTTATTGTGTAGCCAGCTGTAAAGAAATAGTATTATATATATATATATACCGGTTTACAAAACAGATTTGGATCCAACCAGGTTCTGGCCGAGAGAGAAAGTCCCAACGATCCCCCACACCATGGAAACAAAATCTCCTAAATTCTCGCCTAACAGAATCTCTGATCCCGGCGACAGAATTCTTCCTTTTCTTTCTCGCCAACAAAATCTCCTGAACTCTCGAGTCTCGACTCACCGCGCCGCCCTTCCAGAACGCGTTGCGCAGCCCCGTCCCCAACGCGCCGCGCCACCCAGTCCCCGATGATACGCAGAGCCGCCCCGTCCTCGACGGTCCGAGACAACCCGTCCTCGACGCGCCATGACGCCTCATCCCCGAGGAGCCACGTCTCCTTGTCCCTGACGGGCCGTGCCGTTCCATCCCCGAAGACGCGCCGCGCTGCCCCGTCCTCGACGCGCTGTATCTCCTTGTCCCCGACGCGCCGTGCCGCCCCGTCCCCGACGCCGCGCCGCACCGCTCCGTCCCCGAGTCCCCGACGCGCCGTGCTGCCCCGTCCCGTCCTGCCGGAGCGCCTCTGCCCCTGCGAAGGTCTGTAAACACGGCATATTTTCTGTTCAGGCCGTCCTTGTGGCCTTGTTCTTGCTGCCTTCCAGACCACGATTTGGAGCGCTGCGTGTCCGATTGGGAAGCAAAGCTGCACATTGGACGTTGTGGTTCAATCTCCTGCCTGATTCTACCAATTTGGTTAGTGCTTCTTTGATTTTGTTGAAGCTTATGCTGTCCCCGATGGATTTTACCAACTGTTGTTGCTGGGCTATCAGATTGCGATTTCCAAGTGTCTGGCTGCCTGGTGCAAGTGATGCTGCTGCCATCAATTTTTCTATCTTCCTGAAGCTGCTGTTGTGCCAGTGATGTTCCTCTGCAATTTTTTTACTCATAATCAAGGGGAGAAGCTCGAGCCTTTCTAGGGTTTGAAATGCATGCTTTGAACAGGTACATTTGTGGGTAATAATCTCAGGTGCACTATCATATTGCTTCGGCCGGGTCGTGCTCGTGCTGGATCAAATCTAACGGGCCTCGTGCCAGAATGTTTAACATGGCCCACATGGCCTGGTATACTTGCAGACCTATTGAAGGCAATATCTAATACGTTTATATGGGAGCCAGAGACGTATCTTATGCAGAACCACAATCAATCTTCAGTTCAGTGGCACATAGTAGAACTGGAGAAGACATGCAGTTGAATTATTAACCTGCTAGTGGAACTCTGTTTTATTGGACTGGCTGCTAAAATCAATCATATGTTTTTCTTCTTGTGTCAAATCTGTTCCGGAGTCTATTGGAGCTGCACATTTACTATTTTTCTCATAATGATTTCAGATCGGAGGACATCTGGAAGTATTGAGAAAACACCAGCTTGAATTTTAGAGGATCGCTGCGCTCTGCATCAACGCCAGTTTGGTTCTTAGGCAGCTAGCTGCTGGTGCTGGTGCTGAGCCATAATTGTGATCAAGTCTGGTAGCAGAAAGTAAATGATGTGCTGCATGGAGACGGTGTTTCTAGTTTTATAATTACCTGTGCCGGAATTGTGACAGTATTCAAAGTTGATATTTACTCATATGATGATTGTAGTTGGAAATAAAAAACATAAAACTCAAAATTAGCATGTCGCATCGCAACACCTAGTGACAGATAGTGTTTTCCATTTTGCCAATGAGAAAATCACGATCGCTTTTATAACATGCACGTATGTTCTAAAAAAAAAGCGATCCTAGCCTTGTTTTGTACATATGTTTTGCAAGTGGGTTATGATGTTGTATTCAAGAACCAGGCTTTTGGAGAGACCAGTACACCTAAACAGTTCATCAACGACACTATATTATGAAGTTATTTTCCTCGTAAATTTAACATGATGTGATGATGTGTTTGAGTCCAACATTTGAATGTTAGGGTGTTTCTTGGGGATTCATCTTGTAATAATGTTTCTAAATGAGTGGACGATCAATCTGTATGGTATAATGGTTACTTTTTTTATGCTAAATGATACTTTACCCTGTTCCATGGGAAAACCAATCAACGATCTTTGTTGCATATATCCCAGATTTTTATTTCTGCATGAAGTCTTTGATACTGATAATGTGACTTCCTTATTGCCGCACATCATTTTAAATCAACATCAAACAATTTCTCTCCGTGATGGAAAACAGAGTTTGGTTTTGTTTGCTGGATGACGACGCGAATGCTGGGCCGTCGATGGCTACGCTCCAAATCAAAGCTGCAGCGCCAGCAATTTCTGGCCACCGCACGATCGATTCAGCCGCACACGGCCCATTGTTGCGATTAAGCCACCCCTAATGCCACGATTGTTCAGCTATACAATTGCGATCGGTTTTATAACATGCACGTCTGTTCGGCTCGGCTACAAAATCGCGTGGAAGATCTGTTTTTTTTTTTTTTTTTGGAAGGAACAAAGATCTGTTACGTAACAACCTATACCAGAATCGCAAGGATCGATCCACCGTTCCTTTCACACGCGCCATGCCCAACTCAGGCTATTTGTGTTAACACGTGTCAATAGGTAACCAAAGAGCCGAACCAGGAGGAAAAACTGAAGATGACACGCGTTTGACCAAACAAACTGCACTACTTACCGTTATTTGTGTTAATATAACAAACAACAAGGCTCGGATAGCATCAACCGGTTCTGTTCCTATCGCACCAACTAGACCCAACCACGGCACATCAAACTGACCTGGCTATATATAATAGCGAATTTATGCTAAGTTTTTAAAGTCAACCAAAACTATATAAAATCATTGCTCAGAGTTAGATGGCAAGAAACTCAAACGAACACTTATTTTTTGGTTTATTTGAAGATGCTGATGATATTGTCTTTAATAAAAAAATCATCAATCACTTTTTTGAAGATCATCATTAAAACGCCTACCGTATCAGATTTTGGTATGGGTGTAAATAGGTGCACCTAAGATTAACCAACCTCTTTAGTTAAAAAATGAACTACACTACTAGAATGCAAAACTTTCTCTAGGAACAAAAACACTAGGGACAGTATAAAAAACCCTAGGGAATCCATTAGGGAAACTTTCGTAGGAACAAATTGGACGGAACCGATCTTGCCCTACGATTTCATGCACAAACGGTAGGGAAAACCAACTTTTCCTAGGAACTTCAGCCGTATGGAAATTTGGAATTAAAAAAAATAAAAGGCCACCTGCAGCGCTGTGCCACCGCACCGCCGCTTCACCGCCCGTGTGCCGCCCGCCACCGCCGGCTCCGCCATCGAAGCCTCCTGCCCCTTCACCGCCGCCATCGAAGCCGCCCGCGACAACAAAGAAGCTGACGAAGCCCCTCATTTCTGGAAGGTGATAAACACAATTAGGTTACCCTCCAACCCTAGGGAAATAGGTAGATTCTAGTAGTGCTAGTTTCTCAAAAGTGGAAGGGATTTTGAAAAGTTAGCTTTTTTTAAACTAAAGAGGTTTCGAGGGTCACCTAATTGTGTTTATCACCCCCAGATTTTTGAGATTTTTTTTTAGAAATAAATGCTAAGGACTATGTTTTTTTTTTTTGAACTCTAAGGGGCTATATGTTGGGCAAGTGTTGCGAGCATGTGAAGTGGTGGGGATGCATATGTTCTTCAATAATGGTTGGCCACTTAATTTTCGGCTCATCGCTTAGTAGGAGTATAATTAGGTACACCTAAGGTTAACATTTAAACTAAAAAGATGAACTAGGTTTTCAAAATACCCACCATTTTTGAAAAATGAGTTCATTTTTGGAAAAAAAAAAGATGTTAGGAGGGTAACCTCGTGATGATTAATTTTCACCCTTATCGCTTAGTAGCTTTAGTTCTCTTAGGCACTAGGACATTGTAATAATGCTACATAATGGATGTACTCCTTCTGTTCTTAAATTGTTGTCGCCGTTGACTTTTAACATTAACTTTGAATTTTCATCTTATTCAAAAAATTAATTCAAATAGTCCTGATACCCGTGCTAAAGCTACGGTCTAAGAAAAATATTTACTTAAGAAAATAATATATTAATATTAAAATTTAAAGTTTTTTATTCTTCACCATAAAAGGTTAAATACAAACTAATCATTCAAAGTTTACATGTATCATATTAAAAACTGCTTCACGTGACGCGGTGCCACAGGGCGTAGCAGATGGCAGCAGCGAAAACGAATCTGTTTTGTTTTCCAACAAATTTCTTTGGATCTCATATATTTGTTCCGAGTAGTAGCATTTTGTGAACTAAAAACGACCTTTGCGGGGCGCAAGATTTGAGTGATCCGAAAGAGCTCGCATGTTAGATTTGCAAGGGGTATCTGGAGAGATTTTAACTCTCAGATTTATAAAAAAAAAAAGATAACTCTGACTGCAGTTTTTCGTGTGCATATAGTCTAACTCATTTTTGTTAGAGACATTTTGTCGGGTGTATATAAAAAAGAAAAACTGCACTTTTTAAGGAGTATAGATCGAAAAATTATAAGTGGTAATTCAAATAAGTTTAATGGTAACGTAAATTATAACAAACTATATGATATTCAACAAACTTTTTAGAATAAGATAAATAGTCAAAGTTGATATTAGAAGTCAACTGAAGATATATTACGTATTTTTTTTCCATCTGTTATTATCCGAGCCATGATTTAGCTGATAGATGTAATTGTGTCTTTTCTCCTGTTTATGGACGTTTGACTCCTCGAGTGTGGGCAAGGGCCTCTTCCACGTGCTGGAGGGGTGCAGGGGCTGGAGTTCAACTTGCCGTACCTCACATGCAATGGCGGAACTGGAGAAGAATCTTAGAAGGGGGTCAAATAAACATGATAAAAAATTTGGCTCAAAAATTAACAATATGTAGCAAATTTTTTATTATTCATATACACATACATATATATAATTTTGTAATTTGCATCAAAATTTAATAATACAAAAAATATAACAGTAAAAAAAGATCAATATATCATAAGAGTTTATTTTAGTTTTGCTTTATTGTTGTTAGACGGGGTGCGTTGTTGTAAAATTTCTTTAAGGTTTAACCTTCATCTACTCGTAAGATGTTGTGAATTTAAGAAGAATACAATCAGGGGGGAACGTTTTAATACTGTTTTATTTCCTTTGAGTGACTTTTATTCATGTCAACTGCGATCTTGTCCCTTCCGAATGGAACGACCTGGAACCATCCTACATCGTCTACAAGCTCGTCAATAGTGTGAAAACAGAGAGTCGACGTTGTTCAACGTGAGCGTTTTTGCCCTTGTGTTGCACATTTAGGGCTGCAAATAGACGAGTGCAGGATAAATGGCTAAGGCGTCCTTTGATCGGAGGAAAATTTGTCATTTTCTATGTTTTTCTTATAAAATTAAATTAATTTATGTGAAATTCTTATTAAATTTTTATGAAAATGCTGCATTCCAAAGGAGCACTGAACTATTTTATTTCTGTAGCAGAACCGCTCCAAAATCATAGGCGACTTGTCGACAAGTTCGGATGATATTGAACAACAATACCTAAATAGTACAGCACAAGTGATAAGATAAAATACAGAAAACCAATTTAAAATCTTACAATAATATCCAAGCTGTTCTTAGAATAGAAATTAAATAGAGTTTTAATACAGCATGGAAGCGATTCAAGTAGCGAAATGATAGTACATAAGACGGTTTCCTTAGTATGAGGCATGTTTTGCCCTAAGACATGTTTTACTCCTCATGGCCGGAGGTAGGTGAGGTATGAGCCTAGTCGATAGACCAGTCCGACAGGAGTTTCACCATCCCACACCATCTTATCGCAGCAGTCACATCAATTACCTGTAGGAAAAGCTACAACCAGCAAAAGGAGAAACAATAAACTGTTAATACTAGTTACTCAACAAAGCTTACCAGTCAAAAGTGACCATCTATAGCCGACTCTTAAACATGAGTAGGCTGACTCACATATGGTGGCTCTTTGCAAAAATATAGTGCTAATAGTGAATTCTTACTTTCATATTTTAACGATAAGTTAAGTTCAAAGAATGTAAATTTAGTTTGCACTGTAAACTACATCAAACATAGTTGTCAAGAAATTTTTGATAAATAATTTAAACAAATCATATTAACTTCATCATTCATATTTTTACGAAAATGTGACGCAGTGAACAAGCTGTACTTATTTTTGTGAGGAGCAACGATTATAATTGATTTACATCCTGCAGAAGAAACTCGAATTATACGACAAGCACGGACTTCTCGGAAGCCGTACGTGGCAACCTTTCACAACAATTTCATAGGACCAGCCCGCACCTCTCTCCACAATATGATCCTCCATGCGATCTCCACACTGGGTGCATCTATAGTTAGACAAAGTCTTTCTCAACTCCTCGCTAGAAGAGATGTATGAGTACATACAACCACTACGGTATTGTGCTACATCGGTGTACTAGATCTCATATATTCATCATGTAATCGATATTGTTCAAACTTGCTTATCAGAGCCACACTCGATTGGTTTTTAACCGATAGTTACAGCACATAGGCTATGAGTCCACACAGGAAACATGCTTTAATGCAAAATCTACTCCCTGCCTGATCTCATGGTTATCCTTTGATGTGACCATAGGAACCATGGGTAACATTCTATAGCTCATGAGTGATATTTTCCATTCACTCGACTTCTACTGATAACTTTGACACAAAGCAGTAACTCTATTCGGGATACCGACACGAAACTACACTAGACTGGAAGGGATACATATCAATGCATCTATGGTGTCAAGTAACTCCTTACACCTAAATGCACACACAGGAAAAATAACAACACTAATGGTGAATAAAATAAAAACTGTAAAAGAAAGGTTGATGCACTGGGTTGCTTTGGGTTCGAGAATTACTAGCACAACCAAGAGAGGAGTCAATCACAGCAACGGGGTCTTCAGCAATAACCCAACGTGTTCACCTTCAACGTCATTTCTTAACTTGAAATGATATGCAAAGTAATTAAACAATGTATTTTACATTAACATACCATGACATGCCTATGATATTACATGACCATGATCAGCATGAGATTGAGTTCGGGATAAAGAGTTCTATTAAGGTGACAACTATATTTATATGCAAGGTGGGTTTATTTACAAAAAGGAATGGTTTTACTTTTAATTGGTTTAAATGAGGTAACCAATTCTAACTTATTTTTTTAATAGGTCCTGGTAGACATAAACCCAAATTTTATTTGATCATAAAATTCTACAAGAAATACAATGATCCGTAACGATTTCTCAATGATGTTACAACATAGCGTCATAAATATGCATAGCTTGTGACAAATTTAGTAGATTCGTCATAGATCGTCAGTTGCCATCCGCACGCGTCCAACCCGAGTGACGCTTTTGTGACAAAAGCTTCAAAACCGTCATAGATTGAAAATAACAAATCGTCATGCGAGTTCTATGACGAATCTTTTCAGCCCATCCACTGCCTAACCATGAACAGAGCATAAGCCAAGGGCCCACCAACGGCCCACAAGTCAGAATGGCCCAAAGTTCTTAATTTGAAAAAAAAAGTGCAGCCTGAGGCCGTGAGAATCGAACCTTAGAGCTTGCTCTGATATCCCACGTCTTTCCACTATACAACTTACTGTTACGTTGGTTGAAGGCAGTTTTTTTTTATTACTAATGATTCTGAGGCCGCGTTTGTTTCAGCTTTTCAAGCAGTCTTTTTCAGCTGAAAAGCTGAAATCTAAAAAGCTGAAACAAATAAAATTTTGAAAAACTGGCTTTTAAAACGCTGAAAAGCTAGCTTCTGAGAAAATGAATTAAAAACTTAAAAGCTCCCTCAGAGTTGCTTTTTTGGTTTTTGATGTGCAAAGAAGACAAGTATATATTGTAAAAGTTAATTGTTACTATTTCATCAGCCAGCTTTTCAATTAACCATCAACTAGCTTTTTTAAAAACTCAAAAGTTTCAGCTCAAACAAAAAGACCCTAAAGAACACGAAAGAAAGCAGCAAACCAGATCTACAGAGGCCGTTCAAGCACAGGTTCCCCTCTGGCCTGGCGTTGCTGCAGCACCAAGCCGCTGACGGGGACTGATGCTAAGCCGCGCACCCAGTGAGCCGAGCAAGATCGATTTGCTAGGCGCCTGTTCTAGCACCACTCAAAAAAAAAAAAAGTTTATCTCGATGCCCTTTGTTCAAAGTGCCGGCGGTTAATAATTATGTACTGAGAGTGAGATGAGCTTTAAAATATGATCCGTTTGAAGAAATATATTAATGCAGTGAACTTTCTAAAACACGTCTGCACTAAGTTTTGAATTACTACAGACAGGCCTCTTTTAGCCTGCAAAATATAAAATTTATTCCACCCGCTCTCTATGACATTCGCTTGCACAGCTAGCCTCCCAAACTCAAAAAAAAAAAATGTGGGAATTCAGACTGTTTTGCATAGGTCAACTGTCCGAAACCTTGAAGTAGAGCACACAGCAGGAAAGAGGGCAAATGAGCAGGAAAGAGGGCAAATGAGGAGCTTCAATTGGTTGTCAATACCCAACGAGAAAAGATTGATGTTCTTTCAAATCAGGTCCAGCATGGAGAAGAAACAAGGGTCCAGGACAAAGAAGAAATTAATGCAGAAGAAGCTGAAGCTGATGCAAAAATTGAGCTTTTGCTTACTCAACTTCGAGCAACTTAAGCTAATGGGTAATGTGCTCTAGGGAATATAATTGTAATCTACATTTTGCTGATGGCTTGGTTTGTTTAAACCTTCACCTTTTGCTGCTGCTAACCTACCTTTTGCTGATGGCATGGTTTCTTTAAGCCGGCTTTTGCTGCTGCAAAATGCGTAATCTACTGGTATTTTCAAGTATGCTGGAATATCACAGCTTCCGTCGTGCAATGTGGATGGTGTGTTGGAGTATTTTGCTGCTATGATGTAATGTGGATAGTTTGCTAGACTATTTTGCTTCTGTGATGTAATGTGGATAGTCTGGTGAAAAGATTAAGGATACCAAGAAGGAGGTTGAATCAGTAGAACACTGAGAAGGGGTTGAATCGGTGGACTTATAGGACTTATGAGACTCAATCACAACGGAAGCGATCCTATGCAATTTTAGTAGGCCAAGACACCTAACAATGCTAGTGATATGATAAGAACAACAAGCAAGCACTAGCACGATAGCCACCATGAGGAATCAAAGAACAACCTATCACTCTACTAAAATGGTAAGTAAAAGCGGTAAGTAGAGAGAAAGAGTGCTCAGTGATTTTTTGTCGAGGTTTCGAAAGGTAGGCGCCTTCCCTTAATCCTCGTTGGACCACTCCCATCGGAGTCTCAGACTCTCCTGTTGTTTTTGAAATGATGCTCACAAGAATACGCTTCACTCCTAGAGTGAAATCACCGATGGCACGGCTATCACACACAATACCCAAGTGCTAAAGCAGATGCTCAGGCGCTCCCTCTTGGTGTCTCTTTCGAGCGGGAGACCCGTAACAGCGTACAAACTTGACGTCATCTTTCACAATCTTCTCAGAAGCTTAAACATCGGCTCCTAGCCAGTCTAGACTACCCAAACCAAGAGTAATAGGCAAATATTACTTCTCTAAAGCTCCATAAGCTTTAAAAGTGTATGAATACTCCTAATCACTCTCCTACTAGAATCAAAGATCTCCAATCTTGTGTTGTGCTTTCTTGGTGGTGTCTTTTTGCCTCTCACAAGTTTGCTCCAACATTTCAGACCTCAAGCACATGCAAGAATGTCCCCCTCCACGGTTTAAATAGGCTCCAAGCATAGAAACAACTGTTGGACTTGATGTCATAAAGCTGACTGCTTTATCCAATCACTAGACTGTCCGGTGACTGCTCCCACCGGACTGTCCGGTGAGTTGACATCTCGTGTACCAGGGAAACACCCTCTCTATAATCAATTCCATTTGACACCTGACTGTCCGGTGCACACCTTCAACGCACTGTCCAGTGACCTTCTCTTTTGGATTTCTAGAGACACCTATCCTAAACTTCAGTTCTTAGCTCACCGGACTGTCTGGTCACTGCACCACCGGACTGTCGGTGACTGCTCCACCTCGACTCCAGAGAGCACCTCTCTTTGGACTGGCTTCTTCAGGGCTCACCGGACTGTTCGATGGCTGCATCTTCAGCTGCACTTGAGCTTCATTCCTCGACTTCACTTTCTCTATCATCTTCAGTGCTTTTTGAGGTATGTAAGGAGTATTCACACCCTTTAACACTTGTAGGACAAGAGACGAATGACTTGACCCCCTTTAATAGTACCGACATTCCTATGGACTCTCTAGCTAGTTCTTAGCTTTGGTCCTTCAGTGCCCAGAAACTCTACTTCTTGGCATCGTCCTTTGTCATCCATTGAGAAAACTCACCAAGATGAAGAGATTAGCAGAGTGGAACCTACAATCACAACCGTTACCTATGGTGTTCATTCAATCACCAAAATTAATTCATACCTTCTAAGAGGTCATAAAGCATACATCTGGTAGTATTTTGAATCACTATCTGTGATGTAATGTGTACAGAAATTACTTTTAGTCACTAATCAAACTGTCACTGCACCACATAAGAATAAAGTATAGGTTATAAGCACATAGGTGAGCGACACAGAGTGAAATCCTAGCGGTGGAATAAGGACATATCACCGATCAAATAAAGCAAATAAGATCAACGCTGATATCGATGAACTAATGGCACAATTCAAATAATAGCAATTAACCCAAATTGTGACACTAGCGACAGGAAGACTCAATGCCATACTAAAATATGAATAAGATATCCTCAATATGGCACTAAGTATGGGAATTATCAATTAATCATGTCAATTGGCAATAAAAGATTAAACTTTTGTGCAACTATGCCAATTTTCACAATTAATTAACTAGCAAGGCATGTGAGGCATTTCCAATGAAATAGAGTATAAAAATCAATACCCCAAAGAAGAATGCCGGAAGCTACCGAAAGATACGCCTGAAAGATGTCCGATCACCTCAAAAACTAAAACCCTACTAAGGGTTTTGGTGAGAGCAGGGTGATGTTGAAGAAAATGCACGACGATTCAAGCACGAGCTAGGGCGGGTAGAAGGAGGCAGTGGAGATTCACAAGAACAGCGGCGGAGCTCCACAAGAACGGCGGCGGCGCGGCGATGAGGTGGCTCGAGCTCCAATGGTGGTCCAGTTTAGGGTACGGTGAGGCGTGTGTAGGGCTGGGTGTCGTAGAGCAGCGAGGACGCGCGGGAGCAGAGCTGGCGAGCTACGAGAGACGGCACTGGTGTGGCGGCGAGCGGGCGGCACGCGGCTGTGATCGGGCGGCAACGTCATCGACGACGATGAAAGACCCGCACAATTTTTTGTGAAGTCCAAGGACACACATGCGATTAGGTCATTAGATAATCAACAGCCGAGATTAAATAAAATACAAACGGATGGCCAAGATTTCCCGATTAAAGAGAACACCGGACTGTTCGGTCCAAAAAATTTGTCCGGTGACTATAATCGTTCGGACTGTTTGGTGTCTAGAGAATTTTGATTCCAGAGAAGCACCCGCTTCATCTTCCAATCACCGGACTGTCCGGTCAACTCGTCAGATTGTCCGGTGACTGTCCAACTTCGCAGATCACTCGGTTCAAAGATACAATCATCATACTGTCCGACGAACGCGCAGGACTGTTCGGTGACCTCACAAAATTGCAGAACCAAGAAATTCTTTCTAGACTTTAAGTGTCCTCACCAAAGAACCAAATAAACGCCACACTTGTCTAGAAAGGGAACTCTCAAACACTCCTTTGCAAATAGATAACTCCCGAAGAGTTTAGCATTTTCGCAAATCGCAATTAAGATCGAGAGATAAAAATAAACCGAGAAAGTGGCTCCAAAAAAGGAATGTATGAACGCATGTTCACAGTCTACGTAAATAAATTTTAGAGACCATTAAGCACAGGGTTCAATGGGTATGAAGCTCACAATTGCTTTGGTTACTCTTTGTAGAGTATGTGAATCCATATGGACAATGTAGTCACTCTCTTCATAGAGTAACACGCCTCCTTCGTGGTTCTTATATGCAATGCATGGCAACAACATCCTAGCTAATACATTTAATTTCAATATGCCATGAAGATGCAAGCACATTAATGAACATTGCATAAAGAAACTTATCCGGTGCTAAGTTTGACCCATCTGAAGCTTATTCACCACATGCTCGCTGCTTTGCCTTGAGATAGCTAAACCACCTTTTCAAGCTTTTTCTCTATGCATATGTATATCTCAAGGTGGTTAGGCACTGATCTAATATTTTTTGGTTTTTTTTTTACACATGATGCATGATAGTGCAAATATCAAGTCTATAGAGGAGTCCTAACCACCATGCAAGACAAAAAAAGAAACCTACTCTACTATGTACAAGAGAAAACCTCCTTGAAGAGTAGATTGGCGTTGTAGCTCGATCACATGCGGTGGACTTCACGAATCTTCAATTTTCTTCACAGCCCGTCACCTTGGTCCCTTCACTTCTTCTTGGTAAATCAAGAGAGTTTAGGCGTTCTCTCTCGGTCCACGATCACCTTGATGACCCATATCATCTTGATTTTCCTCTTCCCATTTGGCGGTCCGAGCGGCTTGGGTTTCAACTTTTTCATCTTTAGCCTTAAAGAGCTTGTAGTGCACATCTTCATGAAAAAGGTTAGTGTTAGGCATAATCTTAGGCTCGCTCACTTTGGGACAATCCTTGGAGCGGTGTCCATTACGACAACACTTCTCATAATAGTAGTTATCCGCTATGAGCGGGACTATCCAAGAAGGAATCTCATCTTCATTGCTGATGATATTGATAGAGGAAGGATATGATCCTAGGCCCCCGTGGTTGTGGTTGTTGACGAGGTTCTTACTTAGGATTTCCTTTTGAATTTGACTTCCTCTTGTAAGCCGCTCAAAAGCATCCACCACGGCCTCTCTCCTCCTTGAGCTTCTTGTATTACTTCAAAATAGATGGCTCAAGAATAGTACTCTCCTCAAAGAGGATTAGATTACAAGAAGTAGAAGCTTCATTTAAATGCTTAGGAGAGTTTAAGAGAGAGTCAAGATCAAGGACCTCATGGGTGAGAACCAATGCCTTATGCTTCTCGTTTAGCTCTACGTGCTTCTCTTTGACAGACTCATAAGACTCACGTAGAGCACCATGAGAGTGCTTTAGAGCATTGAGCTCACTCTCAATCTCCCAAACTCAGAATAACACTACTTCGTGCTCCTTAGTCACCACCTCAATCTTCTTGTTTTCTTGATGATGGTCTTGTTGACGTTCTTAAGGATAAGGACTAAGTCATCATAGCTTGGTACATTATAATCATCACTATAGTCCTCCTCATTTTCCTCAAGATCATTATCTTCATCCATGTAGCCCTCACAACTTCGGGCCATCAAGAATAAAGGTGGTGGTGGTAGCTCATTGGTGTAGCCCATCATAGCAGTACCCGCAAGCTCTTCTTCTTTGCTTGAGGAAGAGGAGTCCGAATCATCATCATCGGTGAGCCACTCACCAACAATGTAAGCTTTGTATGGAGACTTCCTTTTCTCCTTACTCTTGCTCTTCTCCTTGACGAAGAACTTTTCCTTGAATTTCCTCTTTGGCTTGCGTTCTTCGTTCTCACTCTTACTAGTTGCTTTCTTCTTGCTCTCCTTCTTGGGCTTAGGAATCATATTTGTTCCTGAGAACATAATAGAGCTCTTTCTTAGCCTTCATGGATATTTTGCAATTGCAACAAAATTTCATGCACGGTGGATGATGTATTTATTCTAGAACAGACATTTTTTGATATGCATTCGAGGGTGGCATCTTGGCCTTTGTGTTGAACTTGATAAAGATAGGATCAAGTCTCTCATTCTCATTTGTAGCATCTTGGGTCACTTGCCACGCTTTCCCATCGATTGACTCTAGATAGGCTTACATATGAGCCTTCCAATATGAGTAATCATCGCCATTGAATACGGGTGGATACTTCATCCCGTTCAGCATCCTTACTCAAGGCGATGAAGCCTAAAAATTGAGCATTTAGCTTTGATACCACTTGAAAAGATCAAAGACACCGAGATGGGGGTTGAATCGGTGAACTTATAGGACTAATTCGCTACAAGCTTAAACTATAAGACTCAATCACAACGGAAGCGATCCTATACAATTTTAGTTGGCCAAGATCTCTAACAATGCTAGTGACATGATAAGAACAACAAGCAAACACTAGTACGATAGCCTCCAAGAGGAATCAAAGAACAACCTATCACTCTACTAAAACGGTAGGCGCCTTCTTTTAACCCTCATTAGACCACTCCTGTTGGATTCTCGGTCCCTCCTGTCGTTCCTGAAACGATGCTCACAAGGGTACGCTTCACTCTTAGAGTGAAATCATCGGTGACCCGGTTGTCGCACACAATACACAAACGCTAGAGCAGATGCTCAAGCGCTCTCTCTTGGTGCCTTTTTGAGCGGGGGACCTGTAACCACATACAAACTTGGTGTCGCCTTCCACAATCTTCTCGAAAGCTTGAACACCGACTCCTAGCCAGTCTAGGCTGCCCAAACCAAGAGTAACAGGCAAAGATCACTCCTCTAAAGCCCCACAAGCTCTAGAAGTATATAAATGCTCCTATTCACTATCCTACTAGAACAAAAGATCTTCAATCTGGTGTTGTGCGATCTTGGCGGTGTCCTTTGGCCTCTCACAACTTTGCTCCACCTCAAGCACATGTGAGAATGTCTCCCTCCATGGTTTAAATAGGCTCCAAGCGTAGAAACAACCGTTGGAGCATGACGGCATAAAGCTGACTGCTTTATCCAATCACCGGACTGTCCGATGACTGCTCCCACTGGACTGTCCAGTGACTTGACTTCTCGCATACCAGGGAAACACCCTCTCTAGAATCCATTCCATGTGACATCGGACTGTCCGATGCACACCTTCATCAGACTGTTCGGTGACCTTCTCTTTTGGACTTCCACGGACACCTCTTCCGGACTTCAGTAACTGGCTCATCGGACTGTCCGGTCATTGCACTATCAGACTGTCCAGTGACTGCTCCACTTCGATTACATAGACCACCTCTCTCTGAACTAGCTCCTCCAAGGCTCACCGGACTGTCCGGTGGCTGCATCTTCAGTTTCACTTGAGCGTCAGTCTTCGACTTCACTTTCTCTGTCATCTTCAATGCCTTTTGAGGTATCTAAGGAGCATTCGCACTCTTTAACACTTGTATGACAGGAGACAAATGACTTGACCCATTTAATAGTACCGGCGTTCCTATGGACTCTCTAGCTAGTCCTTAGCATTAGTCCTCCAACGCTCAAAAACTCCTCTTTTTAGGATCGTCTTTTGTCATTCATCGTGGAAACTCACCATAATGCAGAGATTAGCGGGGTGAAACCTACAATCACAACCGTTGCCTATGGTGTTCATTCAATCACCAAAATTAATTCATACCTTTTAGGAGGTCATAAAGCTTACATCTGGTGAAGTATTTTGAATCACTATCTGTGATGTAGTGTGTACAGAAATTACTTTTAGTCACTGATCAGATCTGATGTTGGAAGAAAATTCATGCATTGTGGTGGATTAAAATTCTGTGACATTGTATCCTATGTTTTGAATATTTTGCTAAGTTTTGTCAAATTTGAGAAAATTTTAAACAGGCTGCTTTTGAATATTTTACTGAATTTCATCAAGTTTGAGAAAATTTTAAACAGGCTGGTTTTTAGTGGGCCCATTTCAAATATTATGGATGACAAATGGGCTTTACTTCTTTATGAAATTAAGAATAGTACCTAGGTCAGTGGGCTAGAATCACAAATTGTCAAGTTGGGCCATCCACGTTGGCAGCCATGTCACCTTCCCAAGCTAGCACCATGTCGTTTTCCAAGTTGGCAGCTGTATTAAATTGTGACGATTCCATTTGTCACTAAGTTCAGGGCTTTGGGTTGGGCCACGGCTGATATGTGACGGACAAAGATCATCATAGAATTTGCGAGCTGTGACGAAATGATTATGTCCCTGATCACTACTGTTCTTGTAGTGAAATCAATGAGAGTATATACTAATTTCTGTCCAAAGTTTCAGATTTATTGAAAATAGATGGATGTATAATGAATTGGTTACTATCAAAGGACAATAAATCATTTATAAATAATCTATAAACATATAAATTTTGAATAATTCTAGGATGAGACCACTGAACCAGTAGAAAGTAAATATACAACTTTCACATTTTCTTTATGCATAAAAATGAATATATGCACTAATTTGTTTTGTACATTATTTAATTAATATGATTTTTTAATGCAGAACATGAAGATCTGATAGTTCCAAAATATTCTAAATGATTAGAGGATTCCAAAAATACTTTATTTGCAATTTATTAAATTAGTATGCATTTTCTAGGACTTTTACAATATTTACATGTTTTTGCGCAATTAATAAACAATTTCTGAATAGATTTAAACCAGCCCTGAGCTGCCACACAGTAGGCCACAGGAAAAAGAGGCCGATGGGATCAGCCCTTGTGGCCACACCAGATCCAGCTGCCCAGCTCCTTGTTGTCATCATAAGTATGATGAGGTCGTCGAGGTAGCTGCTGCCTGCTGGCCGGCGTTCATGCCGTGGCCAGGCTCTCCGACGATCTTGCTGGGAGGGCAAAAAGGCTACGAAAAATTCCTCCAGAAATACAGGAGCGATCCTCGTGGTGCCGCGAAGCTTTATTGCTAGCTCTTAGTGTTCGAGGATAGCTGGAACATGGCCAGCGACGTGGGTGGCGGCAGAGCCGAGTTCAGTGACAGTGCACGCACAAACCAAGTCACGAAAAAGGTCAAAGGTAGGCTAGGAAGCTTCACCTAGGCTTGCTAAGGACCGGGGTTGAGGAAGACAGCGCAGAGGGAGGCCGGAGAGGGGGTTTCCACGGCGAGGTGGCGTGGTCCGAGGTACGCCAGTGGAAAGGACTCCAATATTCCTACCTATGGTGCACCAAAACGCCAGTTTAATGGTTCCTATAGGTGCAGCAGGCGAGGAGGAAGCGCAAGCCAAGATAAATCGGAAGCAATCTCACCGGAGCAAGCCGGATTTCGAGGGGCGAGACCGGCGGCTCCCAAGCAAACGAATTTGGGAGAAATCTCAAATTGGTTCGATCCCAGGAAGGAGGACACGAACCAGGGTTCTGGGAAGCTCGGTGATGATGCTCTGGAGTTGACCTTCTCGTGGTGAAGCTGAGAGAGCGATAATGGAGTAGGAGCTGGCGTGGTGCTGCCTTCCAGAGGAAGGAACATGGGGAAGGAGAGGGGCTGACAGGCGGGCCCCACATGTCAATAGGAGTACAGCCGAGCTTAATACTTAAGCATTTTGGGGGCAGAAAAAGGAAGAGTAAACAAACTTGAATTAGATTGAAACTTGGTAGGATAGACCTTTAACATATATTCTACAGTGTAAACAGCATGCACAGGTTTTCACAAAGGGAAAACGGAAGATATAGAATTTTGAAAATGGTTAACCGATAAGGAGATTCTGAGAGCATTCTGCCATTATCTGAGGTCCAAAAGAAATAATTACTTGGCTCTAAAAAAATTTAAAACATTTCAAGGTGATATAACATTTTATGCTGGACCTTTTTTTTTTGGAAGCAAGTTTAGATTCGAACTGCATTTTATTCTACAGAATTTAGAATATAGCTAATCACTAAGGAATAACGGGTCCTTTTAAATTTGAATGAAACCTTATCAACTTTTTATAGATTCAAGTATTTTAATCGCTTTATGGTAATATCTTTGTTCATCACATTCAAACACTTTAATTTTTAAAGTTTTGAAATTCCACTTGTAATATTGGATTCGAATTTAAAATTTGAAAAAAATTTGGTTTGAACTTCTATTTCTATTCTAGCTCGGATTTTCTCTGAAATTTGGAATTCAAATCGATTTCTTGAGTCCAAAAGTATAGAAATTTTACAATTTCCTAAACTATTTGTACTAGATAGGAAAAATAGTTTAGACAGGAAAAATAATTTAGATGTACCTTTTTAAAATTTAGATATAAATTTTCACTTAGTAAAGAGTACTGTATATTATGAAACAATTCCAATATTTGGGGTGGGGGGGCATGGCCCCTGCGGGCCTCCCCCTCAGTTCCGCCTCTCCTGACATTCTGTGATCCGAGCAACTTCAGTTAGTCCAGTGGATATTGTCGAGGCACCAGCCGTTCTGGAACTTCGTGTGTCCTTCATGGTCATCTGAAGATTGCTGATACATCCCATTCTTATTTAATATTATTTGTCAGGACTAGACATGGAATGAAATGACAAAGTAGACAATATGTAGCTTACGAAATGGAAGACCATATACTATTGTAGCTGGTACCTAGGTGACGAAACTTGTGTGCGGTTGTGTTTGTGTTTTATGAGCTCCAATCACTGACTCGTTTTTCAACCTCCCCGCTCATTATGTAGTGTGAGTAGTGTAATGCAGGTTGCAGTGTCTACTTATAACTAGCCCTCTTCTCTGCCAACAAATTGCTCGTTTACTTCTAACTCCATAACTGTTTCATCTTGTGACAACGACCGTCACAAGATGGAGTTAGCATTGGAAACGCCTCGAATGGCTGACTAACTTCATGAATATTTATATCATTTTACAATGGCATGTTGGTTGGAGTATCATATCAACATTAGAAAAAATATGTTTTTACTGAATGCAAAGTATCTGAATATATAAATAATATTACATGCCCTTCAAATAATGTTTTTGTGTGGACTCTAAAAATTAAAATCTGTTTGGTCATGTCTGTCAAGTACAGTAAAATGAGAGGGTCTATTATGTGGAATGAAGTTGGAAGCTACTGTCGAGATCATGTACCCCGAGTATTTGATAATCCGTACTCATACACGTCGGCCAAAACCCCCCGAGGAGTTTTGGGTCGGATGATGGCATACGAGTCTCGAAGGGGTCGGAGTCTTCGGCCGCTGCCGCTATGGCCGCCTGCGCCAGGACGGCCACCCCCTGGCCCGCCATTGAGCTCCCCTCGATCCTCAGGACCTGGGACAGCCTCACCGCCGGCCTCGCAACCGAGACCGCGGGCCCCGAGCCACTGGACAAGTAGTCCAGGAACCCGGCCTTCGTCTTTCGCTTCCTGCCGGTCCTCCTCGGCCTCGGCGCTGCCGCAGGACTGGACCCGGCTCTCGGCTGCGGCACGATGGCGGAGCTAGTCGCGGCCTTGGTCACAGCCACGACCCCCGGCAGACCATGAAAGCTGCCAACGGTGAACACAACACAGCGATAACCACCGCGACGCGAAAACTCCAGACTTACTAGCTGGCGGTGGTCCCTGTCGAGGAGACGGGCCCTCCAGTTGAGGCTGCCCTCGGCATCCTTGAAGACCGACGCGGTCCGGGCGAGGACGCCTTTGTCTGAGAGAGGCCGGCCGCGCACTTCGCAGGTCTCGTCGTCCGGTCCCTAGTACTCCCCTATGCCGTGCACCCGACAGCGCAGCGGCATGATCCGACGCCGCATGACGACGGCAAAGACCGTCGTCCTGGTCAGCCCCTGTTCCCGCAGGCGCCGGATCGCTTCTAGCTACGGTGGATCGACTCGACCTCTGCAGCTGAAAGCTTCGACTTCTATGACCCGGTTACTTCAGGCACCCTGTCCTCGAAGGGCAAGATATCGGGGTCGGCGTTGTCGATGTAGAACCAGAACTTCCTCCAGCTCTTTAATGAGGTCTTCAGGTCGACCTCGATATACTCCAGAGACTCCTTGGACCGGAGCCAAATGATGACGCCGCCGACGCGCTTGCCGACCCCAGTCTCCTTCGACGTCTGGAGAGTGGCGAGGAAGAAGTACCTCCACAACAGAAAGCTGGGCCGAATGCCCAGATACGCCTCGCAAAGCGTCGCGAAGACGGAGGTGTGGAGGACCCTGTTCGGCGCAAGCTGGTGAAGCCGAGCGTCGTACTGATTGAGGACGCCCTAGAAGAAACTTGAGACCGGCAGTCCAAGCCCACGCTCGTGGTAGGCCAGAAAGCGGACGATCTTCCCTGGCGGCGGTGCGGGCGCGATGTGGCCGTAGCTGCCCACCCAGCCGGCCGATTCCCTCAGCGGGATCATCCCGACGACGCTCCACCTAGTAAGCAGGGCATCATCGACGGCCCAAGGCTCCCACTCAGACATTGCGAAGATGGCGACGGCGACGCGAGGAGAACACGAGCAAGAACGACGACGATCGTCGACCCTAACGATGCTAAGGCGAAGGGCGGAGCTAACGAGCTCTCGCACGCGACAGAAGGTTAGAGACGAAGCTAGGAGGCTGGGTGAAAACGCGAAGTTACCGCACCCCTCCTTTTAAACAGCCCGCACAGTTACTGTGTCCACAGTCGATCGTGGGAGTAACTGCGCGGTCGTGGGCTCGCGCCCCGACACGCACCCGAGCCATTCGCACCCGACTCGCTGACGAGTGGGCCCGAGCCGTGCCTCGCCGCGTCCGTCGTGGCGGGGCGCCTGCATTACTCTGACGAGACGGCTGCCAGAGTCTGACGCGTAGACGACGTGACGCAGGCGTGTGAACCACCGCGTCTCCGATGCCATCCGTTCGAATTTGAACCAACCGCCCGGATCGACCGGCGATTGAAATTCGCAAACGGTTCGATCGCCCTCCACATGGAGGCGCGAAGGCCGTCTGATTCCCGTGTCCGTCACGGTGAGACAGAATAAGGGAAAGCATGCGAACGAAGCTTCCCACGATTGGTTGATCGACAGCCGAGGCCACTTGGCCAATTCGAACGTTCGGACGCTGATCATAGCCGTCGGCCTAGGCGCGATGTTGATCATGGGCAAGGACCGCATCGAACCGACCCGCCCTAGGCTTCTCTCCGAACGAAAGACCGAGAACGACCTCGGTCCGACCCAGACGGTCGGAACGACGCGTGCTTGCAAACGAAACTCCCTACGATCAGCTGATCGACAGCCGAGGCCTCTTGCCCAATTCGAACTATTCGGCGCTAATCATGGCCTTCGGCCTAGGCGCGATGCTGATCATGGGCAGGGACCGCATCGAACCGGTCCGACCTAGGTGTCTTTTTGAACAAAAGACCGAGAGTGACCTCGGTCCGACCCCGACCATCGGAACGACACACGGCGATTAAGCCCACGGCCAGCCCCCGGATCGCCTTCGGGCTCGGAGGCCAGGCCTATAGAGCGCGCTCATGCGCATCCCTACGATCAACCATCAACGAACGATGGTCCGCACAATGCTTCAGCCCACGACCGACTCTTCGGATCGCTCGAGGGCTCGGGAGCTACGCCCTACGGGCGCGCTCACGCGCCCCCGCAGGATCAACCATCAACGATTGATGGTCGACACAATGCTTCAGCCCACGACCGACTCTCCGGATCGCTCGGAGGCTACGCCCTACGGACGCGCTCGCGCCCCCCCCCCGTAGGATCAACCATCAATGAATGATGGCCCGCACGAGGCTTCAACTCACGACCGACCCTCAGGATAGCTCGAGGGCTACGCCCTACGGGCGCTCTCGCGCACTCCCGTAAGATCAGAACGAACTCCAGAAATGACCAGCCCAGCGCCGTCTCGATGAGAGGTCGCAAACGGCGCTAGCCTCGGGGGCTACTGTCGGGATCATGTATCCCGGGTACTTGACAACCCATACTCGTACACGTTGGCCAAAACCCCCCAAGAGTTTTGGGTTGGATGACGGCATATGAGCGCGCGGTCCGACCCCCGAGGCGATGATCTACGAAAGCTAAGCCTTAGCCGCGCTAAGACACACGGTGACGCCGACCTCCGAAGGTCGACGCCGAGGGGGCCGACCCCTGGGAGGTAGGTATGGCTTTATATCGTATTTACTCCGATAGCCAACCGTCAACCGTCCTGACGGGACAGGACGGGTTTCACCACGACGACACTACAGCTAAAGCCGCAGAGCCAGACGGGCCGCAGGAGTCAACGGACAAGACCCGTTGACACTGTGGCTGACGCTACAGTACCGGACTGACGCGACGTGACGGGCCACACCCCCGCGTGGGCGTAATGAATGATGACGACGCTAGTGAAGGACTCACCTGTCAGCGAGATAGCAGAACCGCGTAGGGCCCACTATTTTGTAACCTCAGATCGCCCTATATAAAGGAGGACCCGAGGAGCGATAGAGAGGGAGATAGCAACAAACACATACATATCGAAGCCCATAGTTCTTGCGCGTAACCGGCTACGCGCATGCAACCCCGCGAATACATGCATCGGGCACCCACGACCTAAGCGCCGGATCCTCTCCTGAAGAGAGATCCGACCCCTTTGTACTCTCTCATCGAGATAAACCATCTCTTGGACGTAGGGTGTTACACCGTTCGAGGTGGCTCGAACCAGGTAAAAAATCCCTTCGAGTCTTCCGTAGACTAAGCCATATCGAATATGAAGGCACATCACCTCCTCGATCGTATTTCGTACTGTGCCGATGGTCAGAACGCCGACAGGTACTAAACATTGAAATCATTAAATGCATCCATAATATGTCAAAGAATATTGGAGTTATCAGATTTGTATAATTTACTTGTACGTAGTCAATGCACAGATCTTTCTTGCGTGATGATTATATTACTATGTGTGCAGATATTGCCCTCCATATTATTTTGACAAATGGACAAATCTCTGTTTGTCATTCCTGTGTTGTACAAAATATATTTGATATAGTTTTTTTTTCCCCAATTCGGATCAGATTTCTAGAACAGAAGTACCATGCTAATAGACCGCTAGGGCCGTCAACTGGTGGATAGCAGGCGGCAAGGATGGTCTTCCGGTTTCCTTTGGATTAGCTCGTGCTGTGCTCTTCCAGGAGATTTTTGGAAAGGTCATGCTTCTGTGTACAATGGCTGAAATGTGGTTCAAATTTGCATACAATTAATTCCAAAGCCCACACGATCTATGTGCCCAAAGAGCTGCTTCTTTCGGCAATTGAAGACTTGCTGAACACGTCTTTTGTGTTTCACACATAATTCATACTAATCGCAACAGGCTCATCTCGCCAGAAACTGGAACATACTAATTTCACTGCCATAGTCAACAAATAACTGACCTGCTTAGAGATTTTGCCAGAAGGGGACTTCTGATCATAGCACAATTAGTCAGCCGTTAAACCCTTAACACTCAGTCCTGTTTACCAAGCCGTAATGAATATATTGTGGTCCTATAGTTGCTGATATCTCTCATTCCAATAATATGTTCGCAACTCTATGTACAAATGAATTATTTTGTTAGAAAACAATTTAATGAAATTTTTAACAAAGAAATAAGGTGGCATGTACTGTAGCAGCAGTCAAAGCATGTAGGGTTTTAGTAGCATATATTGAGGGCAGAATAGGATCAGTAAGGTTCTATGAAGGTAGCATAGCCAAGATATCCTTTCAGACCCAGGGCTCCTTTAGCAGAACTTCTCCTGAAAACAGCGTTTTGCACATCTTTCCTTATTGTGACGGGCAATCAGCTTCATAGAGCTCTATCAAAAGGGGCCTAAGCTTGATTTTTAAAAAATAAATAAATATTGCAACAGAATCAGAAATAAATTTCATTCAAGAAATAAGAAATAAATATATTCATAGACAAAGAAGCTCCCACGATCTAAAAACTATGAAAATTTTAAGACATCGAACATGTGAAAGATACGACCTCCCTAAATACTGTGTTAACGTATATTGAACTAAGCATGAAGTATATAATCGAATGATTGTTATACAAATTGTTAAGATCTCGTAGTAAGGGCTTTGGTTTTTATGATGCAGCTTGATGAAGTGCATGTTCAGAACATGCTTCAGCTATGGATGCAACTGGTGCACATGATAACATACTTGGTCTTTTCCTTCTTTCTAAACTTGCTGAAGCTTCTCATTCCTATCTGGTTGATCTCAGCTTGATGGAATAAGCTTTTTTGAAAAAACAAGTGTGGTGGAAAAAATCGGTAGGGCAGCATGGACTCGGTTTTTGTAATTTATATAGGAGAAGGCAAGGCACAGCACAGTTAAGACAGCATGAGTGAGCGGACATAGCGTGGGTCATACCAGAGACAAAAATGGTACAAAAAATATGCATACTGAAACCAGTGAAAATATAAGTTTATTCCTAAAAGAATTTTGTCTACTCTAAAAGTCGTGCAATTGTTCTTACGATGTTGTTTAGAGTCGATTCACACTACTTATCCTCTTGTGCGTAACCTCCATCTCTTAGAAACAAGCAAACCCAGCCCACACATAACTTCAATCCGGAGGTCAGTCGCCTTCCTCTACATCGATTAACCAAGTTTGAGTTCACTACACTTGTTTGATATGCATGTATTGTGCTACCACTCGTGCTCTGTTAACTGCAACTCAAAGTGTGATAGGGGCCTTGGAACAAGTCATTCGTATCAACTTCAAACCTTGGGGTCAGTACCTTTTCCCGCGACTGCAGAACCAAATTTGAATTCACCAGCCAAAGCTTGTCCTCAGGTCATTAACAGATCACTGATTCCACCCATTCCTAATAAATCTTACAATAGTCTTTGGATGAGAGAGCTGAAGAGTTCAACTATGGTTTTGGAATTCTATCCAACTCGGCATATGTTCGTTTGGGAAATATATGGGGTCAGAAGATGGAAGTAGGTGGAGTACATGATGATCTGAGCAGTAACTGCAAGGAAGAAAGCAGAGGAAGGAGCTGTTCACAATATAAGAGTCAGGAGAGATTATTCTACCGACGAGCATGATCGTTTCTTTGTGCGCTCACGGACACCTAGCACTAATGGTGAAGACAGAGGGGCGAGGAACACAGAGAGGTCAGCATGCCAGGATGGTGAGGAGGAAGCGAAATGAATTCCGACGCATGCATGAAAATGTAAGTGCGTACATTAAACTGCAGTAGATGGGATAACGTTATAGCAATTGAATTTAGTTGGTCAGAGATAATCCTTACTCGTCAATAAAATCCTTACTCGTCAATAAAAGCCACAAAATAACAAGCCACATAGTAATTGAATTCGTGATGACCTGATGCCGCTGCACGCCTGCACTGCTGCCATGTTCGATGTACAAGCAGATTTGTATTTTCTCTATGGTAACGGTTCTGCATATGACTGTTTGCGCTGGTTGTAATATATAGTTTCATAAGCGGCCATCAGATCAGGGGACCGATTAACATTAACCTCTGGCCTGGCTCAAATTTGAGACTTTGATGACCTTACATGAGCTGGCCGTTCCACTCGGCGGTGTTCCATGCTAGCCTCAAGACCCAATAGAACAAGGAATAATGTGAACGTTCTCGTTGTTGCACCTACAGAAGCAGAGTGTGGGCACCATCGACCATGCGATACCACACGCACCCGAGAGTCAGCTCCTGAATTCTCCATTGAATTGAAACTTTTTTGTTATATGAAACATTTTCTTTTTTTTTTTCTGGGTATGGTTGTGCGTCAGTCCAGAGCTAGGAAAAATTTCGCTGAAACGTGCACGGGGGCCGGCCGGATGCGGCGGCGGACAGCGCGGCCGGGTGTGGTGTGCGGCTGGGCGCAGCGGGTGGTGTGGCCTTGTCGTCATCCTGATCCGCCTCATGAGGTCGTTGCTCTCCACCATGGCTCGGCTGTATTCATCGATCCTTGCCGGGAAAATATGACCTTTCCAACGAATTTTTGTACCTCAACGCCCGCGAGAGAGTCTCCTCGGGATCGTCATCGTCGCGTGGCTCCATTTTCCCCAAGCGTCTATGCAGATCCGAAGGATTGGGCTTGAATTGAAGGGAGAATAGAGATCGGGGAGAGGAGAGATGGGGGGAGACAAAAGAACAGAAAGTGTTGTAACTTCGTAAGAATAGAAAGGTGCGTGGCTGTTGCAAGTGGGTAATTTTATGTAAATAAGAATATATCTCTCGACGCTATTGAATTTGATATTATTATCACATTTTTTAGTTGAGAGAATTCTTTATTTCACCTAAAAAAGTCGCAACTTTCTTTATTGGTCTTTTTCCATTTGAACTTTTCTATATAGCCTAAAAGTCATTTTTGATTCTTTATTGGACTTTCTGTCACTTTTAACCCTTAAAACTGTTAAATGGCGTACAAAATGACCATTTTACCTTTGGTTTTGTATTTGTTTTATTTTGAGCATTACATTTTTTCCCTTTTTATATAGTGTGATAATATCATAACTGTAAACTTTGCTATGTGGAATTCGGTACACATAGGTTTTAAATAAGTTTTGCACAAAATTATCACATTATCAAACAACAAAAAAGAAAAATAATGCTCAAAATGAAATAAATATAACACTCACAGGTAAAATGGTGATTTCATCCCCCGCTTAACACTGTTAGGGGGCAAAACTAACAAAAGGACCAAATAAAGAACCAAAAATGGATTTTAGGGCATATAAAGAAGTTAAAATAGAAAAGGGCCAAGAAGGGAAGCCGTGACTTTTTTAGGTCAAATAAAGAATTTTCTCTTTTTAGTTTTAATGCAATTTGTTAAATTTTAACAAGTAGAGAGATCATGACAAATTTTGTTAAATTTTTTGAACTTTTTAAATTCAAATCCGCTATACCCGATATTTCTGATATATCATGTTTAGCAATGACTGGTATCTTTTGTCTACTGAATTGTTTTTCCTAGAGCTGCGACCTCGCTCGTTGTTTCTCCTACTTCACCAATCTATGAGTGTATTGGCACTCTGCGGTCTTGTTATTAGTCCAACAACAATCTGTCTAACTAGCTAGTCATTAAACCGCGAAGCTGAAAGTCCAAAAGGTGCATGATAGATGGAACGCTAGTCTGACATTCAAAACATATGAATTAGCAAACGGGTCTCGTTTGCCACCCTTGATGTCCCTAGTTAGGCATGTTTGAATACAACCAGTTTCTAAGAAACAAGTTTTTAAAAACTAAAGTGCTTCCAAATGGGTTAGTTTTTGCTTTGGTTTATAGAATTCAGTTTCCCAGTTTCGAAACCAAGAATCTGGTTCATCCTATATTCTTCTGATTTCTTTAACCAAAATACATACTACCCTTCAACAAACTCTTTTATTTAAAATAGAAGATGGGCAAAGATGTCATTAAATGAGAGAAAAAAATATTAGAAACCAATTTCTATAAACTGACTTCCAAACACCACCATCTAATTTTTTTTCATAATCTAGTTTATAGAAACTACGTTTATAAACCAGTTTTTAAGAAACCATATATTGTTTCCAAACAGTACCTTTGTGGTATATCGAGAACCCATCGGTCGAACCTCTTAGACTTACCCATGTGCCTACTAGAGATGGCAACCGTTCCGAAACCTGAAACCCGACGAGTTTTTACTCCATTAGAGTACGGGTATAGGAGAGTTTTTATACTCTTGAACTTAACGGATATAGGTACGAAAAGGTTCTATCCGTTTTCGATATCTGATATATACAAAAAAGAAATATTTTCATTAGATATAAGTATATAAAATATTATATCCCATAGATTATTTTTAATTTTTTTACCTAATGTGTCACATTTGATTCAAATTTGTATTAGTTTAACTTATTATGTGTCAATAAATTGAATATTCATATTAAATATATACAATAAATATATATAAAACAATTAATTATAACTGTAATCGTATTTTTAATGATACTCGAGACCCGTGAAATCCCCGTGAGTATAGATACGGAAAAAAAAAACTTTCACCCGATGGAGAGTTAAATGGATATGAGTATGGGAAAGCAAAACTCGACGGATATGTATCCGTTGTCATCTCTAGTGCCTACTCGTTTAGGGGAGTCTGGATACCACTACTTCTTTCCCTAATCTGTGGGATCCCTGTTCCTGATGCCGGTTTGACACGGAAGTGAGGCAAGCCTACCTCTCCCATTGCTTTATTATACAGACTACTAAGATCTTCTGCGGTCCACATTACTGATGCATCACATTCCTATCCAGTAGCTGCTTATGTTGTTTGTTTAAGCAGTAGTAGGCATGGAATGAAATGCTGAAGCAGAGAATATGTAGTTCATGGAATAGAATATCAATTCAACTGTAGCTGATACATAGGTGTGAGACGTAGTATATGGAAACAAGTCGTTGGGGGAGAGACAAGACTGGGTCATTTTCTGTTTTATGAGCTCCAATCACTGACTCGATTTTCAACCTCCCAATTCGGATGCATGCAGGGGTAGTGCACGTAACCGGATGCATTGGAGGGCAAGAAGGGCGTTAACCGGTAGGAGATGAGAAAATATCAGAAAATCTTGTACCAATTGAATTTGGTTGGTCAGAGATGATCCTTACACATCAATGAAAGCCACAACATAAAAAATCACACTTCCATCTCAAAATAAGCGTTTGTTTCGATTTCGTGTCATCTAGCTTTGACTAATAGTTTTTATATATTTAGTTAACTTTAAAATCTAGTATTTATGCTTTTAAATTTATCAAAAAAAGTACTTTCGTAATATATATTTATATGTAATAAAATTAGTTTATATTTTAAAAAAACATTAATCAAAAATAAATTTGACTAAATCCAAATTAATTTACATTTATTTTGAGACGAAGAGAGTAGTAATTAAATTCGTGATGGCCTGATGCCGCTGCACCATTAATTGCCATGTTCATGGAGAGGACGGTGCGGCAGGATACTTGTCGATATGTACTTCCAATTCCTATGCTTAAATGAGGGAAAAAAGTTCTCAAGTTTACACGATATGCTTCATGTGTATAACATGCATGCACTACCGGAAACCGGCTCTTTGCCGAGTGTATTGAAGTTTGTTGAGTGCAATTCCACAGACACTCGGCAAAGAGTTTGTCGAGTGTCACAACAACAATTCACGGAGTACAGAAAACACTCGACAAAGAGGGTGTCATAGTTTCAGCACTCGGCAAATCGTTTGTTTGCCGAGTGTCAGGTACCATGCACTCGGTAAAACTGACGTCCGTTTGCGACTGTTACGGTTTGCCGAGTGACTATATTTGACACTCGGCAAAAATCGGCTCTTTACCGAGTGTCCGTCCTTTATTTTGCCGAGTGGGAGGAGACGCAGAAGGCTTGCCGGGAGCGTCGTTTGATGATGCTAGGTGCACCACACCATCAAGGCAACCTAAGCCTCGACGAATACGCGGCTAGATTGGTACGCGAATTTATTTTTTTATTATAACGCTCAATTTTGCATAATTTCTACTCATCTTGCTATTTTTTTGCAGTCTTCGTCATATGGTAGCCAGTCTTGCTCCCAGTTCAAGGCATGGGCTTTGGCCCATAAGGGCAAGGCGACGTCCGACGTCGACTACAACCCAGAGGACCCGCCCTCGACGTACAGCAATGCGACCGTCCACAGTCGCCTCAGTGCGTACACTGAGATGACAAGAGAGGTCCATGGATAAGAATGCGATCTGAGCACCCAGGACCTTGATTAAGAAGTCGTCGTGAGGGTAGGAGGAGGCAAGAAGCACGGGCGGTACTGGATTGGTGACAGCACACTCGACACGGCCACCACTCCCACTCTCTTAGATTCGAGCAAGGAGCGCAGCCATACGCCCACGACCAGCCACTACACAGTCCCAGATAGAGACACTCCAGGTTACTTATGTTTTATTCGTCGTTCTTTGATTTTTATATACCTTTTCTTTGTATTGTAATATTGAGGTGAAATATTGTAGGCCGAGCTGGCAGAAGAGAGGAGGCTAAGGGAGGAGATGGCAGGGAGGATGGAGACCGATCGGCAGAGGCAAGAGGCCGAGCGGCAGAGGATGGAGCATATGTTTCAGTGGATGCAAAGTCTTAGCGAGAGGATGGGTCAACCTCTGCCACGGGAGCTAATTCCTCCTCCACCTTCTCCTGTGAGTATGAATGTTTTAAGTTGTTTGTTTCTACTTTAAATCTTGTCTAACATATGTAATCTTTTCTCTTTTGTACAGAATCAATCGGCGGCGTCGAATCCATCGCCTCATACACCGCAGTGGCCTCGTAGTTGATCTGTGTGTGAAGCTATTGGACTATGTGTGAAGCAAACTAATATCATAGATGTTTATTGTGTTTTGTGTGAGACCTATTTATATAAACTGCCTGTGATGTAATTTATATGTTTTTTTGCTATATAAATTGCCTGTGATGTGAATGTTTTTGTTTTATATAAACTGCCTGTAATGTGATATATGTGTGATTTTAGCTGATTTTAACATTTCGAAAACATATTTTGCCGAATGCTCCAGATTTTGCCGAATGTTACCCAGACACTCGGCAAAAGTTAAATCTTTGCCGAGTGTCGCGAGGCTGTCACTCGGCAAACAAAAATAGTTTGTCGAGTGTCGCAAGGCTTGCACTCGGCAAAGTCCCCGAGTTTGCCGAGTGTCGCATGCAGACACTCGACAAAGTCTCCGTCACTGTTTTCTGTCCATTCGGTCTACTTTTTTTTGCCGAAAGTCTAAAGTGCACTGGGTAAAAATTTTGCCGAGTGTCCGATAAAAAACACTCGACAAACGTCTCTTTGCCGTCAAAAGGTAGGTCGAGTGATCTATGCCGTGGATGGCACTCGACAAACACTTTGTCGAGTGTTTTTTGCCTCTTGCCAAGTACTCTCGACACTCGGCAAACAGGAGCATTCCCGTTTTGATGGCAGTCAAACTTATTCAAACACCCTTTTGCATTATCTTTTGTGCTTTATAAGAGCATCCCAAACAAATGCTGTAAAAAATGTTAGTGCTTTAAAACATAAAAATATAAAGCATCATCTCGCTCCAACAAATTCTTTAAAATAGGTTGATGCTTTAAAAAAATTTAAAAATCTTGTAAATTTTCTCCTTTGTGCTTTATATTTACAGCAGGAAAGGCCGTGCTGTATCTCGTCCTTTATCTCCGTCTGGCTTGGCGCGGAACAGTTTCGTCTTCTGGCTCGTTGCTCCAGGTATCGACTCCGCCGGTGCCGCTGTTGCTCCCAGGCCCCAGCCACCTCCACGGTGGGACGCGTTAGCCACGACTTGAGAAAGGGGCAGTGCAGATCTCGCTGTTCAGCAGCCAGAGCGCCTCCCACAGCTGCTGTGTCCGTGTGATAAAGACGATGGTGTCTGCGGGTGTTCCTTGGTGCGTGCATGATGATCATATCCTGCTCATCGGCACAATGGACGTGCTCAAGTGACCATGTCTTCTTCAACGTGTGTGCGACCATGCCGCATCTTCGGTTCGTTAGAAAACTACAGCACGCTCTACTTGTTCTTCCTCATCGGCACAGTAGCCCCATTATCCAAGACACGCTGTGTTGATACCCAAAAATCACAGAGTTATCAGAGTGCCCGGCACACTGCCGAAAGGTCCGATAAATCCTCTCGGATTTGGGACCGAGGGGGTCCTTACTGAGGCGAGGTTGTCTAGTTGCTGCCCAAACCCGACGTTGAAAAAGCGCCGGCGTTCTCACAGACGGACATGCGAGCGGTGTGTTGGCCTGAACCTGGTTTTGGTGTCAACACACTTTTTGGCGACTCTGCTGGAGAGCGAGTGATTCGAGTTGAACAAACCGAATTTTTGTTTTTCAACATGAACTCTGAGATCATCATGACGAACATCATCATGCCATCCTTGGTGGAGTTGGGTAAGGTGTTTCTAAGCGTCGAAAGGCCTCCGAGATACACGCAAAGTGCGGGAAGAGCGGGAGCTGCAGGAGTATTTGCGTGTTTCAAGAAGGGCCGTTAAGGCGCGATCTCTCAAGTGAAGGAGCCCGTTATTCCGACTGTTGTCGACGACGCGGCCATGGGTACTGTCAACGTGAGCACATCTTCACACTCTCCTATTACTTTTAAAGACCAACGACATGCAATACCTGATAAAAAAAACTTGTCTAAGTCTAAAAAAATGTTAGTATTGCATCATCTTCTCATGTTGCGCATGTAGGTCATACTACTAGTGCATCGGCGCCTACTACGTCTAGTGTAGAACAACCTCCATATGGCATGCCGTTGAACTCATTTAGTGGGCAAACTAGTTTTCTGTCTTATGCTCAAACTAATGCTTGGATAGTATCTCCCACTAGCGTAGAGCCAATCATTAGCGTTCCCAACCCGGCCACGAGTCGATTGGGTGAATTGACTAACTTTATTCCTCCTTACCGTACCGTTGCAAATAGCACACCACCTATTTCACCAAGCGGTACGGATATGTCTCATGGTCCCGTCCTTAACGAACTATTTAGCGCTATGAAAACAAGCATACACTCTCCACCACCGAGCACATCTACTAGCTCAACCATTGCCAACATAGAAGAGTGTACGACGCGTATTAAGGAGGACTTGAGCAAATAATTTCTCGAAACGCTAGAGGTAGACCTTAAGGGAAGAGACTGAATTTGTCAAAAACGGTATCACACGTATTTTGGTTCGGTCCTATATTCCGTTGGATAGCGTATTCCCGACTTCATCAAATTCAATGGCGAAAATAGCACAATCACTTGGAAACACATTAGCCAATATGTAGCACAGCTAGGAGAAGCGGGTTTTAGTGAGGCTTTAAAAGTGCAGTTGTTTTTTTATCACTAACCAGCTCCGCTTTCTCATGGTTTTCATCATTGTCTCCGGTTTCCATCTACACATGAGAACCTCTAGAGCATAAATTTCACGATCATTTTTATTCCGGAGATAATGAGTTGAAGTTATCACACTTGACATCGGTTAGGTAAAGAAAAGATGAACCCGTCGTTGATTATCTTTGGCGGTTTAGAGATGTTAAAAACCGATGCTTTAATTTAAAATTTCTGAAAAAGACTTAGCTAATTTGGCTTTTAGTGGTTTGCGGTCACACCTTGGAGAGAAGTTGGAGGGGCATGACTTTCTTATGCTATCTCACCTCCAACAAAGGGCTTTGGCTCAAGAAAGCCGAAGCAAAAAATTAAACATGATAACAAGATCCGCCACATCGTGCACATCATGGAATACGATTCGGATAGTTTCGATGATGATTCCAATGACATCCTAGCTATCGAGTTTGTTTGGCCATCTAAGGCCAAATCATTTGCTTGCGATTCGCTCAAGCCGGTTCATAAGAATCGGAAAGACGATATGAAAAACACCTTTGATATAGCTTAATGTGAAAAAATATTCGATGAATTGCACGAAGGTGGATATATTAAGATTGCATATACTTTGCCTTCGGCGGATGAGATTAAGCATAGAGCATATTGTAAGTGGCATAACTCTTATTCTCATGCTACTAACGATTGCAATGTTTTCTGTCGACAGGTCCAATCGAACCTTAATGAGGGACGATTGAGTATTAAAGAGATGCAGACCGACAAGCACCTCTTCCCCGTCAACACTCTCGAACTCAACCCTAAGATATTGATTCGGTCTCATCAAGCCGATACAACCAAAGGGAAGAACGTGGTCATCGGAGAGGAGATGCCTATTTCTCTGAGTGAGAAAGGGGCCACTAGAAAGGTGGTGCTGAAAAAGTCCTCTGGTGGTCAAGAGTCTCTCAAAATTACCATTCAAAGCTCGAGACCCGGAGGCAAGTTCCACAGCCCAAGATGATAAAGCTAAAGACTTCGGAGGTGGGCAAGTGGAATGTGAACCAAGGCAAGGCCATGGACTAGAAGATGAGACTCAAAAGCACCTTCGATCTTCTCATGGCTAAGTACAAGAACTAAAAGATCGATTTGAGCAATCGGTCTACGAAGCGGCCAAGGTCGCCACCAAGGGGAGGTAGCCCACCTAAGAAGGAGATGAGGCAAACTACGGATGTTCGTGGACCTCCTCCTCTTCCTCCGCATGGATTCAAAGTGCCACCTCCATAGTTCCATCTTGTGCCTTACCCACTATTTCTGGTGTGGCATTCATACATGGGGCCATGGATGCCGGTGCCGCCAATGCCCATGCCACCGATGCCCGTTCCACCAATTCCATACCCGCCATTTCATTCGGAATGGAGCGGACCAAGGGGAGGTATCTTCACAAGGCTCTCCATCCCTATTCTGGATCGGATAGAGCCTCGACCGATCAAAGTTCAAGGAGAGGGCTCCACTACCGCGCCTAAACAGAAATGGCGCTCGAAGCAAGGTAATGAACTTCCCCTTTTACTTTTGTTCATCAAGAGAACGCATCCGAAGGTGTCATGAAAATCGGGGGAGTCTTCACGGACTGATCAATTTGGATGATCCGTTCGAAAAGGCTTCCCATGATCATGAAACTAGCAGCGGCAACAGCTCCTCCAAGTACACACAACCGAGGTGGTGTCCGCCTGACTTGACCCACAATCAAAAAAGGAAACTTCAAAGACTGCGCATCTGAAAGATGAGAGAGAAGGAGGTGAAGAAGAAGAGAGATGAAGTCTTCAGCGAGATCAAGCCGATGGTCCCTCAAGTTAAGCAGTGGAGAGTCAGGGAGCGCAAGGCTCCCACTCCACCAATGACGAAAGAGGCGGTGGCTACTCCGAAGGCACTCGGACTGGCCGACGCCGTACTTGAAGAGAACGCTGCAGCGCCTTTGCCAAAGGAAGATGTTGATATGTCCTAGTTTGACGGGGACGACCTCTTGGACTACAAGCCTACACCGTCTCGGGAAGGTATGGACATTAACACCATTTGCTTATCCCATTTCGATTATTCGCTTGTAGTGGAAGAAGAGATTATGGCACAATTTGACTTTGGGCTAAAGAGTGCTATCTTTGAAAAGCCCAAAGAATTGGAGAACCATTTGAAACCCCTCTATGTGAGAGGTCATATTAATGGTTCTCCGATTTCTCGCATGCTTGTAGATGGCGGTGCCATTGTTAATCTAATACCATATTCTTTGTTTAAGAAGCTAGGTAAGGCCGATGACAAGTTCATCTAGACAAACATGACTTTGAACGGTGTGGGAGGAGTAGACCCTATCGAGGCCAAGGGGTCACTTCTATGAATCTCACTGTTGGGAGCAAGATCATAGCTTGATTTTAAGGCGTGATTGGATTCATGCCAATAGGTATGTTCCCTCTATATTACATCGATTTTTGATACAATGAGTTAGTGATGATATAGAGGTTGTTCATGCGGATGCATCGGCTTGTGTTGCTATGACCGAATCATCTTCTTTGTCGCATGACACCATCAAGTGCTTGACTGGTTTAGACTTGACGGATTATGATTTTCTTTGTGTAACTAGAGATGGTTTTGTACCCGTCAATGTAAAGGCGATGGAAAATCGGCTCAACCATATATTATGATTTAATGGAGTCTAATCTTGATTGGTTGCAAAAGAGAGTGTAACACTATCGGTCCAACACGAACGATATGTGAAAAGCTATAGAGGAAATAGAGGACATGGATAAATTAAGACAAGGATTCACATCGGGCGATCCTCTTGAGAAGGTGAACCCTGGCAGCGATGATAATTCTATGCCCACTTTTATAAACTAAAATCTGAAAGCCGATTACAACGTGAAGTTGATTGGTCTATTAAAGGAATACGTGGGTTGTTTTGCATGGTCTTATAATGAAATGCCTGGGTTGAGCAACGAATCAGTTAAGCATCGGTTTCCAATAAAATTTGGTTTTAGATCTTTTAAGCAACCGATGAGAAGGTTTAACCCGAATATGTATGATCAGATTAAAGAGGAAATTAATCGATTGCTTGATGCGCACTCCTAAAGATAAGTATCCTATGCCCATAGCCGATATGTTGATTAATGATGCTTCCGACAATTGAGTTATTAGTTTTCTTGATGGTAATGCGGAATATAATCAAATCTTCATGGCCGAAGAGGATATGTCTAGGTGTCCTAGTTTTGGGTTTGAGTGGGTTGTTATGACCTTTGAGTTGAAGAATGCGAGTGTCACATATCAAAGAGCTATGAACTTTATTTTTTATGATTTGCTTGGTGTCATCATGGAGGTTTATATAGATGATGTGGTGATCAAATTGGCTGCTTTAGATTCTCATTGGGTCGATTTGCAATTCGCTTTGGACCGAATGCATCGTTTCGGTTTGAAAATGAACCCGCTCAAATGTGCTTTTGATGTATCGTCCGAGAAGTTTTTAGGCTTTATCATTCATGAAAGGGGCATAGAGTTAGATCTTAAAAAGATAGAGACAACTAGGAATGTGCAAGCGCTTACATGTAAGAGAGAGTTGCAAAGCTTCTTTGGTAAAGTGAATTACTTGAGACGATTCATATCTAACTTGTCGCAAAAGATTAACGCATTTACTCCTATTTTTCGGCTAAAGAATGAAGCCAAATTTACTTGAGGGGCAAAACAGTAAGAAGCTTTTGAGAAGACCCAAGAGTACTTGTCCTCGTCGCGGTTCTTAGGGTGCCCAAGGGTGGAGTCACTTTTCGTCTTTACATAGTGGCGGAGGATGATGTGATTGGTGTTGTTTTGACACAAGAAGTCGAAGGGAAGGAGTATGTGATCACGTATGTAAGCGGACGGTTGGTGGATGCGAAAATAAGGTACACTTTCATCGAAAAACTATGATTTTCCTTGTATCATGCTTGCACTAAGTTGAAACATTATTTGCTATCAAACCGATGTTATTAAGCATATGTTGCATAGACCGATTTTAGTGGTAGGCTTGGTAAATGGGCTTATGCATTGATTGAATATAATTTGGCTTATGAATCATTAAAATCTATGAAAGGCCAAATTTTTGCTAATTTTATTGTTGAACATCGAATTTATTTAGAGCATGGTTTAGATGTTAATTATGTGACATTTACCCCGTGGAGATTGTATTTTGATGGATCGGTTTGCAAAGAGGATCAAGATGTTGGTGTAGTGTTGGTTTCTCCTCATGATGCACATTTTGAATTCTTAAACCGATTAAAGTATGATTGCACAAATAACCAAGCTGAATATGAAGCATTGTTATTTGGCTTAGAGATGTTAGAGTCCATGAGGGTTAAACATGTAGAGGTATACGGCAATTTGTTATTAGTAGTGCAACAAGTTGCTGAAAATTTTCAATGCTTGGACGGATTGTTGAATGCTATGTTGAACAAATACCTAGACATCATTAGAGGAATGGATAAGTTCAATATACATCATGTGCCTAGGCTAGAAAACAGTAAAGCTAATGAGTTGGCACAACAAGCATCAGGTTACAATGTTAGTAAAGGTAAATTTTCAATCGTCGAGAAACCGATGTTTGAGGTGCTAGAATTAGACCGGTTGGACACTAACACGTCAAACTGTGATAGTGTCGAATCGCTTGATTGGAAGTCACTCATAATTTCATACATTCATAGTCCAACCCAAAGTATAGATAGAAAAGTTCGGCATGTAGCTTTCAAATATAATTTGATTGATGATGACTTATACCGCCGAACAGGAGACGATTTGCTATTAAAATGTTTAGGTGATGATGAGGCTAAAGTGGCCATGGAGAAAGTTCAGAATGGCATTTGTGGTACGCATCAATCGGCTCCGAAAGTGAAATGGTTGCTAAGAAGGGTCGAGTTCTATTGGTCAACTATGATTGCCGATTGTTATCGCTACTATAAAGAATGCGAGGAGTGTCAAAGGTTTGCCAATGTTCAATTGACACCCGCTGCCATGATGAACCTCATCATAAAGTCATAGCCATTCCGAGGATGGGGATTAGATTTCATAAGACAAATACTTCCTCTCTCTTCGAAGGGGCACCGCTTCGTGTTAGTAGCGACGGATTACTTCACCAAATGGACCGAAGCGGTGGCTCTCAAGAACATGACGCACAAAGAGGTAATTGAGTTTCTTACCGAGCATATTATTCATAGATTCGGCATACCGCAGACTTTGACTACTGACCAAGATACTTCCTTTACGTCCGGTCATGTCAAAAAATTTGTCGAATCTAACGGAATTATGATACTCAATTCATCTCCATATTACGCTCAGGCCAATAGTCTGGCCGAGATTAACAATAAAGCATCGATCGAACTTATTAAAAAAAAGATAGAGGACCATCCTAGAGATGGCATGAAGTCTTATCGGAAGTATTATAGGCTCATTGGATATCTAGGCATGGGACGACTAAGGTAACACCCTATAAACTTGTATATGGACAAGAGGCTATTTTACCGTCGAGCTAAATCTTAGAGCTCTAAGATTAGCAAAACAAAATGACTTATCCACCAATGTGTATAGGGCTTTGATGATAGATAATATTGATGAAGTCACCGATAAGCGTTTGAGTGCTTTGAGGGAAATTGAGAAAGACAAAGCGTGAGTTGCTAGAGCCTACAATAAGAAGGTGAAAGCAAAAACTTTTTAGGTGGATGAATTGATTTAGAAAACTATTCTGCCCGTAGGCTCAAAAAGTAACAAGTTCGGAAAATAGTCTCCTAGTTGGGAAGGCAATATAGAGTAGTAAAAATCATTGCCGAAAATGCATACATATTGGAGGATGTTTGAGGGGAATCATTACCTAGAGCCTTTAACGGCCGATACTTAAAAAATTATTATCCAAGTGTACGGCAAGGAGCGTAAGAGAAAAAAAGACGATATGAAAAACATTGTTGCTAAGATTGATGTAATGGCCAATGAGTCAAGAGAACCATCGCCTTTAGAGATTTTTGGTTGCTTAAATATTTTATGATGCAGGAACTTAAAAAAAACAAGGGGTATATGTTGACACTAAAAAATCACAGGGTTACCAGAATGTCCGGCACACCGCTGGAAGGTCTGGTAAGCCCTCTCGGGTTCGGAACATTCGGCTCACCGGAGTGTACGGCATAGTGCTGGACTGTTCGACAAGCGCTCAGCTCACTGGAGTGTACGGTATTGCGTCGAACTATCCGGCACCGGAGTGTCTAGCATCGTGCCGGACTGTCCGGCAAGCCGTCGCCGGTTGGAGCAGAAAACCCATTTGAGTGTCCGACATCATGCCGAAGGGTCCGGCAAGCCCTCTTGGGTTTTGTCAAAATTACACGATGGAACCTCCGGCACTTTACCGGAAACTCCGATAATGCTGATTTAGAAAGTTTTCAGCAAATTGATTTTAACTTATTTTCTAACTTGGAGATCAGTTGACTTGCGGGATAAGACCATCCCAGCTCTATAAAACATTGGCTCATGGCCGGTTGAGGATCATCCCAATCGAACCTATCATTTGCTTTTACGTTTTTGTCTCTCCAAACCCTAATTCCCATACTCGACCCCCGTTTTGCTATTTTTCCTTCGTCTCGGCGACGTCCGAAGATGATCTGGCTGGTCTGACCGAGATCGAATCAACCCTAAGACGATCCTCCTCCGATGGAGTCCCTTCCAAAGTGAGGTTGTTTAAGTGCTGCCTAAACCCGACGTTCTCGCACACGAACATGCGAGCGGTGTGTTAGCTCGGATCTGATTTCGGTGTCAACACGCTGCTTAGGGCGTTCCCCTTTAAACACATCTGCTGCGAGATCCTTGAGCTCGTCCTCCTCGACGATGGCTACAACTACCTCTCCAAGGCTGACCATGACGTGTAGTGTTGAGGAGGAAGCCCTGATAGTCTCCTGCTCCTGCCCGCAGCACCTGTTTTGTCGAAGAGGAAGCACCAGCAAAGTCCTCCTGCCTTGATACAGCTGACTCTATCGTTTATGTTGTTGGTACATTTATACTGATCTTTCATGCATTAATCTCTATCGTTTGTCATGTCTACTTAGAAAAATATTATAATGTTGATGCTGGATACCCAAATCGCCATGGATACTTGGCGCCATACAAGGGTGAAAAGTACCATATATCAGATTGGAGGAGGGGTCCTGCTCCAAGAGGTGAGCAAGAGCTTTTCAACCATTTGAATTCTAGTATTCGTAATGCGGTGGAGCGAGCATTTGGTGTGTGGAAGATGAAGTGGCGAATTCTTTTGAAGATGCTGAGTTACCCAATGGATAAACAGATGATGATAGTGGCTGCTACTATGTGTCTCCACAACTTTATTCGTGAAAATAATGCTCTAGATAATGATTTCAGCAAGTGTGATCATAATCCGGACTATATCCCTACTATACCTTCGAGATACGCAAGGTATCTCCCTTCCCAAAGTGCCTCAGATACATCAACTCCGGTAGCTAATGAGCATGCTACGGATAAATTCAGAGATGATCTAGCAAGAGCAATTTATCTATCAAGATCATCACATATGTCAAACTGAAGTGAGGTATGGGTTTTAGTACTTTTTCTCTAATCCAATAATTTATTTATGAACTTCACCATTCTGTTATCTGGTATTTTTTAAAAAACTTGAATCTTATATGTATCATTTTCTTTGTAGTTGCTTTTGTAACAGTTGCCTGTGCTGATAAAGAACCTCAAATTGTTTTGGAAATTATATTTCTGTCTATGGTAATGAGTTCTATGTTGCTCAGCTAAGGGATTGGATTTTTTTATTGTGTTACCATAATTTAAGGAATTTATGTATGTTTGTTCTTCCTTGTCTAATGTATTTTAGTGTGCTTGCACGATGAAAGCAGATATTTGTTTGGGTAATGTTAACTTTGATTGCCAGGAGGCCGATGGCAAGGAGATTCAGATTCAGCTGACAGGGTTTATGGAAAAGAACACAGTGAAGTTCATGAAGGAACTTTGGAACCTCCTCCTTAGCGCACAACAGAATGCCAGTGGGGTGCTTCAACAGTTTCAGGATGCAAAGGAAGCTGAGATTCAGCAGAGAAAGGTTTGCTTGAGTATAATTAAAAAAAAAATCACATTATCGTGCTGTCATGATATTTGAAAATTACACGTTGGATATTTTCGAGTAAGTCAGATCATGGCTTCATCTTGGAACTACTGGCCTTTTTTCCCTTTTGCATTGTGTTTACAATACTGATGGCTGGATGCATAATGTATATTACCATGGGTCATCATTGCTTTAACAAAAGTTTTGTGGAGTTTCTGAAGACTGATATTGGCGGCATTTTTTCAGATTTCTATGCAGTTCCGGAATCATCCTTTCATGTATCATTTTCTTTGTAGTTGCATTCAGAGAGCTGCTGCTATTTTGACTTTAGTTTCAATACGCAAATGATAAGATCCGGCATCGTGTTGATTTTCCTGTATATTGATTCCAGCTTGAGCGAACTTCTTGTTGGATTCCAGCATGAACAAAATTGTTGTTTGAAACTGGCTTGAACGTATTTTCCTGCATATTTTCTTTCTTTGTGTTTCTTCTGGTTCCAGCTTGAACGATTTTTTTTAAGCCAGCTTGAACGAAATGCTGTGAACTGTAAGCTCAAATAGCTGTAGCTATGCATGTTCGAAACTGTTGTGACCTGAACAGAGCAGGTCCACACTATCGTTGGTTGAGACAAGGGTAATAGGGACATTTTTGGTAGACCATTCATTAAAGAGAAAACACCAAAAGCTATGCATAATCTGCATTACCAAACGGTTCTAGGGACAACTTTAGATTATTCCAAAAATCTGCTCAACCGTATAATCCAAAGCTAAAGTCAAATTTTGATAATCCAAAGCCCTGCCAAAGAGGTCCTTAGTATTGGCACTCTCCAGTATTGTTATTAGTCCAACAAATAATCTGTTTTAACTAGCTAGTTTTTAAACCACAAAGATGACGGTCTAAAGGGTGCAAACATGACAGATTGGACGCTATTCTGGCATTCAAAACATATGAATTAGCAAAGGGGTCTCGTTGCCATCTAGAAATTTAAGTGGGTATTCAATGGGTAGTTTTAGGTCAAGCATCTAGTTCATAAAAGATGGAAGGGATTAGTTAATTTTTGAGTTTTAGACCACTGACACACAAAAAATAGACAAACTCGCATCCCTATTGCCATCCATGAGATGCTGTTCAGTGATGTATCATGAATCCACCGGTCGAACCTGTGCGTCTACATGTTGTTTAGGTGAGTCTAGATACGGCGGTTTCCATCCTAATCCGCAGTTTGATGTCTTCATGAGCTGGTTTGATCCGGAGGTGAGGCAGGCGTATCTCTCCCATTGCTTTATTATGCAAATTATTAAGTTCTTCTGTCATCCGCGGTGGTCTGAAAATTACTGATGCATCCCATTCTTATCTAGTAGTAGTTGCTGATGTTTTTTGTTTATGCAAAAGGAGTAGACACGGAATGAAAATGCTGAAGCAGACAACACGCAGCTCGTGAACTGAAAGAACAATCCTTTTGTATGTACTACCTAGGTGGTGAGACGTGTATGGAAACAAGTCGTTGGGGGAGAGACAAGGCTGGGTAATTGTTGTGTTTTATGAGCTCCAATCACTGACTCGATTTTCAACCTCCCCACTAGTTCTGCTGAGCGAGTTAGTGTAATGCAGGTTGCAGAGAAGGAATCGAAATGAATTGGGATGCATGCAGGGTAGTGTATGTACGGGATGCAGTGAAGGGCAAGAAGGGCATTAAACGGTAGGAGATGAGAAAATGTAAGAAAATCTTGTAACAATTGAATTTGGTTGGTCAGAGATGATCCATACTCATCAATGAAAGCCGTGATGACCTGATCAAGGTTAACAAAACCGTTTGGGCACGTGAAACCGCTGGCCACTAGTTTGACCAGTTTTCATGAAAATCAATCAAAAACCATTTCAAATTCAAGATTTAAAAGTTTAATGAAATTTGGTAAAAATGCGACAGTAAACTGATTTTTTTCAGTTACCAGCCAGTTTTACCAGTTTATCGATCGATTTTTTTATAGTTATTTTGATTTTACACAAGATGTGTGAGGTGCATAGCATTCCTTTTGCGCTTTGTAAGAGACTTGGTACGTTAGTGCTTGCTGACATAACATATTCCATCTCTTCAAGCACTCTTTCTACAAGCCCATTTGTATTCTTGTACGGTAACTTCTTCATAAATATGTACTAAGTTATCCATTATTTTAAAAAAATGTAACAGTAGCGACCATGACCACTTTTGCAAATGTGTTTTTTGACCAACCCTATATAAATATATTAAATAATTAACTTGTCACTCTTGAACTACAAAGGCAGCTGTACACTTGATTCAGTTTTAACAGCATTTTTATATTTTTGTTTCGTGATACAGGGCCCGGTGTCTGAAATACCACCAGTCATGACTAGTGCCGAACTCTCTTGGCTTATGGCCAGGCCGGTGCCAGTCCCTTCTTATGGGGTGAATATATCCTAAAGTGCAGCTTGCATGTTGGTTTCAATAGTGCTGATATATGAACAATGGATATGCGGTATTCCAACTGAAGATATATACGTGTTTTTTTTCCATCCGTTACTATCTCAGAGGTGATTTAGCTGATAGATGTAATTGTGTATTTTCTCCTGTGTATGGACGTTTGACTTGTTATCTCCAGCAACCTCTGGTGTGGGCCACGGCCTCTTCCACGTGATCAAGGGATGCAAGAGCTGGAGTTCAACTTGCCCTTCCTGACATGCTATGATCGGAGCAACTTCAGTCAGTGCATTGGAGGTCGTTGGGGCACCGGCCGTTCACGAACTTTTCGTGTCCTTCATGGTCATCTGAAAATTGTTGATGCATCCCATTCTTGTTTGGTATAGATGCTAATGTTATTTGTCGATGTAAGCAGGAGTAGACATGGAATGAAAGGCCGAAGTAGACAATATGTGGCTCACGAAATGGAACAACATACTATTGTAGTTGGTACCTGGGTGATGAATCTTGTTTATGGGGAGAGACGAGGCTCGGTTGTGTTTGTGTTTTATCGGCTCCAATCACTGACTTGTTTTTCAACCACACCACTCATTATGTAGGGCGAGTAATGTAATGCAGGTTGCAACGTCTAAAATATCTATGTCTAAGAGCATCTCCAACAACACCCTAAAAAATCATCCCAAAAGGTGCATTTTGGGGCCAAGTAAAAAAATTTTGAGAACTAAATTAATCACCTCCTTCAACAACTCCCTTAAACATGCCCCAATAGTTTAAATTCAGATAAAGTTAACTGATCCCACATGTAAGATAGATGTTAGATGAGACTGGGGATTCTAGAAAGCTTCTCAGATGTACCTGAGTTTAGAGGATTTTTTGAGGGACAAACAAGTTGGAGACGCTTTAGGAGAGTTGTTGGAGAAATTTTTTTTAAGTATCTTCCCAAAAATTTAATTTAGAGAGAACTATTAGAGAGCTATTGAAGATGCTCTAACGATACACAGCGACATGCTCTACCACCAAATTGCTCGTTTACAACTCCATAAATGTTTCACCTTGTGACAACGACCACCACAAGATAGAGTAAGCATTGGAACGCATCAAATGGCTGACTAACTTTGTGAATATTTATAACATTTTACTTAGGCATGTTGGTTGCCTAGCAACATTAGAAAAATTATTAGGGTTCTTCTAGCCAGAAACAAGAACATACTAATTTCATTGTCATACACAACAAATAACTGAGCCTCTTAGACACTTCTCCCAAATGGGGCTGCTTATCAAAGCACAATTTGTGGGCAGTTAATCCCTTAAGATGGATCCTGTTGATAAGCCGTAACGAATCTCAATATTGTGGTCGGGTAGTTGCTGATACCTCTCATTCCAATCTTAATGTTCTCAGATCTATCTATATGCATATGAAATATTATTTTAGGAAACAATTTAATGAACATCTTAACAAAACAATAAGGCAGCATGGACTACGTGATGGGTTCTATATAGCAGCAGTGGAGGATTTTAGTGGCATATATTGACGGCAGAATAGGATCGGTCATACTGTATGAAGGTTCTATGATGGTAGCATTAGTGAGGCGTTAATTTATTAGAGTAAGTGAGATTTCAAAAAAAAAACATATTGCAACAAGAGAAAAATAAGAAATAAATTTCATTCAAAAAATCAGAATAAAACTCCTGTGATCTCCAAAATTTGGAAACTTCAAAGACATCGAACATGTGAAAGAGACAGCCCCCCCCCCCCCCCCCCCCCC
>BCLF01000038.1:414368-441511 GCA_001602275.1 Zoysia japonica
ACCCCCCCCCCCCCCCCCCCACCCAAATACTATGTTGCTGTATAATGTACATGACATCTTCTGATATGAACTTCAATACCAATATCCGCACCTCCACAATGAGTTGAGATATTTCTACTCCTTTGAAAGACCGATCTGGTGAATCTTGCCTTTCTGGCGAAACGCATTTTCGGCCGTTGGATCTCCATCGCGCGGCTTCGAACGCACGGCACCCAGGTCTTCGTGATGCGCCGACAAATGGGCCCCGCCTCGCGCCACCCCGCTCCCATCCTCGCGCCCGTGCCGCTCCACTCCCATTGTCGCCTCCACGCCGCCGGTCGGACCCGTTGCGATGCAGCACCCTCGCTTCGGGGCGGCCGGCGTCCCGCCGCCTCGCCCAGCCACGGCATGGCTGTCGGGGCGGACACCGCCAAGCATCCTCGGTCGGCCAAGAAGCTGCTTCCCCTCAGCCACCTTCGCCCCCCCTCCGACGTGGCCCCACCGACGAGGTTCTGCCGCCCCGCTCTAGTGGTCCTTGGGCGCACCTGTCTCGGTCGGCTCCCGCAGCCTCACCTCTGCGGCTCTGCCGCCTCTGATCCGCTCGAGCGCGACCTTCGCCCACCCATCCCAGCTGTCCCTAGCACGACCCCCGCCACCGACGCAGCCCCAGATCCGCCTTGCTCCGGCGCGGCCACCGCCCACACACCTCGGCGGCCACACTGCAGGTTCTGTAGCCATGGATGGATGCCTCCAGCGACAAGGATGCTCCCGTATCCTTCCCAACAACCCGCCGCCGCCGCCTCTACCTATGCCACCACGGACCAGGGCACAACTCGCATGCATCTCCTCTCTCTCTCTCTCTCTCTCTCTCTCTCTCTCATTTTTTATTGCTAGATCTCCATGTGCGACTGTTTCTCTCCGTGGATGAGTAGATCCGATGGGGGAAGTAGAGCCCTCTCTGCACAAGCAGCAGGGACGGCGGCACAGGGGGTGGGGGTGAGCTGGGGGCGCCGAGCTGCAGGGCTCTTGCTTCTCAGCTGCCGCCTTCTTTCTGCTGCACAGATGCTGATGATTGAGTTGATGACTATATTCGGCAGCCTGAAGAGGTCGAGGCTCACCTTGATGCACTTGGGGGTTTGGGGGGCTGCAATCTAGGTTGCTTCCCTAGGCTAAATTATATTGTTAGGTTTTGATTTTAATGAAAGTTTTAGACCTCAGTTACTTAGGTTTTATTTGCCCTTATTCTCAATCAGGAAGAATGCTCTGACAAATGAATCGAGGTTCATGTATGAAGTTTGGAGATAGCAAAATAATTAACTAGGTGTTTTAGATTCTGAATTTCAAGTTTGAGTTTTGTATTTCTTTTTCTGAGCACTGCCAGAGAAATTTCTGATCCATCAACCTAGATATATAGATATATCGGAGAATCTTTTGTGGAAATTGATTATATGCACACCTGTATGCTTTTGTAGCACATGCACGTAATACATTCAAGCTATTACACTTCCCTGTATTACAAACTGCATAGTGCATGGAGTTAGAAGAAAGACAAGGATTGTACAGACCGTCCACTGGTTAGCAGTTCTTACCATGCCATCAGATTGATTTTCTGAAGTGATGATTTTGTACCTAATGGTAATACTAACAATTCACGCAGGTACATCCAGTCAAAACGTCCAAATGAGAGACGGGCTTAGTGGAGGTGTGAAGAAGAGTAAAGGAATGTGTGAGTGTGTTACCTTGTTGCAAGTAAGATTTTTTGCCTCTCTTCCTTCAATACAGAACTCTGAGCAAGATTATAGTTCAATCTTTTCTTTTGGTAGTGACTGACATGTAATTGTTGGCTCTAGCCTATGGGCGATCAACAAACAGAGGGTTCATCTCAGCCAGAAAGGAATTCTGTGGAGGAGGAAAAGAGAATAATTTCACCCAAATCGCAAATCAAAGAAGATTCTTCTGATGGTGATGGTACAAAATAGGATTATGTTCATGTCCGGGCAAAGCGAGACCAACCAACTAATAGCCACAGCCTTGCAGAAAGAGTATGCTTCTCCCTACTAGATAAGGATCTATCACTTCAATGATGTTAGCTTGCTTTGTGATCCTTAAGCATGAATTTGCTGAACTTTGCAGCTAAGGAGGAAAAAGATAAGTGAGAATAAAGCTGCTTCAAGATCTTGTTCCAAGATGCAACAAGGTAGTCTCTTATTTAGTTGAAATAACTTTTCCTGGAATCCTGTTTCCTGGACATCACCTTATTCCTTCTTGCAGGTTACTGGGAAGGCAGTCATGCTTGATGAGATCAGCAACTACGTGCAGTCACTACAACAATAAGTTGAGGTAATGTTGGTATATCTGTAGTTGAATTGATTTAGATGACGTGTTTCGTCTTGTTAGAATATCATCCAATACTCATGCAATTTGAAACTGGCAGTTTTTGTCGATGAAACTAGCAACTGTCAACCCTGAGCTTGGCTTTGACATCGAGCAGATTCTATTCAAACAAGTAAATTCACTCCCTGTGATTATGTCTGTCTCTATATGTTATTTTAGGTCCACTTTGTTTAAAGCGTATTCTTGTTTTCAGATGATGCTTTCACAAGATAGGCATATTGCGTTCTATGGAGCTGATCCAGGATCAACCAGCCTTGTCGCTCAATATAACCAAGCAATCATGCAGCTGAAAATGGTGTGCAGTGTTTCCAATCCGGTTGATGTTTTGCAGGGAACAGTCCGCAACGTTTCCACTGTAAACCAGGTAAGTATAGGCCATCTGGTGGCGTGCTAATCTAACATATTGTCTGATGTTAAGTTGATACAATTCATTGAACTTTGGAATCCAGATTCCTGCAATGTAGGAAGGACTTTAGATACCTCATATGAACTTCAGTGCTGGTGTGCCAGCACATAGCGACGGCACCAACGATGCTGCTATGCCTGACTGCCTGCTCGTTCTTTTTCTTAGAAAATGCTGCCTTGGCTTTTAATTTGTTATCGTCGGGACTACAAGTTTAAGAGTGAAGGGAGTAGAGTTCAAAAAAATAAAAAAGAATGGAGGGAGTAATATGAGGCATTGTGGCTCACTTTTGTTTGGTGAGGTGAGGACTGTAATTTCTTCATGTTTAACTAATTTCAGATTTTGTCTGACATCCACATTTACTACTAAAGTACTGTTATGTGAGTTATAATGTTTGGTGATAATTATAAGATGTTGTCTTGTTCCATTGTAGATAATTTAATTTGTATTAACGTGACTTTTAATCCGTGGCATCGCACGGGCGTTTGACTAGTAAAAGAATAAAGATTCACGCGGGCTGGATTTGGACTGCAAAACAACACCATCATACCATGGCCTCGTATAGAATTCAATTTGAATGTTTAAGTACTTCCTAAAAAATCTTATCACATCTAATTTCTAATGTATCTGATCTCACCTTCATGCCACATCGGAGTCAACGCCAATCTACGTCACCGCAACTTGGACTGTTGATCCATGTACCAACTGGAGCGCATTAAGGATGCGTCATAGAGTTTGAGGATGACCCTAGCAGCCTTGGCCGTCCTCCCACCGATTTAAAGGTCCCAGCCACCACGAATAATGGGTTTTCTTTTGTTCTAGTTTAGCTTTTATGTAAACTATCTGATCTTCAGTTGTGTTCAATGACCACCTGTTAAATAGCATTTGAGAATTCTACATCTGAGCGATTTCAGTTTGCCATCTTGTTCTTACTTGTTATTCGATTGATTGTAAGAATTGAACCTCGTGTTCAAGTTGATCTTGATGTTCCAGCAAGGTCAATAACTATTCAAAGTGGGTTTTGCGATTGTTAAGGCACACACGACCTATTTGTTTGTAGTCGGATCATGAGGGTCGATTCCACCAAATCGATAGTTTATCATCTCACTGAAATATGGAGCTCTCAAGTTCTATCACCAAGTGTGAAGATATTAGTATATAATAGAGCTAACACTTGTCATTTGCTAGGTCGCACTCACTATATAACCTCAACATTATTTTCAAATGATTCCTATACAAATTGCTACTAAGATCATCGAGGTAAGGGCTTTGGTGTCATGATGCAGTTTGATTGAGTGCAAGTTTAGAACTTCAGCTTTAGACGCAGTTGGTGCAATGATAACAGACTTGGTGCTATCACCCCAAACTTGTTGGTGCTCCTCATTCCTAGCTTGTTGTGATAGGTTAGATTATTTTCTATACTTATCCCTTTTGAATTACTTGAGATTCAAGTCATGTACTTCTATATATATCGGTCTTGAGCCTCAATGATCATCCATTTAGAGTTTCATTCCTCTCTCTTTCTCTCACATGATATAGAGCGAAACCATGATCCAATTCCGCTGGCCACCCTCCAAGACTTGGCGCTTCCACATCACGCGCCCTCAGGGAGGCCCAGCTGCCCGGTCTCTGCCAAGAGCAGTGCCACCATTTAGGTGGTGGATGTTATAAATATGACCACCATCATCATCGTCACGTAGCAGATCGGGTCCTTTACGTCATCCTCTTCCTGCTAATTTGTTTTATTTTTCTCTTACTTTTACTTGATTGAGACGGAGGTAGTATCCATCCTAAGGTATCTCCAAAAGCTTAGAGAAGATGTAGGAGGAGGTGATTAAAATAAAAATCGGATGTCTGTCGATGTCACGTTTGCCGTGCCTCTGCACGGTAGAGGATCCGATTCCGTTTTAAACGCTACTCCTTTTGTTCATAATTATAAGTTTTAAAGAGAAATAAAAAAAATACAATGCGCAGAAAATGAGAAGAAAAGAGATAAAGATAGAGATTTATTGAGAAAAGTAAAAGTATATTGAAAAAAGAGAAAAGTGTATTAGAAAATAAGAATAATATATTAAAAATAAAATTTAAATATTAAAATGACTCATAAGAACGGAAGGAGTATCTTTATTTATGGAAGGGGAGAATAGAATAGTAAGCCCAGCGGGTAAGTTCAATGGGCCTGGGCTGGCTCCCATCGGCGGCTGCACCAACTGCAATCCCATCATCCCCATCTCGGTCTGGTCCATTCACCCAAGAAAAAAAAAATAGCACACGCAAGCACACAGGGATCCGGCATCCGGCGGCGCGGCTCCCCGGCGGCGAGGCTCTTCCGCTCTTGTCCCTTCAAGACGCCCCTTTTTGCCCTCTACCGCCCTTCCTTCCCGGTTTAATCCAGCGGCCGTACTCGACTCCGGACCGTCTCCCTGCCGAGCAACGCCTCGGTCCCTCCCGGTGACCCTGACGTTGGCCCCTGCTGGCTTCCGCCCACTGACCGCGCGAGGTGAGAAGGAACCGTTCTTAATCTGTTCTTATCTTATGCTTGCCCTCTCTTCAATTCTCCCCTGCGGAGCGCACGGGCGCGACCGTCTTTCTCGGATTGGAAATGCTGTGAAATTGTCATTGTGGGGATCGACTCTGATGCTGTCTCGCTACTGTGACAGTATTTGACGTCTCCTGCTTATCAAAATTGAAAATTTGGAAGTGTTGAACCGTGTTCTCTGTTTCTGTTGTCGAAATATAGACGGCATAGATGCTTACTCAATGCTTACCATTCTTTTCTGTGGCGTGGTTCATTCGCTTCGTGTAAGGACATCTTGGTGAAGTTACTACTTGAGGTTTAGTTCCACTTCCATGGACCCTAGTTGGCACTAATCAACTACTAGTCGTTTCCTGTTTGAAAGTGAGTCCATTCTCCAGTTTGAAGAGTTATCAAAGAGTTCCCTGACTAAAGGATCAATTTTTCTTGAGGCATTTGCCAGCATTCGAGATGCCAGGGTAGTGTTTGTCTAGAAAGAAATTTCTTGTTATCATATGTTTTTACAGTCTGTTTAGCAGAACACTGAGATCTAATAAAATTTTGAAGCTAGTCATTGCAAACTTCTGAAATTCTTGCGGTCATAGTGTTCCTATGTTGAACTAAAACATTGATTTGAACATGGAATTACTGTACGTGGTGAAACTAACTCCAAATCCTGCATAGATCTCACAGATGGACATTTCCCAAACAGGTTCTGAACAAGGCTATCACCATTTTCTCCCTGGCGTCGGGCAATCATGTCCGGGAGTGAATTAGCCGTAATAAAACCAGAGGTATATGGTCAGTCATTACTGCACCTTCCACTGCTGTTGATTGGACAGAAAAAGCTACTTTCCAGCCTTGGGTGCTTTATCAGGACCTAGCTTGAGCTTATTGGTGAACCGTTGTAGGCTTTGAAGACTTATATCTGGCTTCAATGCTCTGATGGTTCCATACAGCAAGTGGAGGAGGAAATTGCGATGTTCTGCCCTATGATATGCCGGGAAATAATGAAAAATGGCACAGGATCGTCAAAAAATCATGCTATAATTCTCCCAGAAAGAGTAAATCCAGCTAGTTTGAGTTTGATACTCGACTACTGCCGGTTTCATCAGGTTCCTGGGTGCTCAAACAAGGTATGTTGCATTTCATGATATTCTTGATAATCTCTCTTGTTAAGTCTATATCAGGTTCCTGGGTCCTCAAACAACAAACTTAATTTTATTCAGCTATATTTTACAGGAGCGAAAATCATTCGATGAAAAGTTTGTTAGAATAGACTATGAAAAACTCTGCAAATTGGCTTCTGCAGCTCTCAGCTTGCAATTACGGCCATTGGTTGATCTTACTTGCGGAGCGCTAGCTCGAATCATTGGCGGAAAGTCACCTGAAGAAGTCCGTGATATATTTCATTTACCAGATGACCTAACAGAGGTAAGACAACAGTACCATTATCAGTTATATGTAAACAGATTTACTATTATTTATTCTAAACTTACATGAATCCAGGAAGAAAAATTGGAGCCCCTGGAAAATATAAACGATGATCCTACGATTCGGTTATTGAACCGGTTGTATGCAAAGAAGCGGAAAGAACTCCAGGAGCGCCAGAGACTAAAGGTATCTACTAGAGTTGATTCTGTGCATTGTTTTCAATGATATTTTCTTATATTTTCGTGCTGTGTTGTACACATTTCATGTTAGATTCTGAGATTCACTTTATTTCAGGATATTCAAGTACAAGAAGAACAAAAAGATGAGAGGTCCTTGGACGAGATACTTTGCTTTATAAATGGTGATGGAGGTATGATTACAACAAATTATATTTGATACTAGTTGGATGTCTGTTCCCTAACACAGACCAAAAAAATCATTCCAACATAAATAAAATTATTTGCATATTTTCATTTAGATGCACTTGTTATTTTAGTATTGATTTGTTTCCCTTGATGTGGTGACGAGATAGCATATAAAGCAGCTTCAGGAGAATGCTTCTGTTTTGCAACATCCATAAGATAATTAAGCTCACATCTTTAATGAATCAACCCGTTATAGCAATTCAATTGAAGGTGACATCAGGTCATCAATCTTCGAGGACTATCTTTTAGTTAATGAAACTCTTTTCGCAAAAAGGCTTTTGATGAACTTTTGTTGTCAAGAAAAGATAAATGACACTATGCTACCAAAACGAGTATGCTCACATAGATATGCATGAGAACTTGAAGTTTGAGAAAGGCAGAAAGCTAACAATGGATGAAAAATGATATTAAAAAATACACGTCGAAAGTGCAAGCATTCTCGGCGATGTAGATTTAGTATTTACAACGGATCACACAGAAGAATTTGTAAGGCGGCTACACCTTCACATGTCAGATAAATTACTTGACGAGGTTGTAAAGCATGCAACACAAGACATGCTTGATGATTTTTTATTTATTTATTTTAAAAGTCAGTTTCATTGTACCTTGGCAGGTTCTGGAGGTGGGAAAATCACCAAGAACAAGAAAAAGAATAAAAAAAGGAAAGACAATGCTAAGAATTCCACAAAAGCTAATCTTGAACCTGTAAATAAGGTTAGAGATCCAAACTTTTTATATTCCGTGTGGTGTAAATCTGTATAGAGTATTTGCATTTCATACATGATTAATGATATAACTGCAGATTCCGGAGGGAGCTTCTGGTGGGGTCCCATGCAAATCAGATAGTGCTAATAATTCTAGACTTCCTTGCTCAAGTCAAAACGTGCATGGTGGTATTGAGCTCCCATTTGAAGACACTGACTCTGACGATGGATTAGATCCTGCAATGAAGGAAGAGCTAGATAGGTAAGGGCATGAGATATCATATAGTGTGTGCATGTATATCTTCTGATATTTCTCAAATTCAGAAAAAAAAAACTTATCTTGTCCCTGAAATATAGAATCTTGCAAATTTAAGTGTTTAGTCAAGAGTATGATCAATGAAATTCAAGTTGTAATTGATGCTTTTCCCCATCATTTGCTCTGGGCTGTGTTTTCAGAAAAATGTTTCATTCATTCCATATTATGTCCTGGAATAGTGGCTGTCTTGAAATGATTTTTTATTTCATCATGCAGAGAAGTGGAGGACTTTGAGAGGAGGTTAAATTTATTTTGGCCTGAAAGAATGCATTTGGGCCAAGACGGAAGGATTGGATCACATTTGTGGTAATAGTTATCCCAGAGGTTTTCTGGGAAGTTTTCTGCAAATTCAGTATAGAATTTGCCTGGTTAGGTTTTTGCTATTAGATTAGTGAAAACCATGGGCAGGAAGGAATTTATTCAAGAGCACAGGAAAACACTACAAGCAAACCGTTTGTCCTGTGATTTGCATGTTCCCTGCTCTTTAGAAGCTTAGATATATCACCAATAAATTTTTTTTAAAAAAATACTGTTGTAATTCGTTGGACATTGTATGTTCAGTAATTTTGATGGGGACCGTGTGCTTTTATGAATAATTAAAGGAAATGTCATGTTTCATGAACTTGGCGAAACATCTGCAATTTTTCTGGAAATTGTTGCCTCCATCCTTGGTTGTACTTTCCAATTTATAGTTCTATCCTAGTGCAAGCATATCTCTTCCTGCGAGTAACCACTGCTTCGTTGTTTATAGGCGCATCAGATGCTCGTGGAGATCTGGGCTAATGTCTATGATTGAACGCGTCTTTGTCTTACATCAAACATTTTATTTGGTATAATCAGATTTTAATCTTTCTTGTCAAACCTACTATTTTAAGTTGATATATTTACACCGACACTATTTTCATAATACAAACTATCATTCATAACTATTTGGTAATTGGTAATTTCACTCTACTGCATAAAGTTTGGCTGTTGTCTATTTTTTATGACTGAGACACAGGAAGAAGGCATGTTCAAAATACATTCAATGACAAATCTAGTAATATCATTTTAAAAATATTAGCAGTCAAATATAAACAGAGTCAGCATTGTCGAAAATTCATTTCTCCCTCCATCCCACATTACTTGCTATCATCTTAAGTCTTCAAGTTTTTTCAGTTTTATTTTCTCGCTTCCAGTATACATTTATCTCCTTTTTATAAATTTAAATCTTTTTACTCCACGTTTTTAGTACTTCTCAGTTACAAGAGGAGTGTCCATAAATTACACACTCAGACAAAACAATTTATTCCCTAGCATCTTTTCAAGTTTACATTATTTCCTATGTCACTGTTACTGCAGCTGCTTGATTTTCACTTCTTTTGCAAAACAGGCAGGGTCCTTCTTACAGTGCGAGAGATTTATTAAGCTAATGGTTAAAAAAATTAGGAATGCAAGTGGATATCTACGAAGATTAGATTTAGTTCAAATTTTATGAGTATTTATTGATCACCTGTAAAATTTGAATCAGACATGGACGGATGATCGATGCTAATCCAAGCAAGTAGGCAGGGTACCGGAGTACGTATGGGGGTGGATGGGTGGGTGGACGTGCCAGCTTAATCAGCGCCTCGTCAGCAAGGTCGTCAACTAGGTGAGACAGGGTCCACTCAAAGCCTCTTCGCTATCTCCATTCTCCTCGTCGCATATCCGATATGTCCATTCCCAGAAGATTCTAGAAACTCATGTCGACAGTGATTAAGCAACGGCACGCTATTAATTAACACCAAACCTTAACACATTCTTTCCATACAGTAAAAAGGTTTCTCTACGACGCCGTCGTGGGCCGGTCAGAGCGGCTTGCGGTGCGCGGAGGACGCCATGAGCACGGCCATGGCGACGACGAACATGAGCAGCATGCTCCCGAGCAGCGTGTACGTCCTTGGCGACGACCGCCGGTACTCGCCGAACAGCACCACGCCCCAGAACGTGCTCACCAGCGGCAGCGCCTGCACGGAGTCGGCGGCGGCGTAGCCCGCGGCTTGCCCCGCCATGAACGTGAACGCGTTCCCGAGCCCCGACACCGTCCCCGCCAGCAGCGCCAGCGCGCGGCCCGCGCCGCCGTCCCGGAGGTACGCGCCGAGCGTCGACCGCGGCACGCCGGCCATGGGCCGGTACAGCAGCCACACGTTCAGCGCCACGCTCACGGCCAGGCAGGCCAGCGAGAAGTGGAAGAAGGCCGTGTAGACCACCAGGTGCGGCACGCCGTCGGGCAGGGTGTGCCACTGGTCGTTCGTCGCCAGGTTGAACGCCGGCGCGAAGAGCGCGTAGCAGACGCCCGCGAACACCACGATGCCCAGGCCGAGTAGAGTGTGGGAACCAAGAACCTGATGACGAGGAGGTGCACACACACACACACAGAGAATTCAGAATTGTTTTTTTTTTAATTTCGTAACTAAATTTGTTTTAACTAAAAAAATAAGGAAACACTAAATTCATATTGACATCCATAGGTGGAGTATCCACTTACTTTAATCGACCTCTTCGCCTCCAAATGTACCAGGAACTCTGCTGTCCCTGCCTCAACTTTCTCAACTTTCTGCGTAGCCTGCTGTTCTTCAGGCTTTGCTTCCTCTGGATCCTTTGGTACATCTGACGGAAAAAAAATTGCGATAATTAAACTCTTTTCTAATCTAGAGGTAAATCCTTTTCAGATTCATGACAAAATGTTGGTTCTTTTCCATCAATCACGCTACACCTTTCTCAAGGAGGTATTTGGTCAGATCTCCATTAGCAGCAGTGTTCCTGTGGAATGTTCGGAAATTAGAAATCACTCTGTTAGTTAACGCACAACTGTTTCCAAGGTGAATAAAAATAAATCTTGGACAGAAATCCACACACCATATGAATTGAAACAGAGAATATAATTTACAGAAAAATTGTATGCTACTATACCTTGCATGGTTTGCCATAGACTTTGCCAGCTTCTCCCTGTTGTCAGCAGCGTTGGAGGAGTGGACGAGTGACCCAAGGATGGCGGCGATGAGGAAGCACCCGACGCCGGGGAAGAGGACCTCCGCCTTGTTGATCCGGCCGTCGAGGAAGTAGTTCAGCGTTGTCCCTGGAACAAAAGTTTCAGTGGCAACATCTTCAGGTTCGGATACAGTTTAAGGTACAAATATTTGACAAATTTCAAACGTGCAGATGCGTTTGGATGGGTGTGTGGCTGCGTGCTACTACCTATGACAACTTTGAGGCTTGACGCCATGACCTCGGTGACCGAGAGCCCGACGAACGCCCAGCCGTACTGCGTCGCCAGCGTTCCGAGGCTGAGGGTGACGCCGCCCGCCGCTGCGAACAAGATGGACGGCCAGTGGTGCTGCATCTGTTCAATGGAAAATCGTAGTAACATTTTCAGTGCACAAGCCACCTTAAGTTTCTGCTCCAACTCGAAGCGCGAACCTGAGTGAGCTGGGTGAGGAAGTTGGGCGTCTCCGGCTTGTCGGGGCCGAGCTGGCCGAAGGTGAGCGCGACGAGCACGGCGGCGAGGAAGTTGGTGACGGAGAAGTCGAGGAACGTGTGCTGCGGCAGCCGGCCGCGCCGCTCCAGCACGGCGAGGACCACCGGCCACGTGCCCAGGAGCACCAGCGCCACGCCCATCAGGCCGATGGCGGCGCTGATGTCCTTCACCAGGTACATCTTCGGTGTCGTCTGTTCCGGCGGGGGTGACGGTGATAGCGGCAAAGATCACCTCACCTGATGCGATACAAGAATGGTGGGTGTCAGAAATGCAGGGGAGAGGTCCGTGAATTGAGGATTCAGAGGGTGATGCATGGATCATTGACTATGTTTTTATTCGACGCGTCACCAGAAATTCAGAACGATGTCTGTTCAGAACGAAGATAGGATAAGGATGCAAGATCGAGTTGTGCTAAATTAGCATGAGAGCCAACTCATTTAAGTCTACAAAAGTGGAGCATGTGGTACAATAAAATACATGAGGTCAGAGCTATTCTATGAGGAGTAAAAACACAACCCTTCAACTGCAACAGCTATGAAAACTCTGAAAAAACGGAGAAAGATGGCAACAATGGAACTCTGAATTCCATAGAACACCTCAACTTCACAAGACGCATAAGGCAAGTGTTCGTTCACATTTACAGCCTTTCAGGTAAACCAATATCAGCTCAGAAATCAACATGTAACACAGAAGATTTTCATTTCAGACGTGTTGAATTGTGTGACTCCATGAATCATGTTCTTATCTGTTCTTTGAATCCATGAGACAAGTTTTGTTAACAGCAGTGGCATCTGATAATCGTAACTGTAAAACAAATTGCAATTGTAAACAGAAGCCCGAGGAACAGAGCCGGGAGCAGCTTGACCATCAATGACAGTCTGACATGACAAAGAGCCGGCAAGATTTTGAGAGTGTAAAAACACGAGTTTCCATAGATCTGTACTTTACTCCTCATAGAATAGAGGAACAACACAACAGCAAGATGAACAATCTCCGGCAGAGATCACAGAGGACCTGAAGAACACAACAGCAAGAAGAACAAGAACCGACAGAAAGAACAGAGGGCCTGAAGAACAAGCAGTAGTAAAACATCACAGGAACCTGAAGAACGAGTAGTCAAACGCAAGACACCAAACAGGAGAAAGGATTCGATGCAGACATACCAGAACAGGAACGATGATTCAGAATAGCCCTGCCTGCAGGCTTCAGCAGCTCTGGTTCGCCTCGAGCTCCCTCCCTCCCGCTGTCAGTGCTTGGGTATATGTAGAAGTGTGTGCGCCGTCTCTCGTCTTTGCTGATCCGGAAGTTTCAGTCATAGTCGTCCGTCCGTCCGTCAGTGCGGGTGTGGGTATGGATGGATGGATGGACGTCAGCCATCTGGCTGGGGCATGTGATGAGGAGAATGGAGAATGAGAGCGCGGAGTGGGCTGGCGTGGCGGTGGGGCCCGCGTGGAGCCCGTTCACCAACCAGAACCAGATGAACTAGTTGCAGTAGTGCTACTCCACTATTTACGTCGGTTTGTGGACACCCTTCAATTATTGACAACTTGTTTAATCCGTTATCATGCTGTTTTCAGATCTGGACTCTCGGGCTGTTTTGTTTTCTCTCTTGGTTGCGTATCTCTGATTGTGATGCTATTAGGCCACCTTTAGAATGCTAGAATTTTATATGAAAAAACGTAGTTAACAGAAAATATTCCTTCATCATTTCAAAGTAAGTTTAAAATTTTTTGGGATCTAGTATTGGGAAGTATTATGAAATTATATTATTTTTTCTTCTTTCGGGGGGGGGGGGGGGGGGTGGGGGCGGGGTAAAAAGATTATCTTTTGTCACCACCAGTGATAGCAGTAATTGGCTATGTACAGCATAGTATCACTTGGGTACCTGGAATTTGCAAGCGTGCGTGGAACTTCAAAATGAATGTTTACCAAATGTTTTACGATTTACTGGAGATGGTGCCAACATCTACTCCAGAATGGAGCGTACCCAAATAAAGAAAAGGATGTGTGTTCAATATACACCACAAATGGCACCTACGTAACATGAATATAAATTATTCTCTGAGTGTCATGCATGCCTTGGTGATTCTCTTGCATCTCTGTTATTTATTAGGAGTATTATTATTATTATGGAAGCAGCATCAAATCTTTTTAATCTTACTGAATAAGTTTCCATAGACGAAATAGATGATTACGATCACAAGAACCGAAGATAGCACTAACCTCTCTCTGTTAGTTTTGCACAGCATGCACGAAAGTACCCCCTGCAGTTCAAAATGTAGATATTTCTGGCTGTGTTCCATCGTGTCTAAGGTTCATAGCATCCTCAATGAATCTAGACCTGTATTTGTCTAGACACATCGGAGATACTATGAATTTGGTTCATGACATGAAATGCTAATACATTCACTACTGTAAAAGAGGCCTTTGCTGTCACTTGAAATTTTATAGCAATATCGGGCGCTAAACAAATCTGACACTACAGTCTGAAAAGGCCTTTTCGTGCTATGGCCCGACATTGGTATGCAGCTACCAGTGTCGGGTATTATTAACATCGGTACAACCAACGACACTGAAAAAAGATCATAAATAATAGTATCGGTCACTGCTGATTTCATTAGCGACCGACACTACTATAACCGGTAGCAATATCGGGCTTTGCTGATGTCAAAGAAACGACACCAGTGTTTATAATAGTAATGTCAGGCTGATGACGTTAGTGGGCCAAAATTAGTGTATTTTAACACCAATGTCGAGCACTGGTCAGCAGTCAGACACTAAAATTCTCGGCCCACTTAACAACTCAGAGCCCAACTTCTCATCAACCCAAGTATAAAATGCTTTTAACCCTAGCACTCCTCGCCAGCTCCTCACATTAGCAGCCCTTCCGAGCCTTCTTTGCTGACTGCCGCTGCCTCTCTCCCTTTTGTGCCTACTCAAAACCCTAGCTCTACCCCACTGCCCTCGATCCAGCTCTCCATGGTCGCACAGCAGTCTGCCGACTCCACCTCCGCGACCAAGGCACCACCCTCTCACCCGGACAGCACACTCTGACACCTCTGACTCTGGTCGATCTGGTTGTGGGACATGTGGATCTGAAGGGGAGGCTGTGGGTCGAAGGATTTCAGTAGCTGACGCTTTTCAGGTGCTGCTATTAATTGATTTGAGTCAATTTACGTTTCAGGTTTCGAAGGCGTCGTCTTTGCTGCCGCCCATGTCGGGCCATCTCGATCGCCTCACAGGGCCATGTGAGTTCGAGTCGAGGAGTACACCACCCATGTTTGTTGTTCAACTTTGTTTTTGCTCTCGATTCCTCTAGATTTTTTGAGGATTTTACTTTTTAGGTTTCGATCAGTCGTGCTAGGCTACCGTAATTTGCGGTGTTAATTCAGTTTATTACCCTGTTAATATTCTGACCGCTTAGAGGTTAATCCTGCTAGCTGCGTTGAGCTGATCCCAATCGAACTTGCCGGATTCGGGTTGATTCGGCCCTACTTTCACGCGACGTGTGCTTCTGACCACCAGAATTTCAGGTAGCTTGGTAACGGCGGTATGTGTGGTTTGACCCGTTCAATACTGTGTTGATTTGGTCTCATCATCGGTTTGGTCATCTAGATCGGTGAGAAGCTTCCTAGGAAGGAGCAGCTGGAACAAATATCTCATATCACAAGTCAACATCCGTTCAAGCTAAGGACGGAGGTAAGTACACGTCTGTCCTTTCCTTGCAGCTGTATTGTATTGCTGTGTCCACAAATCACATGCATCAATTTCCTTTTAATTGAGAATATATTCATGGTCACTAATTGCACATGGCAGATTATGATTATTTTGTCTACCATTTTTTGACCTCTTTGTTTCTTCCTTTTGTTTGTACAAATTGTCAATCTGGTTTTTAATTTAACTATATGGTGTGATTTACTTCGTAAATAATGACAAAACTTTGTTTAGGATCCTGATGTAAGTGGTAACTTTGCATATTCAACAAGAATAATCAATCCTGATGTATTCCTGATGTAGTCTTCTCCATTGTTATATCTTATTTGTTTTACATAGAAGCATTAATTTTGTCCTTGCAGGATAAATTAACATACAGTGGAGTTATATCATTAAGGCACACTTGGGTGCAGTGCAGCTCTTTTTTTTTGACACCCTGCATGTCTTTTGTTTAAATAGATAGGGCTTGTAATTGTTGAAATCTTGTTTACGATTATGCTTTTTAATATGTTTGCACCTAGAATAAAAATAATAATAAAAGTGATCATAACATATGCGTGGCAACGCCGCGCAGATTTTCTAGTCTAGGAGTAGAAAATATTCTCGTGTTAACGAATATTTATGTATACTTCATTTCAGATGTTGTACGAGGAATGACCTTTATGGTGCCATCCAACTTATCTGGATCTCAAGGGGAAGAGAATGAAAACTCCTATAGAAAGAGTTATTGGATGTTGGAGGAGTAAGTGTTCATTTGATTTTTTTTTTCAAGTTTGCATATGCTATTTTAGCATTTAGACAACTGATAGTCTTCCTTCATTCATATAATTACATTGGTTACAATAACTGATATTAATTTTTCTTTTTCAGTTGCTCTGTGTTTATCTACATGCCTAGCAGCTGTTTGATGTTTCTACACTGGATTTGCATGTTTGGATGAGTACGTTGCTAGAGCTTCATTGCCCCTGTCATGCTTTCTCGAGCTGAATGGTTTCTGAATTGTAGTATTGATCTTTGGTTATTTGATTTTACTTCACTGTTTTCTCATTTAATTTGTATAACTGGTGTATATTGATTCTGTAATCATGGTTGTGGATAGATGGATTATTTTTCCTTGCCTCTGGTGCTTCTAATGTGCCCTGCTCTTCCTCTTTTTTGCTTCAAAGCAACAAAGAATAGAGTATGTCACATTAGAGGTAATTTTTTTATTTAAATATAATCAGTAGTAATGTCGGACATACTGATGTCAGCGACCGAAACTGTAAATATTCTTCTTCCTCTTGCTTGCAGGGAAAGGCACAGGAGTGGCCCAGCTTGTGCCCCAGTGGAACAGGGCGCAGCATGGGGCGCCATCGCGGTGGCGAAGCCCCATTGCTCGGGCAGTGGTAGTGTTCACGATCTGAACCAGAGGAAGAAGAAGGAGAGATGGAAGAAAGGGGTCAGCTGGGCCGATGGGCCAAGCAGCCGTGCAGCTTCTTCTTGATTTGTCTCTTTTTTTTTTTTCCTCTCTCTCTCTTTTTAAGCTAATTAGTTGATCTCGGTATGAACTAAATAAGGTTTTAGAAATAAATTTCAAATTTTGGTGAAATTATTTCCCATGACAATTTACTACAAGGTGCCGCACTATGAAATGACATGCCATGAATGAATTTTTAAAACATGGAAAATCCAAATATGCTACACAAATTATTTTGATATAATTAAAGTTTCAATTACATCATTTTTGCAGCATCTAATTTTTGGATGTGACATGTAGAAAACAATACTCAAGCACTATAGCAAGCATTCAAGGCTCGGGCGCTCACTCTTGGTGTCACTTTCGAGCGGAGAACCCGGAACCGCGTACAAACTTGATGTAATCTTTCATAAGTCTTCGAAAGCTCGAATAAGGACACCTAATTGATCTACGCTGCCATAGACCAAGAGTAACAAGCCGAAGACACTGCTCTCAGCCTCACAAGCTCTAAGAATGTATGTATGCTCTTTGCCATTCTTCACAAGCACTCAAGGTCTCACTAGATGCTCTCTTATGCTCCTCTTGATGAACTTTGGCTCTCAACAAAAGATCTCCAACAGTTCTGGCCACGAATAAGCTCCACAACAGCTCCCTCAACGGTTTAAATAGGCCTCAAGCCCTGAATCAACTGCTAAGAGCCATTGCTAAAAAGCTTTCTGCTTTTTGCAGTCACCAGTTTGTCTAGTGATTGGGACCACTGGATTGTCCGGTGACTTCTGGTCTATATCTAGCAGAAAACATCTTCTCTGAAATCTATTCTATATGACACTAGACTGTCCGGTTCATACCATCACTGGACTGTCTAGTGAACTTCTCTTTTAGACTTACAAAGACACCTCTTCTAGACGCCTTCTTTGGGGCTCACCGGACTGTCTGGTCTCTGAACAACGGACTATCCGATGACTCTTCTTGTTGACTTTAGAGAGCACCTCTCTCTAAACTTTGAGCTCCTGCACTCACCGGACTGTCTGGTGACACCCGTCAGACTGTCTAGTGACTTCAACTTCACTGCCTCTAAAAAACATCTTCTTTGGACTCCTGACTTCGACCCTCACCGGATTGTTCGGTGACACCGACGAACTGTCTGACGACCTCTTCAGCTACTAGAACTTGACTTCTTCAAGATCTTCACGTTTCCTGTTACAACTCTTGATAAATTCAAGCTTCTACTGATCACTCAAGTGCCTCAGAGAACCTAGAGCATCCACACACCCTAATTCCTGTAAAACTAAGATGAGTGATCCGACCTCTCTTAATAGTACCGGTGTTTCTTATAAACTCAAGGCATAAAAGCTACGCCACACATGGCTCTAGATCGTCTTTAGCCTTAAACCAGCTCGCTCCTTGGAAACACTCCGAGGACTCGAACATCCTTAAAGCAACCAACATGTAAAAGTGAAGAATAGTGATGATAAACCTGCATCCAACGAGTTAGTTTATGGTTCTCATTCAATCACTAAAATCACTCATACCTTTGAGGGGCTTCAATGGTCATAAAGGTAACAATCTCTCTCTTTTTAGTGATTGATGATAACCATGATGCAAATGATCGAGGTAATACAAGGGATAGGAATGAAAGCACTAGACAACCTTAAAAGAAAAAAAATCGGCACAAGTTGTCTTACCATCTCTTGACAAGAAGTCCACAAAAATTGCACGAGGTTACATACCTTAGCTTTAGAGCTCCCTCTCGATAAGTGCATTGCTTACTCTTTTCATATTTCTTGATCATTTGATTATGACTACAATCATCTTCATCTCTTCGGCTCCCTCTACCTGTCTCCTACAAATACAAAATAACTGCAAGACAAGTAGAGGGCAAATGGTAGTAACCAACGGATTTAGAGGAATAGAAAAGATTACTCCCTTTGATTTCTAGAGCGCTTCATATTGTCATATTTCTCTCCCCAATCTTCAAGTCTTCAATTCCTTCATTGATCATCATCTATTTTTAATCCTCGATCATCTTCACTTCTCTCATCATCTTTATTTGATCATTTCCATTTCTCTCCCCTTTTGTCATCTATCAACCAAAAAAGAAAGCCACATAGAAGAAAAATACAATATAATAATCATAATGAGATATAAAACAATATTACCGGATCTTCACGGTTCTCTTATTCAATTCTTTTCTTGCTCATCATCTCCTTGTGTTTTGAACATCTTCTTGATTCAAATCTCCTTCTCCCCCTCGAGTTAGTATATTTCCTACAAAAAGGTCATCCAAGAAACTTCCTCTTCTCTCAACAAGAGGGGGTTAGTGATGCATATGTGAATGTATGAATCATAGTCTTTAAGCCGCGTATGTAAATTTAACCTTAGAGCTTGAAAGATCGTGATTCAATGATATGAAGCTCACAGTTGCTATAAAGGAGTCTAGGAGTAATTAACTTATATTGGTTATGAGTAACTCCCCCTCAAGACACTAGATGCAATGCATGAAATGCACAAGAATGCAAGAACAAGAATAATAGATGCATGCACATAAAGAAGAAAGACTAGAAAAGAAATACCCTCGTCACATTTGAATCTTATCGCAAGCTTACTCACAATGACCCTCATCTCTTAGCCTTGGGCACCCCATGAACATTCTTCTCAAGCTTTCCAAGATCATTGCTATCTTGAAAGGGTTAGATGACGGTCCTACAAAACAAGAAGAACAAAAAAGAAACAAAGCAAACACAAGCAAACAAGTATTTACAAAAGAAATGCTAAGCTTTGGAGGATACTCAAGTGAAGTCTGAAAGATCAAAAATGTTGAGCTCTCCTCTTAGCCTGTTGAAATTTTCTCATTACGGGGTTTTATGAATATGTCGGCCAATTGATCATTTGTCCTCACATTAATAAGTTCAATATCTTTCTTAGCAACATGATCCCTTATGAAGTGATGCTTGACCTCGATATGTTTAGCATGCCCATAATCACCCTTATGAAGAGTCATATTGATTGCACTCTCACTATCACAATATAGAGGAATTTGATTATACACCAATCTATAGTGCATGAGAGTTTGCTTCATGTAAAGAAGTTGAGCACAACAAGCACCGGCTGCCATATATTCCGCTTTGGCCGTTGAGAGAGCCACGACATTTTGCTTCTTAGAGCTCCAAGCAACCAATGATCTCTCAAGAAGTTGACATCCACCGGTGGTGCTTTTTCTACTCACTTTGCAATCGGTCCGAGTTGGAGTAGCCAACAAGATCAAAGCCTCCATATTTTGGATACTAAAGGCCCATAGTTGGTGTATACTTGAGGTAATTAAAAATCCTTTTGACAACACTTAAATGAGATTTTTTAGGGTTAGCTTAATAACGAGCACATAAGCATACACTAGACATAATATCCGAGCGAGAGATGGTAAGATATAATAGAGAACCAATCATAGATCGGTAAAGCTTTTTATCAACCGGTTTACCACTCTCATCCGGGCTAAGAATACCATTTATGGCCATTGGAGTCTTGATTGATTTTGAATCTTCCATTCCAAAGCGCTTGAGAATATCTCTTGTATACTTCTCTTGATAGATGAATGTTCTATTTTTTATTTGCTTGACTTGAAATCCACGAAACAAATGAAGCTCACCTATCATGGACATCTCAAATTCTTTGGCCATTAGCTCACAAAATTTAGCATTATAAAATTTATTAGTAGAACCAAAGATAATATCATCCACATATATTTGGCAAATAAAGATATCATCATCAACATGTTTAGTAAAGAGAGTGTTATCAATACTTCCTATCTTGAAGCCCTTGTCGATGAGAAAATCACTTAGCCGCTCATACCATACTCTTGGTGCTTGCTTGAGTCCATACAATGTCTTCTTCAACTTGAAGACGTGATCGGGATGCTTGTGATCTTCGAAGCCGGGTGGTTGCTCAAGATAAACTTGCTCATTAATATACACGTTAAAAAATACACGCTTCACATCCATTTGATATAATTTAAAGTTAAATTGTAAAGCATAAGCGAGCGAGGTTCGAATTGACTCAAGTTGAGCCATGGGGGAAAAAGGCTCATCGAAGTCCACCCCCTCAACTTGAGAGTAACCCTTGGCCACGAGTCTTGCTTTGTTCCTCACAACATTTCCATTCTCATCTTACTTGTTCTTGAAGACCCATTTGACACCAATGATATTTTTGTGCTTTGGCCTCTTCATCGGTTCCCAAACTTGATTACTCTCAAAGTTATTGAGCTCCTCTTGCATAGCCAACATCCATTTTTGATCTTCCACCGCCTCATCAATGTTCTTGGGCTCTATTAAAGACACAAAAAAGAAATTCTCACAAGCAATGTTTGCCGCATCATTAACATTAGTATCATTAGTATAGTTTGGCTTATTCTCCTAGTCTTTAACCCTTGAGAGGGACTCTCAATAATCAAGTCACTTCCGTGATCTCAAAAAATGGGTTTGTTCCTCTTCGGAACCCTTAATGTGGTGAAGCTTGCGGCGGAGAGACATCTTGAGCATCTTGTATGGCTTGCTCCTTGAAGATGACGGTGTCTTGTAGTCCAGCGGAGAGCTGCAATCTTCTTCAATTTTTGATGTCATTGTTGGACATGGTAGTGTACCATTCGATGTAGGTGATCTTTGATTTCTTGGGGTAGTAGACACTTGAGGTGGCTCTTTTGGTGCTTGTACACTTGATGATTCTTTCACTTGAGTTGTTGATATAGTGTTCTCATGTTAGGTCATGGAGGAGTCTTCCGGCGGCGGTGTAGAAGAGTCATCTTCTCTTGGTAGAACATTTCCTCTTTGTAGAACATTTCCTACGGGCATCTTCTGCATGGCTTCCTCTAAGGGTTCATCATCATGTACATCACAACTATAAGATTCTTTGTTCTCTTAAGAATCATTAGTTTTATCAAATTGCATGTCACATGATTTCTCAACAGATTCGGTATTTGCATTGAAAACATGATAAGCTTTAGAATTACTGAAATACCCGACGAGAAATCCAATGTCGGTCCTCTTCTCAAACTTACCAAACCTCTTTCTCTTCTTGAAGATATAGCATTTACATCTAAAGACCCGAAAATAGCCCACATTTGGTTTTCTCCCTACCAATAACTCATAAGAGGTCTTTTTTAGGAAGATATGTAGATAAACATGGTTTGAAGTATAGCATGCCGTGTTGATAGCTTCAGCCCAAAACCTCTCTGGAGTCCCATACTCATCCCACATAGATCTTACAAGAGTGATAAGAGTCCGATTTTTCTTTTCCACAGCACCATTTTACTTCGGGGTATAAGTAGCCGAGAACTCATGCTTGATGCCAAGATCATCACAATATTTTTCAATGATAGAATTTTTGAACTCCGTCCCATTATCACTTCTAACCTTCTTGATCTTAGCTTCGAATTCATTTTGAGCTCTCTTAGCAAATTTATTGAAGTTGGTGATGGCTTGAGCTTTGTCTTCTAGAAAGATGGTCCATGTGTACCGAGAGAAGTTATCAACAATTACCATGCAATAGAGATTACCTCCAAGACTATTGTAAGTTGTTGGTCCAAAGAGATCAATATAGAGAAGCTGTAGAGGTCTTGAAGTACACATTATGGTCTTGCAAGGATGAAGAGTGGCCACTTGCTTTCCTACATGACATGTATTACACAACTTGTTCTTCTCAAAAGTGACATATTGAATTTCAAAAATTAAGCCCTTCTTGGTGACCTTCTTCAATTGACGTACCGGTGTTTTTATGGACTCTCGAGCTAGTCTTTAGCTTTGGTCATTTGACATCCGAAAACTCTTCTATTAGAGATCGTCTTTGTCATCCACCGAGAAAGCTCACCATGTTGATGTAAAATTAGTGGGCTGGTATCTACAATTACAACCATTACTTATAGTGTTTATTCAATCACCAAAATCAATTCACATCTTTAGGACTAACAATTTCTTTTTTTTTGTGATTGATGACAACCATAGTACTCACAAATAAACTCAAACGAGATGAAATAAGATAGAGAATAAAACGCATCTTGAAATAACACTTACCTCTTTACTTTGATGACTACTCAAATTTTTTTTGCAAAAGCTCAAAATGTAGATATTTCTGGCTGTGTTCCATCGTGTCTAGGTTCATAGCATCCTCAATGAATCTTGACCTGTATCTGTCTAGACACATCAGAGACACTATGAATTTGGTTCATGGCATGAAATGCTAATACTAATTTGAAACGAAATAGTATTAGTGCAGAGGAAAGTATTTCACAACTCTCATCTCTGATAGTGCAGGTAGCCAAAGTCTCTATATATGGTCCAAAACAAAATGAAACAGTACGTAATTGCAGAACAAGTTAGAGTCTTGTAACCCCTGGCTAAAAATAAATATATCATCTCAGCACCAAAAGTTTATTTTAAATCGGATTCATCTTGACAACTTTAAACAATATATCGGTCTCACTCAGAAGAGCTTGTAACTAAAGTCGTGTGTTTATGTGCACAACCCAAACGCCTACAAGTAACGGTGACCCATATACTTCGACATCCGAAACGGTAAATAACAATTGCAGGTAGGTAAACAAGTCTGCATCATGTTGCAGGTCATCACATTAAAGGTGTGTTTGTTTGAGCTTTTGTTTTTTATGGCTTTAAAAAAATTAGTTAATGACTAGTTAAAAAAGTAGGATGATAGAATTTGAATGTTGACTTTTGTAATATATTTTAAGTTTCTTAGCACACTAAATATCAGAAAAGCAGCTTAAAATATACTTGTCAGCTTTGCAACTTTTGTTTTATCAAAAGTTTACTTTGCAACTTTTCAAAAGCAAACTTTTCAAAACTATATTTATTTCAGCTTCTATCTTTTCTTTTCAGCTTTTCAACTAAAAAAATGAGCTGAAACAAACATACCCTAAGAACTGGAGGAGCATATTCCTCTATACCGCATCTAGAAGTTGATTTCATTTGGTGCTGACTGCCGCTGCCGCAGATAGGTCTCAGTTGAAATGGACGTGCTCTCCAATGGACACAATCGTCAGTACGGAAATAATTGAGGTTCGTTTGTCCTAAGCTTCCAAAGACCAATTTGACAAGTCTACATTTGATAGTTTAATCTGTACGTACACACCATATAAAATACTAACTAGGAGCAAGTTTGTGGTGAGTGGCGATCGTTCGTCGTTCTCACTTTGCACTACTAACAGGTGGGTTGTCTACATCTCACTTCATTATCATTCGATATTAAAAATTTACTCTCTTCATTTTTAAATTTATATTACCGTTGACTTTTAACATCAACTTTTACTATTCATTTTATTCAAATAAATTAGTTTAAATATGTAAAATTTTAAGTTACGATTTAAATAACTCTAACGATAAATCAAATTATAATAATATACTGCTATGGTATTTATAAAAAAATTTGAATAAAACGAATAATCAAACTGTTAACGGCGATATCAATTTAAGAATCGAGAGAGTACTTATGTAAACTTTAGATTCCCATACTAACGCATTGTCATCAAATATAATTAAATATTAGTTTTTCCTTGATTAAATAGAATTTTGTTCTGGCAAAGCACGGGTATCATGCTAGTATTGTCCCCAACATCTTCAAGCATTTGTCGCGTAGGTCTCGGACTTTTATTTTTCAAACTGTAGCACGTATTATAATTGAATTAAATTGCTGTATGTTATGGTAGTTTCGTTTTCTTTTAATTCCTTCCTTGGTGAGTATTACATTTTCACTGTATCACTCTAATGCAGTAGTGACAGAAACTATATACGAAATACACATCGCTGTGAGCCTGTGACCAGCTGCTCGTGCATGGGGCATCAGTCTACACCGACGACTGATCACTGATCGCCGTGTCACACCCCATGCTTTCCTTCTCTAGATTCGACCGCCGGAAGCCACAGCCATGCGCCAACGCGACTAGCAGCATCGCATGCAGACGCAGTCTCTCGATCGGCTGTTAGTTAACAGGAAGCCAGCCATGCATCGCCACGCTGGGAAAACGTGCACCTGGCATAAGAAAAGCGGAAGCGTTGCGGGTTCCGGGATGCATGGGGCGGGCGGCCAGCCGGGCGGCGTGGCGGTGGCGCTGGCTCTAGGTCACCGCCTCCGCGATCCGCGCGGCGCTGCGTGGCGGCGGACGTGGCGGCAGCGAGCGAGAGAAGAGAAGGAAGGCTGGCCTGTCGGCAGACGGAGGCGCAAGGTTGACTCCGTCGACGTCGACGGCGACCTGGAGACCTACGGCGGGGACGGGGACACCCAAAATAACTTTGTTTTTGTTAGGACAGTCTGGCTCTTATCTTGGGCAGCATTGAATCTGAAGGCACCGCTGCTAGCCGTTGTTGACAGCTTCAACGTGAAACGCTAGCCGTTGTTGACAGCAACGTGGATTGAAGACGGTGAAAAAGGTGAAATATGTTGAAAATGAATAAAAAATATATAAATGTATTGGAAAGTGATAATAACAAATAAAAAAAAACTCGTGAACTCTCTAGTATGACAAGTAATTAGGGATAAAAGAGTAGCTCTTTAATGTAATTGTCAGGCATACACTATTTTACTCTCTCCGTTTACAATTATAAGTATTATAGCTCTGGGCACAGAAATTAAGAAGAATTGAAAAAGTATGGTGTGAACTAAACGAGGAAGAAATAGAGATTTATTGAGAAGAAAAAAAGTGGGTTGAAAAGGGAGAAAGATGTATTTAGAAGTGAGAATGAGATATATTAAGAAACAAATTTAAATGCTAGAATAACTTATAATTGTGAACAGAGAAAGTAAATCTTATAATTGTGAACGGAGGGAGTACTACTTTGTTTAATAAAAGAAAAACATTCGCCATGTGGGCATCTCACCCTGCAGTTTTGGCTAGCAATACGACTTGTTCCTTTCTATTTGATGAGGACATCCCTTTTTGATACACACAACATATATCCTCTGATTAGTAATCATATAACAAAAGATTGTGGCTCAACAATTGAATTTTGATTTGAACTCATTTTTAAACACTTATTTACTTTCTTTTGAGAATAAGTTGCTATCAAATAACTTTACCAATAAAGAGGATTAAGGAAAGCATGAAGAAAGATTTGAGATGTACTCACTCTAGTCTCATATTTTCTGATGTTATGAAAAAGACTTGGTCAAATATTGGATATATAAATTATAAATAACTTTAAAATTGTTAAGTTTAAAAATGTGCAAATTATATAAATAAATTTATCTTAAAAAGTTCTTTTATAAAAAAATATACATATATCACTTTCAAATAAAAACTGATAGAAAAAATATAAATCAAATTGCATTTTGAAAACTGTATGGTAGTTCTCACGTCAAAAAATATGGAACCATTTATCTTATTTAAAAATTGCAGCAGCATTGAATCTGATCGCACCCCTACAGATGTTGACAGCTTCAACGTGAATAGCTTGTACTCCCTCCGTTTAAAAACATTTGTCACTCTGCACTCTTGACATCGACCATTTATCTTATTTAAAAATATAAATATATTTATTTTATTATAAAATAATTTATATATTTTTTTAGTATGAATTGTTTGTTTATATATATTTTTTAAATTTTTTAACAAGACAAAAAATATCACTTATGTTTTGACTGTGGGAGGGGGCAATTACTTTTTTACCATCTTCTCAGATAATCAGCCCCCATTTGCCATCCTTCCAAAATCAAACGTTCATTTGCCATCCAAATGCCACAAAAGAGCTCAAAGTACTTAAACTATTCTTTTGCTTAATTAGAAACTCAAAAATTACTGGAGTAGCAACTAAAATTACTAAAAGGGTGCAAATTAAAAATAAGTTACTTAAACTAAATTAAAATTATCGAATGACTAGAAATTATCAAACCAGATCGGTAAGTTACTTAACTTCTAGAGTTACTGAATGACTGAAAATTATTGAACAAGGAATTTATAGAACTAGTTTAGTAATTTCAATAAGTTCTGAAGGATCGAAATTTAGAAAGTTACTCCCTTTGTACCTAAATTCTTTAACACTTTTAACTTTTAGGCAGCATGTTTGACCATTCATCTTATTTATATTTTTTACAGATATAAAAATAAATTAGTCATATTTAAAGCATCTTTTATGATAAAACTAACCACAACAAAATAAGTGATTTTTTTTATAATTTTTTGAATAAGATGAAGAGTCAAATGTGACACTCTAAAAGATCTTTTTTTTACAGATATAAAAATAAATTAGTCATATTTAAAGCATCTTTTATGATAAAACTAACCACAACAAAATAAGTGATATTTTTTT
>BCLF01000038.1:446749-458205 GCA_001602275.1 Zoysia japonica
CCCCCCCCCCCCCCCCCCCCCCCCCCCCAAACCCCCCCGCGCCCATTGCCGCGAGACCTCTTCCCCCACCCCAGCATCGCTATGCCTCTCCGGCCGGCAGGGCATCCATGTCGTGGTGCCGTCTTGTAGGAGTTCATCTGGCAGTTCGCAGCTCGCACCGGCACATGGCATATGGGCAGTTGGCCTCGATCTGAATCCATGCTCCACCGTCCACACCCTCTCCGGCTCCGCGCGCCATGATCTGTGCTCTGGTACTCCAAATCCTTGCATTGCACCTATGCCTTCTCTGGATGTGTGTGATTCCAGATGATTTACTTATGGACAAAGTGTTGTGTTTGCTAATTTTGGTTGTCTGGATGTTGTTGCAGGGGCTTGGGTTGCATTTGACAAACATCAAGAAGGTCGAGAAGGATTACACTGAGGTTCATTCTGTATGCATGTCTTAACTTCTGCTTCCTTGCAGATGTTGTTGGGTTCTTTACAAGTCATGCAGATTTAGATGCCTCCATATGCAATTCAGGGAGTGTCAACTCATCTTGTTTGGTATACGCTTATGGATTTGTCTGGAAGATGTATGGCTATTATATATAATAGCTATCAAATATTATGCTTCCTCAGGTATTGTTGTATTCCAAATTTCATTGATTCACTCATTATCTTTCCGTTCATGCAAACAAATATTTCACCTTGATGGTAGTAACTTGATGATTGCTTTCCTGGTGTAGTTCATGGTTAGTCATGTTCAGTGTTCTTTTTCAAAAGATATCGTTTGAAAACTGTGTGTCAAGGAGAGGCTAGAGTGATGGCTAGAAATTTATGGGGATAATAATGCTTCCAGTTTGGTTTGGTATTTTGTTTGTTAATTTATATCTTGTTAGATTATATATCTCATTTAGAATATCACCTCCATGATCTCATCTCATGTGATAGGTTTTTATATGGTTGTCCAAAAAGCAGCAGGTAGCAAATGAACACATGTATATAGTGCAAGAATGACATTTGAAGTTCTGTAAAGTAAAAGGATAAATCATTAAAAAATTTAGCTTAACAATCGAAACTGAAGATAAGATTGCACATGTCAACTAAAAAACTCATTGATGCCATGCTTATTCAATGTTTCAGATGATGTTACTGGTCTCTTTGTACAAGAATGTCAACATATCCTCCATTTAATGCCCACCTCCCCTCATCCTCTGCTCCTCCTTGCTCAATCCATGCCGTATCCTCCTGCTTGTTCTGTGACAGCAAGTGGGCAGCGGCACCCATCGATCCCGCATCAAAATCATGTGACGTGCAGGCCGGATTTTGACTCAAGGGTCAACTGATAGAAGCTGGCATCACTACTGCTGATATTTAATAGGTTTGATTTATTTACTGCTGTATTTTAATAATTCCTTTCTGTTTTTCTGACATATTTGCTATTATTTGATTCAGAATGTTATTTCTATCATATTTGAGAAGGCTGTCTTTTTGTCCACATTCTGTTTGATGTATTCTCAATTTTGTTCTGATCTCAATGACAAGCTCCCATAGTTCCCTCCTGAAGAATCAGGTGGTAAAGCAATTATATTCAAGCATGTATTATTAAACATTTGTCTGGAAGCCTTTGATGGCACTGGCAGCCTGAGAGTTGAGATTGCAAATGTGACAGGCCCTGACCAAGAGATGGAAAGAAGGGACAAGGAACGGTTGGTTAAACTCGGAACACTTGGAAATATTTGACTAATTGGTGAGCTGCTCAAGCAAAAAATGGTTTCAGAGAAGATAGTTCATCACATTGTTATAGTACATATCGGGGAACTAACAACTTCATTTTTATCAGTGATGAGAAACTCAAAACTCTTCTAATCCAGGCTGCACATGATTAATCTCAGCCTCACCAAGAATCAGGTAAGAATCACATGCACCCACCCTTCCTTCCTTCCTGTGTTTAGGTGTCCTTAGACTGAAATTCTGATGTGTTCTGTGCAGCTGACGTTGGATTTGGTCAGGAGGTGCATGTATGAGAACACATCTAAACTTTTTCCCTGTAATTGTTGATTTTTCACTGCACTATTTTTTTTAAGATGATTATTTTAGATTTTGTTCTATCTGATCAGCCCAATAATGGATCAGCTTTCTATAGTCATTCATATTTTGAAACAGTCATGCCAATATGTTTATGATTCAATAATCAACTGCTCATTTGGTATTGATTAAATGAAGGTTTAGACAATCAACTAAAAGTCTGTCCTATTATGCAGCTCCTGAAGTCTTCTTTTACAACTGCTTGTGTTGAAAATACCAAATGCTTTCTTCTGTTCATTCAGGGAAATTTCCAGGGTCTTTTAAGTGCATAGCATTGTATTAAGAGCACCTGTTGGGCATTTTCTTTCAGGGGAAAACCATTCATGCTTTCACAGCTTAAAGTTTAAGGAAATCAAATTTATGGGCTGTGGAAGCACTTTTATTTCTATCCCTATTAGAAATGGAAACCTGTATCACTTGCAATTGCAATACTATTTTGCAATGCTAACAAACATAGATAATCAGGATTTACCCACTGCATAGACAAGGGTCAAAAGGAGTCAAGGCTTTTCCTCATTTTAATCAAAGTAATTCTGAAACATGCAAGTTTGTGTGAATATGAACTAGCTATTCTCTCTGTCCACATTTCCCAGCCTAATGTAACAATTTTAATCTGATGGTATACTTGCTCCATGGTCTAGGATATTTTTATCATGTTCATATTGCAGGTCCTCTAGCTCACAATGTGTTACTGTTGTCTTATCTTTCGCTTCAATTCTCATAGGGTTACTAGTAGCTAGTTAGCTACTGTGTTCATTTTGCATTTGATATGCAGGGCACAACAATGACTAAAGGCCTGTTTGTTTCAGCTTTTGAAGATGACTAGGTGGTGCGCAGCTTTGGCTGAGTTGTGGAAACCTGGCTTCGTTGCCAGCTTCTGTAAAAAACTGACACTGTTTCCAGTGAATTCGGGAATCGCCGAGAACTCGAGGCTGGGGAAGATGAGGTCGTGCTCCTCACCGGCGAGTGACTAGCTGATGATGAGGGCGTCGATCCTGGTGATCTTGCCGGCGCTGGACAGCTGCGACATGCACTCGACGTTTCGGAGCTTGTCGGCGGAAGCATCCGTTGGCTGGTCGCCGCTGCCCGTGCCCATGGCCGCGCGCGGGTCGTCGACGGTGGCCTGCGACGGCGACAGGGTGCGGAGGTGGGCAAGGAGGTGCCGTGCCTGTGCGTTCGGTCGGCGAACGGGTGGAGACGAGATTTTGCGGCCGGCGTGGCTCGGCGGCGGGATATCGTAGGAGCCAAGTTCTTGGTCGTCAACTGAATTCAACGGGTCGCGTGAAGTTCTGGTATTGTTCTGTTCAACGAAACCACTGCCATCCGCTGTTTTTTCTCTTCATGGAAGAATTTCAGTTGAGATGTAACTCCATATAGATAGCGGACTGAGGGCATTTACAAATTTATTTATTAGCAGACATGTTTGCTAGGGACTACCTGTTTGAAACCAATGCGGTTTCTTAAAAACTGATTTATAAATGTAGTTTCTATAAATTAGATTATAAGAAAAAATTATGCGATGGTATTTGAAACTGGTTTCTAGTATTTTTTTTCATTTAATGACATTTTTGTTCATCTTTTTATTTTAAATATCTGAGTTTATTGAAGGGTAGTCCCTCTTTTGGTTAAAAAAACCAGAAGAATATAGGATAGATGAGATTCTTTGTTTCTATAAATCGAGATAAAAAAATTACGCCTTCAATCGGCCTTTCAGTTTCTAAAAACAAGTTTCTTAGAAACTAATTGGATCCAAACAGGATCTAAATAAAAGCTGAAGTACGTTAGCATGGTAGCTAATTATCACGGATTCAAGTGCAACAGGTAACCTGGAGACAAAATTGTGCCTGTTGAAGGCGATGGATAAGCATGGCGCTAACTGCCAAACTACTATAAACACGCATTTCGGCGATTGACTGTTTTTTGACCTATGACGCTGCTGCTGGAGATCGAAAGGTTTCCCTATATATATTCACAGCCGCCAGGCCATGGATCACGGGAGAATGAGGAGAAGAAGAGATTACGATGGCACTGGCTGCCATCCTTGTTCTGCTAATATACTCCATCGTCGATGTGGGAAAGCACGCGCCACGCACTCCTCCGCTAAACACCTCCGGCCGCAAAATCTCCCGCGACGACGATGCGTCGTGCGACCGCTGCCGGACGCAGCGCGCGCTCCTCTACTGCGGCCAGCACGCGGCGCGGCTGTGCCTGCCGTGCGACGCGATCGTGCACGCCGCCGCGCCGACCCATAAGCGCGCGCGGCTCTGCGACGGCTGCCGGGCCGCGCCCGGCGCCGCGCACTCCAGCCAGCTCCAGGCCGTGCTCTGCACGCTGTGCGCGGGCTTTCTGGGATGCGCCGCTGAGCCGCCGCACCACCACCGCCCGGCCCCCAAGATCGCCGGGTTCCCGGAGACGAGCAACCTGGTTCGCGTCTTCTTTGGTTCTCAACCGCCGCCGGCGATCCCTCCTGAGCCACCGCCGGACGACAAAAGGTGCTTCCCCGACCTAGTTAACATCGAACTGAAGGCAAGCGACACAACGGCCAACGTACGTCTCGTTTTTGATACTATTTCACTCACAACATCGAACGGCACGCAACCTTTGCTGAGACGTCTGATTGAAATACATCTTTTGTTTTTTTTTTCTGTTCTTATGGTAAGATCAATGCCCACTTTTGGCAGCCATAGACCTCCTACCATTTCTTCTTATGCATAGTTACCATCAGACAAAATCAGGTACGCGAATGCGACAAGTTTATCGATCAGATCAACAACGAGATCGGCGATTATGTTGACGACCAAGACAGGGGAAACCTCAACGACGACTTGGAGTTGGCCTCCATCGGTCATTTGGAAGGCCATTGCAAGGCAAGCATCTCACTCGATGATTGATGTAACTAGTCTCAATGCTTGTGCTAATGCTGTGATCTAAGAAAATTATTAACTTAAGAAATAATATATTAATGTTAAAATAAATTTATTTTGTTTTTTAACAACTTTTTTTAATATCTCGTATATTTGTTCCGGGTAGTTGTGTTTTGTTAACTAACAATGGTATGTGCGGGCTCAAAATGTGGGAGATCCGAAAAAAATTCATCCATTAGTTAGATTTATAAGCAGTGTCTGTGTAGAGATTTCATCTATTAGACTTGTAAGAAAAAATAATTTTGGGTGTATTTTTTGTATGTATATAGTCTAACTCATCTCTGTTGAGAATATTTTACCGTGTCTATGTAAAAAAGAAAAATTGTGCTTTTTAACTAGTAGAGATAGAGATTTGTATTATATGAGACTTGTTTTTTAAGAAAATTTCTTACTGGCCATCCAAATATATGGTTTTCCATTGTTCACCAAGAAGTTATTTTTATTTCCTTATTCACTATCAATTTAATTTATTCATCCCTTCCATACAATTTTCTTTCTATCTTTCTATAGGTGACTAACTTATATAATTCTTCCTTGTTGACTAACTATATAGATTTGGGCACCTGATTTGCTTGTTACAAGCTCATTTTTAAAAGGGAATTTGTTTTTGAGACATAGTTTGTATGTGTATTGGTCGTGGCTACACCATCTGAATCAATATTGTCCCGATGACAATGTAAATTTTGTTTTTGTGCATAACACACTGCAAAGAATATTCACATGGAAAATGTCATCCTTACCCCTTGAACGGGACCAACCACTTCTTAACCCCATATCTGCCCTTAAACCGGACCATCCTGGCACGAACCAGTCTGATTCTAATTGAGGAGCACTTCTGGTTCAGATAAAGTGATGGCATTTCACGTGCAAAATATTCTTTGTAGTGTGTTACACTGTGTTACGCACAAAAACATAATTTTATAGTGTCTTCAGAATAATATTGATTGGGACAATGTGACCATGACCGTATACACATGAACATGTCCTAAAGATAAATTTCTCTTTTTTTTATACCTCGTTGATGACCTTAAATTTTGTTATATTGATTTTATTTAAGGAATTGGGATAATATTTTGATATGTATGGCTATATTATTACTCCCTTTGATTTTAAAATATTAACACCTAACATCAACTTTGACTAATTATCTTTTTCAAAAAATTGCATGTATAGAAATTTGAATCTGATGTCGAATAAAGGAAATGTAAATTTGGATTTTTGAATAAGAAAAAGGTATAAGTTTAGATGATGAGTAAAGAATTTACACTATTTTTTCTCGGTGGGCACAGGCATCTTCTTCCTTATGTTATGACCTCTCACCCTGTTCGGAAACCACTACGATGCCGTCTCTGCCATCTACCATGACCAGTGACAATGCCGCAGCTTGTCAGTTAACCTCTATCGTCACCAGCACCAATAATGCTAACCTGTGCGCGGGCGTCATAGTGCCCCCAGGGTCCTCGCCGCCGGTGAGTAGCTCCATGGGCAACCAAGATCATGAGCCGCCGCCGCCGGATAATGACATGGAAGAAGCAAGAACGAAGCGGGAGAGGAGGCAGCAGGCAAAGCGGCGGTATGAAGTGAAGAAGAGGAACAGGAAGTTTGGCAAGCAGGTAAAATACGAATCCCGTAAGGCAAGAGCCGACACACGGAACCGTGTCAAAGGCAGATTCGCAAAGCCATACGTCCAGCAACAATCAGATGATTCAGATCTAGCGTACTGTGAATCTTCTGAAAATAAACAGTTACAGCCCTTTGACAGAGTTCTAAAAAGCTGATTATGGAGAAGCGGTATGCCATGAAAAAGCAGAAGAAAGAAAGAAAAAGAAAAAAAAAGTATCTTTTGGATTTATCAAATGCTGTTTTTAGAGGAAAGTGATTCTTGTCAAATTCTTTAAGTAGGGCCTCGTGCACTGCCACGATAGAAATGTTGCCAGTTACATATTGCATTCTATTTATGTAAAAGTAATATAGAAATGCAATAAATTTCAGCAAAGTCCTTATCTTTTCACTTTGTTATTGTATTAAATCACGAAGAAGCTATCCCTTGTATGCATTTTACGGATGATGTGTTAGTAGTAGATAAGAGTAGGATGGGGTTAATCAGAAGTTAGAGAGACAAACATTGGAGTAAAAGGGTTTTAATTTTAGGCTTAATAGGTCTAAAATAGAGTATCTGAGATATGATTTCGGTGCTACTGCAAATCAGGAGAAAGATATTATGTTTGATGGCTAGGTGGTATCAAAACAGACGGTTTTTATTACTTTAATTGATAATTGATGTTGTAGAAAGATATGATATTAATGAAGATGTTTGTAATAGCAATTATGCCAAATGGTTGAAGAGACCTAAAGCTTCTGGCATTCTTCTGGTGCCACAAATGTTAAAAGGTGAATTTTTTAGGACTACAATCTGACATGCTATAATGTAGGAAGTAAAATATTGCCTATTAAATGGCAACATGTGCAATACCAACTTAATGTAGCAGAGACACGTTTGCTATGATGGATTCATGGTCACACAAGGAGAGATCATATCTAAAATGATGACATAGAGTGAGATTAGAGTAGCACTATTAGTTAAGAAGAAGATTGTGCAGTGTCACTTTAAGGTGTTTCATACATATTGAATAGATGCGTTGAAGTCGCTAGTGCATAAAGGACGTTAAGTCGGACTTATTATACGAAGAAAGTAGAGGAAGACTAAAATTGACATATATGAAAGGAGTCGTTGAAGAGAGATTTGAAGTATTTTAATATCACTGAGAAGATAGTAGTACTTCATCTATCCCATAAAAGTCTATTTTTTAGGTTTTTTTTTGTTGACTATTTTTCTTCTTCTGTTTGACCAACAATTTGTATAAATTTAATTAATTTATATTACCAAGTGTCCGTGCTACGTTACAGGTAGGTCAACGTGATGTAATCCCTTCTCAATATGGAAAGACAATATGGCACATTCTCGTTCCGCTATGGGCAAGACATTATGACACAAATTCATAATCAATTGCTACCTCCGTTCCATAAAAAGATCATTTTTTGACTTTCAGAACCAATGTTTGACCACTCGTCTTATTCAATTTTTTTTGCAAATATAAAAACAAATAAGTCATGCTTATAGTATTTCTAATGATAAAACAATTCACAATAAAATAAATTATAATTTAACAAATTTTTTTGAATAAAATGAGTGGTCAAACTTGAAGTCTGAAAGTCAAAAAATAATCTTTTTATGAGACAAAGGGAGTATTTTTATTTCATAACTTTACCATCTAACTGACTACTGCCACCCTCTGTGCCTCAAAACTGGCTTCATCAAATTAATACAAAAAAAGCGATGAAAAGAGGGCACAACTCCTACCAGTCATTATCCAAATTTTATGCATTTGAATATGAGAGAAGGCTCCAATGGCACTTAGAGCATCTCCAACAGTCCCGAAAAATCACCCCAAAGATATCTTTTATGCAGAATCTAAAAAAAAGTTACATATTGTTAAGTTTAATTAAAATTATAGCAATAATTAGTTGATGAGAAGAAAACACAATCAATGGATCCTAGAAATAAGTATTTTGTGGGACTGAGTGAGTATTAGAAAAGAGATTGTGAGGGCTAGCAATTCACATGCTAATTTCCAGTTTGCTCCTCTTTTCTCCCTTTTTTTATATTTTTCCTTTCTTCTTATTTATATTATTTTTCCCTTCTTTTTCATCTATCATTTGTTTTTTTATCCTTTGCATTGGCTCTTGGGGGTTTAATCTCATATGTTTTGTTGTTGATGATGATGTTCTTGAAGGCATTATTAAGGTACATTCTCAGAGCCTCTTACTGTCGTGTGCATGCTTTGATCACGAACTTAGTTTATAATGGTGGACAAAATAAGTGAAATTACAAAACAATTACTGATGTCAATGGGTGATTACATATAAGTTTTATTTATCAGTTTTTTTATTAATATTGTTTTTCAGGTGCAGAAGTAGCTCATGCCCATGGCAGACTCTCCTAGATCAAACATCCAATGGTTTGGATATAGATTCTGTTAAGAAAGGTGTATTGTCAATAAAGGTAAGAACATTATATCTTTTATTTTGATGTTAGACCGCTTCAAATGTAGTGGTAAAAACTACTCCCTTGTGCCAAAATAGGTGATTTTTTGAATTTAGAAATAAACATTTGACCATTTATTTTACTTAAAATTTATAAAATATAAAAATAAGAAGTCATGCTTAAAGTGTTTCTAACAATAAAACATTTCACCATAAAATAAACATTAGTTTCATAAATATTTTGAATAAGATAACTAGTCAAATGTAGATGTTTAAAAGTCTATAATGACACTTACTGGGATGGAGGGAGTAACAAATTTTGCCTGAACGAGCTGCCCAGTCAGATCTCTAGGAGACCCACTGATTTGCTGAAAGATACTATCGGGTATGTTTTCAGAACTGCTGCTGCTTGTTTAGTTCTCAGGAAATGTCCACTCTTTTATGTAACTAGTTCTAATATCCGTGCTATGGTCTTAAAAAATATTAATTTAAGAAATAATATATTAATATTAAAATAATTTGTTTTGTTTTTTAACAATTTTCTTTGAATCTCATATATTTGTTCTGGATAGTTGTGTTTTGTTAACTAAGATTTGTAAGGCAAAGGATAACTCTGTATATATTTTTTGGGAGCACGTAGTCTAACCAAGATCTATTGAAAATATTTTACTGTGTGTACGTAAAAAATAAAAACTATGCCTTTTAACAGTAGAGATATAATGCAATCAAATTTTCTTGTTGCAGGAAGAGATTGCATGAAGCATTAGAGACTTCTCGATAATCTTTGTTCGTTGCAAAGCCATAGATCTGGACTATTTTCATTTTTGTTTTTTTTTTCTAATCATGGAGACTTGAAATAAGTTGTACTCCTTAAGATACTGCAACATTGTCCATTGTACATTCATAACCATACAATCAGTACAAAAGAAATTCTACGTACACATTAGAGCATCTCGAATAGTCTCCCAAAAAATTCTCCCCAAAACACGCTAATCCTCTCCACCAACAATTCCTCTAAACATGTCTCAATAGTTATTTTAATCATTTGTTGGTTGTGGCCCAACAATGGACTGATCTAGCAGCTTCGTCCTCTGTCGCCTGGCCACGAGGGGATTTTTTGATGAATGCACGCAGCCGACCTGTCCGTCTACAAGATCTAGCCTGTCCGTCTGCCTGATCCAAGGTCACGAGGTGACGAGGTGATCCAAGGCCACTATCTGGTTTGATGGAGGGCAACGGTGACGAGCAGATGGGAGGCGCTGCTCCTGACAGAGGGTGACGGGGATGAGCGAGCCTTGCGGGGCAGCACCGACCAGATGCAGACCACACCGACCGGGACTGGGCACAGACGGGGACGAGACGCGGGCGACACCGACGAGCTACCCCCAGGCGGAACCGAGTGCGGCCAGGGAAGAGAAGACGGCAACTTGGACGAGCTGTCCCCAAGCGGTGACCGGGCATGGCTCGGTGGCTGGGGGAGAGACGACGGCAAAACTTTTGAAGATGCTCTTAATACCAGTAAGTTGAATTTAGTTGCAATTACGATTTTCTGTAAATTGAGCTGAGCAATGTTGTTACAACAAATCTACCATCTGCGTTATACTCCTTCCTGCTCCCTGCTGAAGCAACGAGAACCGTGACCGCGGCAGCGAACATCGCCAACATGGCAGCGAGCAAAATATATGTTTTCCTCGACGATCTCCGGTATTCCCCAAAGAGGATCGCTCCCCAGAATGTGCTGACCAGAGGTAACGCCTGATCCACGAACACCAGAAAACTGATCAGAATTGGAAACCAGAGTGAACCCAGAGAGTTGCAGAAACAGCTAAATTACCTGGACAGCATCAGCGGCTGCGTACCCGGCAGCCTGGCCGCCCATGAACTGAAAGCCATTCCCAAACCCGCAGAGCAGCCCGGCCAGAAGAGCCCAGTGCCTGCCGTTCCAGTCCCTGGCATAGGCTCCGACGGTCGAAGCCGGCACGCCGGCCACTGGCCGGTACAGGAACCAGAGGTTGAGGCCGACCCCGACCGCGAAACAGGACGTCGCGAAGTAGAAGAAGGCGGTGTAGACCACCAGGTGCGGCACGCCCTTTCACAGGGCGTGCCACTGGTCGTTTGTCGCCAGGTTGATCGCCGGCGAGAAGAGGGATGTTAGAAATAAACTTGTGCGTTATTTAGCATTTTCCAGTTTTAGCTATTCTTGAACGTTGTTTAGTTAAAATGGTCGTGGCCTGACGCGTGCTGCGTTCACGCGGGGCTGAGTCCGTGGTCGTCCGAGTCTTGCGCCATGATCGCACGCGTCTGAGCGATCGTGGCGTCGGCGCGGCATGCAGAGCGGGAGCGAGCATGTCGCGAGTAGTAGAGGCCGTAAAAAGGCCGTTGTTTTCCTTCCTATATTAATAGAAGTTGTTTCCTTCGGAG